>OW804097.1:123425854-124025854 GCA_942159475.1 Sthenelais limicola
AAGTATTTTATTAAGGATATGTATTTAAATTACAACGATAGAGAGCAATTACAATCACATTATATGATATTTATTCCAATAAACATCTACATTTACAGGAATATGACCATGAACTTCTGCAAGCAGGTCTTCCAGTCATTCCTTAAATAATAGAAAATAAATGATAATAACAATGGTAATAAATCTCCTGAGTTATATTCGATAACTTTAACGTACAACTTGTGTGGAATTGTTTGTCGAAATAAAAATGTGTTTAAAAAAATAAATATTTTATGAGTTTATGATAGAAACTAATTACAATATCCAAGTTATCATTATTTTTATTTCTTTTGAATCACTAATACCATAAAGTTATACAGTGAAGAATGGGGATACACGAATACATTGAACATTGATGAAATTCATGTAAAACTGAATTGTTAAATGTTGAAAATGGCCAATAAAAATGTTTAAAAAAAAATACAAAGTAATTGCTTCACTTTTTCCTTTTAGTCTCAACACGAGTCGAATAACAATTGATGTCAAATCCTTAGCTATTCATAACACCCTTAAACTCTCAGGTAATTGAATTATTACAGTAATTCAATATTGCAATTTCACCTCCTCTGTTACCATATATGAATCATTGGTATTCAAACCTCAATAGTTATACAGGAATATTTGTTCTCCGTGCTTCTTACTGTTTGTTTGCCCAATAAATTTGACTCTTCAAGACCTCCCCCGATTTAAAAATAATAAATCATATGGGATTTAAAATAAAAACTCATGGGATCGAATGTATTGTATTGCTATTATCATACATGTCAATAATTACACTGTATCGTGTGATTATCACAGCATACTGCATGGTCGTGCTGACGGATCGACTGGTTGATTAATTAAGTAATTAAATAATTAATTAGTTAACACATTTATATTGTATTGATACTATGTACACTAACTAGCCACCCCTAGTTGATTTTCTAACCTCAAAGGGAACGACTGGAAGAACTGGGATTATCCCAGAAGTCTGTCAACCTACTTGTCAATTTTTTCTATATAAATGTAATTTCATAACGTTGACAAATAAAAGACTGTTCAATTCAATTCAATTCAATTCAACAATCTTCCAAATACGTTAATATATAATCATGTTATATCATAGAGAGAATGGAAGAATATGCGCATCAATCGAGTCTTATAAATATTTAATTACTAGTACCGAGTTCCATTCACTATTTATTATATACCCCTGACATATTATTAAAATATAAACCTTTGTTTTTGGTTCTGAATCGTCATAAAATATCGAATAGGAAAACAACTCTTATTTTTGTCGTTCATGCGAATATTTTTATCCCACCCACTTTATCACTCACACCCCTCAAGTAAAATGTATAATGGGTCAGATTTTCAGAAAATGTACAATTGGCAGCTCTACACATTTAGTAAATTTTCCTAAATTTGGCTAAAAAATGATGAATACCGGGTATATCTGGGATCACATTGATTTATAGTGTCAGTTCTGTTATGTTAAACTGCATTTTGAAGTTCAGTTGTGTCTTAAATGTGGGTTATTTGAGAGGATTGGTGAAGGTGAATTGTACATTTTCTGAAAATCTGACCCTAGTAATTACATATAAATTCTCACCTCCTGGTTTAACATTTCTTAGTACAAACCACTGAATACTATGAAACAGTCTAGGCTCAGAGGTGATAGTGTCCCTTCAATCTTAGGGAAAACCTCTCGCTCCAAACCGCAATGTGTCATTGTAGTTCCATTAGTACCTGCAAAATCTCATTATAATCCCACTAGGACGCCTAATCTTGCACCAGGAAAGCCATTAGCGCAGTAGGCGTCCAATCACTGATATACCATCCTCATCTGATCTGAGAGGCTTTGAGCCTAGACTGGAAATACTTTCCTATAGTTCTGATTGGGATTTCCTCCTGTGCTATCCTATGTGCATGGTTCTACAGAGAGCAATTATATGCTTCCATGTCTAATGTAAAGCACCTGTGAATGACACACCCTCGCTCCTACTCGTATAATGCCGTCAATCTCACCATTGGTCACTCATATTCCCAAGTGAACTCGTCCGGTTCCTCCCAATAATACAATTTCAAAAACCTCCGTGATTTAGCAACCTGTGGAATTGTCCATTTATAGGCATGTTCCGGTGCGTCAGACAAGTTTAAAGGTGGTAGGAACTATTGTCACGAACGATAAATGCCAATATCTCATTATATAACATTATGTAACATTACATAAGGATATGGCATAAATTAACATTAATTATTATATATGGTTATATCACATTACGAATATTATGAATAAACCTACAGACTAGTACAAGTCTAGGTAACTAGTTGAATAATATCTCACTAGGAGTCCACTGAGGACTTACCTGATTATTAAGCAGGTTGACCTAATTAGGTAACACCTGATTGGTAGGTTACATCATTGGCTAACGCTACAGTAGCCTGAGGTAGTATTTACATATCTCCCTCCTATTGGTTTAATATAAGCGACCCCCTGTGGTCAGCTCATGTATATTCATTATGATTGGATAATGTAAATGAAGGTAAATATATGCATGTTGATTGGTTATTAATTACGCATGCGCACGCATGCGCAATAACATGTATGATGATATATAAACCCATGTTTCTCCTAATAAAAGTTATGTCTAAACAGGACAAACCTCTGCTCTTATTATTACCTCATACTAGACTATACTTAGTCTAGACGATCATTAATTATCCATATACATCTCAGGGACTCTAGCTAGCTCTACCATCGACAACGGATCCCTTGGAGAATAGTGATTGTATCAAATGGTGGAAAACCTAAATATTTAAACCTGGCTACACATACCCTACGTAACAGGGTAGTTACCAAGGTTAGTCCAAAGAAGAGAAAATACAAGAGGAAGAATCCTGTGCCACGACTTCGTGAACCTGACGAATTCGAACAGATAGCTCTACAATTTCATGATATCAACATGGATGAGGCAGAAATCGCAGAAGCTAGAAGAGTTCTAGACCAGAGGATTAATGACAGACTTCGCGATCAGTTAGAAGAACGGGAACGAGGGATAAACCTGAGAATACAGCAGGGGATAGATGCGGCAATTTTAGCAGCACGGCCGGAGGCACCGGCAGGTCAACCGAACGCCCAACTTGCACAAGCCTTAGTAGCTATGCGAGCTCAGGACCCAAACCTGAGAAAACCGGACGTTTTTAAAGGTCCGACCCTCACAGTGAACACAACACAATTCCTGGAAACTTATCACCACTATATCACCCAAGCTTATTTCAATGACCAGCCTGCTTTAGCAAGATATCTATCAACATATCTAGATGGGAAAGCTAGGCAGTGGTACGAGCGATATATTCGCGTACCGGCCAATGATAGAAACGATTACGAAGCTATAGCAAATGCTATGGTATTATACTTTCGCCCGGACGAGCGAAACCTAAGAATTACCCAAGTGAGGAAACAGGGTAAAACAGAAACAGTAGAGGACTATTCTTTATACCTACGAGATATAATATCTGCAAGAGCTATCAACGAAGATGGAGCTATAGAAAAGCTCATAGAAGGGCTAAGACCAAGCCTTTCTCCCATTGTCCTGGCCCAGAATCCAGTCACATACGACGCGGCGGTTAAATCTGCAAAAACAGCAGAGGCCAGCGAGAAATCCAGGAAAGAACCAGCTCTCGATACCAGTGAATTATCAGCAATCCTCGCAAAAACTTGTGCAGATTTAACAAAATCACACAAGGAAGAGATAAAATCTTTGCATGACAAAATAGATATGTTGTCCAAGCAGAAAGACGAGCCCAAGGTGGCGGCAACGGAGACGGTCCAAGCCATGGACCAGGACCAAGGCCAAGACCAAGGGCAAGGCGGCAACGGGCGCGGCCGAGGCAGAGGCCGGGGAAAAGGCCGATGGAACGGCAATAAGCGCGGACGAGGAGGTAATTGGAGAGGAAAAGGAAAGGGCAACTGGAATAATCAAGGAAATCAGAACAATCAGGACTGGAACAACCAAGGAAATCAGAGTAACCAAGGATGGAACGGCGGCTGGAACAACGGTTACCAGCAGCCGCAATATCAGAATCAACAGCAGAATTCTGGTATGAACGACCAACTGATGGCGGAATTCCAGCAATTCCTACAGTACAGGAACCAGGGAAACGCCAACCACCAGTCTTATTAGGGCCAATTAGACATGGTGTGGAACTCTCTGTCGGGCAGGAGACTTTACCAAAAGGTAAAATGAACTTTCCAATGGACTTTGATTTGAAAAACGACGATTGTGTGCCTATTAACAACAACACCGAGATGATATTCACGACCAATACAGGCAAAAAGATTGAAGACAATGCAACAATAACTCTCAAGAAAACCAGCGAGATAGGTAAGACAATTCCCATATCTGCTATTATTGAAAATGGTTGTCTAAGAATTATAGGGTACAAACTAGATATTCCAGCTCTTGTAGATACAGGAGCATCAATTTCAGCAATAAACGATCGTCTTTTAGTGCGATGTTCTCAAAGGGAATTTGTAAAAACTAAACGTATTACCTGGAAAATCTATGTAGCTGATGGAGGGGTTGTACACGTCAAAAGGTTAGCCACGCTAGAATTTAATATTCAAGGTAGCAAGTTCACTCACCATTTTGCGGTTATACCTAATCTTAATAGGCCAATTATACTCGGATGTGATTTCTTCAGAAAATACAAAGCACACATTAAATTTGAAATTGATCCGTCTCCCGAGCACATGCCGGTGAGAGCGGTAAGGGCGGTAACAATACCCCCACATTCTGAATATGCAGTCACAGGTGAAGTTACCTCAATTTATGATATCAATGAGGATGGTATCGTAGATAATATGCAAAGGAGGGTAACAGTACCATTTATTGTACAAAGAAGTATGGTGAGACCGTGTGAGAAAAATAGGCATCCTGTAGTCTTACTAAATACAGCCTCAAGCCCATACAAAATATACAAGGGCCAGATTTTAGGACTTTTTACTAAAGTAAAGGAGAATGAAATCTCCCAGGTCCCAGAGGCTTTAAAACACACTATTGATTCTATGAATAATGTCCAATCAAGCGGTGCTGATGGACAACAGTCAAGATTGGATGAGTCATTTTCAGATTCTGACGCCGATTCAGATATTGAAATAAATGAATTCTCCAACATTTCAATCGATTCCACCCCAAATGTATCCCCATCTTCTGTATTAGATAGCAAGGGAAGAGAACGACTGAATCAGATTCTTGACAAATATAACGACGTTTTTGTAGGTCCGGACAACAAGTTAGGGGTAACTAAACTATACGAACATTCATTACATATGAAGCCGGACACTACACCATGCCATATGTTACCCTTTAGAACAACACTTGAGAAAGCCCAAGCATTTGATGAAGTTTGTGATAAGTTAGAAGCTCAAGGGGTTATTGAAGAGACAAGGACGGGGCCTTGGTCAAGCCGATCATTTTTAGTTCAAAAATCGGACGGAGGCCAGAGACTTGTGACAGATTTTAGGTACGTCAACGCCCACTTGATAAATCAAGCCCTAATCTCACCCAGAGCAGACGAATCGTTAGAATACGTCGGCGATCTACGTCCTACCATTTTTAGCAAACTCGATGCTCAGCAAGGTTTTCATCAAATTTCACTAGAAGAAAAATCCCGTGATATCACAGCTTTTTGCTCCTATAGCAAGAAGTATAGATACAAAGTGCTTCCTATGGGTCTAAAAACTTCCCCGCAGGCTTTTTGCGCATTAGTAACGATGATTTTAAATAAACTTCAATACAAATGTGCAATTCCATACCTAGACGACCTTTTAATTCTATCTAAAACAAAGGAAGATCACTTTAGGGACTTGAGCAATGTTTTTCAAGCTTTAAGGGAAGGAGGACTTAAGCTCAAGCGCAAAAAATGCGAATTTTTCTTAGACAGGATCAATTTCCTGGGTATGGTAGTGACCCCACAAGGTATACAACCGTGCCCAGAGAAAATTGAAGCCTTACGTTCCTTTCCTAGACCTAAGACAGTCAGCCAAGTAAGATCATTCAATGGATTGTGTCAATTTTTCAAAAGATTCATAAAGGATTTCAGTACAATAATCAAGCCTCTATACGCACTCACAAAAGCAAATTCCAAATTCCAATGGGACAATGCATGTGAGAACGCCTTCAATTGTATGAAAAAATCAATCTGTGAGGACGCATTACTACATTATCCTAACTTTGACAAACAATTCATTCTGGCCTGTGATGCAAGTAATATATCGGTCGGGGCAGTCTTGTCCCAGATGGATGATCAGGGATTAATGAGACCCGTTGCTTTTGCTGGCAGATGTCTAAGAAAACACGAATCCAATTACAATACTACAGAAAAGGAACTACTAGCGGTGGTATACTCTGTCCTTCATTTTCGGCATTATTTGGAAGGCAGGGAATTCAAACTATATACAGACCACGCAGCCCTCATCCCCCTTCTTACCAACAAACAAAATAAAAATCGCATGGCCCGTTGGGCGCTGGAAATCCAGCAATTTTCCTTTCAAATACATCACATTAAAGGACAACTCAACATAGGGCCTGATGTTTTATCAAGAAGGGCATACTCAGAAGAAGAAGCCATGACTTCTCTCCCCCCCAAAGCAAAAAGAATAAGAGTGTCTACAAGAGTTAGTTTTGGAGGGACGCACACAGAGAAAGTTTTCTCACCTGACGATCCCCCAATATTCGTCAAAACCCTCAATAAAGCAAAAAGAGGTATTCTAAAACATGACTCGACCCACCACATTTATTGTGATTGCGAACTATCTTGGTGTCAAGAAAACCCTACAAATAACTACAACCCGATTTTGACGTCAAACCTGGACCTGAAGATTCCAAGGTGGTTATATCCAGCAAATCACCCGAATTTTTCAGAAAAACTACTGAATAAGACAAACTCAAACTATGAGAATGCTGGCATAACCAAATTACATCAAAGACCCTTCTTGACACCAGATATTATAGATAACATGCAAATCACAAAAGAAAACACTCTACGCAAGCTTAACCCTATGGCGCCCGAATTTGTCCCAATCTCAAAAAGTGACGCCATAGAACCCAGTGTTGTAGCACGGCGAGACAATTCGGACGCGGCGGTCGCCATAGACGCCAAGCATAAAGCCTATGCGTTAGAGCAAAAACAAAAAGCTGAAAAGGTATTAGCGGTCTCAAAGGCAGACTCAGACAAAGATCAGTCAAATAAAACAATGAAAGCTCAGGCAACTAGGGAATTTACAGATATATCAGAGATATTAACAAAAATGCCAGATAATTGTTTTTCCCTTAGTAACCTAAAACGCGAGCAAGCCAGGACCGAATACATTTCACATATGATTAGCTATTTGGAAACAGAAGAATTACCTGACGACAAAAAAATGGCAAGGTATATTCTTTCAAATAGCAAGAACTTTATTGTGATAGAACACATACTCATGCACCATTCGGTGGAGATGTGGAAGAAATATGGTCATCTAAGTTTACAGATTGTAATACCAGACGGATGGATCGACCATATACTCTACATATTTCATGATGATCCGCTAGCAGGACATGTGGGACAACTAAAAATGTTGTCGGCAATGCTCCCAAAAGTCTACTGGCGATACATGAATAGGGACATCAAGCATTATGTCAATTCATGTGACACATGCTTAAAAGCAAAAAAGCTAAAGAAAACGCAGAAATCACCCCTTACTCTAAGGAACCCAGCGACATACCCTTTTCAGCAGGTATGCATTGATGCCATCGGTCCTTTACCAGAAAGTAAGGAGGGATATAAATACGTACACGTAATTTTAGATTACTATTCTCGTTTCTGTATAGCTTTTCCCACAAAAACTATTGACTCATACAGTGCTATATCAGGATTGATAGAGAGTCTGATCTGCAAACATGGAGTTCCAGAAACCCTTCAGTCAGACAACGGCACATCGTATACAGGTCAAATTTTCAAAAATGGATGCTCTAAATATGGGATCAAACAGATCTTCTCATCGCCATTTAGACCCAAAAGTAATGGTTTAGTCGAACGTTACAATTCCAGCCTAAATACAGCTCTTAGAGCTTATTCTATGGAAAGTCAATCCGATTGGAGCACATACCTACAACATATAGTATTCTCCTTAAACGCGACAGCAAACCAAACCACAGGTTTCAGTCCTTACTATCTAATTCATGGCAGACATCCAAACTCAATACTCGACTCCTCATTAAAGCTAGATCCAGAATTAAAATCAACCATCAAGTCTATACAAGACAAGGTGATCGCTCAGCATCTAGCAAATGAAAAAGTGATAACTAGGCAAGCAAATCAGAAAGTTAAGATGAAAACTCAGCATGATAAAACGGCTGCACAAACGAAAATTCAACCAGGAGACCTCGTCTATGTTTTAGTCCCAAACTTGATTGAAAAACACTCATGTAAAAAACTACAGAGAACGTTTTCAGGACCATTTTTAGTATGTAAATTTGTATCCCCCACATCAGTTATACTAAGGGACATTCTAACAAACAAATTGACTAGAAGGCCCCACCACGTAGATCGTTTAAAGAGAGTACAAGACGTTTCCGAAAATCCTTTCGCAAGTCGATTGATTAAACCAGTACCCAAACATCTACAAAAGAATTGGAAAACAAAAGACGGGACTTTAATTCCCAAAGACAATCTCATGAAAACGGAACCAATTATATCGCCTAGACCCTCACATTCAAAACTTCAAAAACGACGGTAAATCCTCAAAACTAACATCAAAATGCCGTCTGTTTATTCACAATTGCCATTTGTTTTATTTTCTAAAGAGCCGGCAGCAATGCCAGACTCAATGTCTAGCCAATCTGTCGCACATTTCTTTGTAATAACATGCCACTAGACATTTTACCGAAGTCACAAGCATAAGCAGGCAAACAAGCGATTGTCAGATTAAAGCCAAGGTGTTAGATGTTGCCCTCACAAATAATTAATCCCAACCAGACACAAACTAAGCCCCCCTATACCCACAAATACAATAGCAGGTGTTACAGCCGACCATATGCTTTCGCGATACCATATGGATTAGGCGACTTGCGGGCCGAGAAACCTACTACCGGCATTAACGCCTCAATAGAAGCTAAAGACTGAATACACTCAAGAGCTTGAAACCTACGATGTCTAAGATAATAGACACAGGGGCATAGCCAACCCACTGGCCACGAATGACATGGCAGATAGGTATAAAGTCTCACGCATTCCCATCCCACCCCATTACAATAGTTACTATTGCAACACGAACACCAACAGCTTGACAACTCGCCGAGGATAGTTTGACCGTGCACTCATTGATTTGCAATGGCTAGGTAATTTGTCCTTTACTTTAACATATAAATATACGTACCAGTATATGGCAATGACTTGGCAGATATATATTACACTGTATTTTATTACATTATATTAGAATTTCACTTGGAATTTATTTTGAGATTCATGAAATTCGGTACCCAAGATTTTGGTACCATTTATTATGCAAGGTTCTTAAAAACTCCTTTGTTTATTTTTTTTTAAGGATTATCCTCCTACTATGGGGAATAACATCCTACATTTCATGTCTGGAAGCATCAAACCCGACGCTACGACACAACATAGGTATACTGTTTGAACCATTGCCGGCACCAATTGTCAATGGACACGACATGACAGAGATGGTGTTGGCAGTCCCTTATGACATACCCGCCTTGCCAAAACCGGCAATATCATTCGCAAGGGAAATGTCATTTCTATCTTATCCTTCTCCATATCAGGAGGATTTATCGGAAACTCTAGTGAAACAGGCAACAATCATAGATAGAATGATTACAGATATCCACGATCAGACAAGACAGACTATGGATACTATAAAACTGTTTTTAGCAAACCCAATCTCTAAGAAAACTGATAGGAACAAGAGAGAGGCAATTTTCGGTTTTCTAGGAGACCTGTTCAAAGGAGTATTCGGTGTCGCAACAATGCAGGATATTGACAATATAGCAACCGCTTTAGCAAATATCGATTATGTTCTAGGCGCTTTTAAAAATCAAAATATAGATACGGCTGAACTATTGCAAAAAGTGGTTAAAGAACAAAACTCCTTCAGAAACACTTATATATCAGAACGTAGCATATTAAACGGAGCACTTACTGACATGGCTAGGAATATGGACTCATGGAATCTGAATTTTACATTGAGAATCGGAGCTATAGATGCCAATGCGGCGAACGAACGTTCCCAACTGGCACTATTAATAGAAGCAATTTCTACACTAAGCCACAGATCTCAATTCCTACAGTCACTAACTTCAGTATCAAATTCACTACGACTTTTATCAACAGGAATATTAACGCCAGATCTAATTGACCCAGTTATACTAGAAAAATATATTAAACGTGTGGACATTCAGCTCAAAATTTCCGCCCCAGGATCAAAAGTTGCGGTTACCAACATTGAATACTACTTTTCACAAAAAGTATCGGTTTTCATGTACAGTAACAAACTTCTATATGTACATATTCCAATCATCATATCTTCTACAGAAGCATTATTCAACATATATCAGGTAATAGCAATTCCCATCCCTATAAACACAAATGCGACTCCAACTATGGGAACAACAACAATCAATAATAAGGTGGATTTCATAGCAGTCTCTACAGACGAAAGATTATTCCTAGAATTAAACGCTATGGATCTCCAAGCATGTCATGGAGAGGCGATCAGGATATGCAAAAGGACAATACCAAGGATACATAGGACTTCACCGTCATGTGTTGTAGCAGCATATCTGAATATACCAGACATCATCTATGAAAAATGTAAGTTCTTTATAAATCCAGTCGCTATACCTGAAACAAACATTATCGCTATCTCCAAAGATGAATACTTTATAACAACTAACGAAAGATACTACAGCATGGTATGCCATGGGCTGCCAGCAAGCCAACATAGGGCAACTCCGACTATCATATTAGGAATACCCTGTTTTTGTACAGTCATAGTTGGAGATATCTCAATTCCCAACTCCAGGCTCCCATGTAATGCTAGTATATCATTTCACTATCATCTACACACGGCAAACCTTCCATTCATGAACGCCGTGCAAATCGACATGAGATCGTTCAGTGCTAGTAGCACACATAAAAAACCAATTCAATTTTCCCCGCCTAATATTACTAGATTCTTATCAAATCTCATCCATAAACCACTAATGGACGAGTCGACAAGAGTGGATTTATTACCATTTGCTAATGCCTTATTGAAGAACGCAACTGAGCTACCTATCCCACACATACAGGCAAAAACAGAAGAGAAATCTTGGATTTCAACACTCTTTAACAATCCAGCTTGGGATTATTTATCTCCAATATTCTCCTGTGTAGCGACCTTGCTCGCCTTATTCGCCTTATTTCGCACACACAGGGCTGCACCAATCATCGCATTTAGCAGAGCAGCAACAGGATATAAATTCTTATCTGAAGTAGAGGATATCATCTCAAGACAGCATAACTCCTCATACATTCAGAAACCCATCCCAACCCAAGCTCCGCAAATTATAGACCAAATAATGTCGCATAAAGACACCAAAAATTTACTGGCAGCATTTATGATCGTCATATTTATATATATAGCTGTCAAGATCATAAAGAAATGTAAACAATGCTTTGCAAAAAGGATTGGCCTAATTTCAAGAAAGACAAGGACAACTCCACACATAACTCTTAAAATGTACGGAAACCCTCATTACTCGATGCCATTACTGGAAATACCTCATGAAATAGATGTTATTTCACCAATATCAGCTCCACATATCGCAAATATTGAACTCTCATCCTGCTTGCATTCCAAAGTTAGCATAGAATGGTCTGGACCACTGAAGTTGATGATAAACGAAAAAGAACATGATTTCTATTTGCCAACTAATGTGAGAGTACCAAGGAAAGCGCACTTCTCCATGAAGAACATGTTACTTGACGAGACAGTGCCAAAACGTCTCATCATGATATCAAACTTTTCTCGGCCAATTACTATCCCACAAAACAACTCAGAAAACAAGGAAAACTGTGTGGTAAACGTGGAGGTAGAGGATCCAGAACCACCTATGAATAGTCTTATATATAACTTCACTCAAGCCCTAGTGTACAAACCCTCAGAGATATCAGCAGAGTAATTGGGGACATTATTATCTTCTCAAAAACAATGACAACCAGTTTTCGGTAATAAGGGAATTGTCTTACCTAAAAAGCATGTATTGTATGTATGTAGCCTGTCAAAAATGGTTTATATCTTTCAGAATATAAGAACGATCAACAGACTATGTTGATAAAGGAGGAACCGTCAAAATATGTTGTACTTACAATTGTATGATTTTTTTTTTCTCTCGCTATCGCTCGTATAAACAATTGATTTATGTACTGTACCCTTGATATATCGTGTTTACGTTTACCATTATTAATGCAGAGGCAAACAGCTCGTATCACATATCACTCTACGATCAAGAAAAGGGAAATACCAAATGATTATCGCTCTACACAAAACTCTCACAAAAAGAGAAGTTAAAAATAACAAGATTGTTAAGGTGTAAGAAGCTTATCTTCTGTGCAAAGAACAGAAAGACTACATTATCAGGTATACCCACATTTCTATTACTGTAACCAAATAACACATGTCTCCAAGCCCGGCCCATAGGCAGACAGGTTCTAGGTACAATACGAAGAACGTATTTGAGTAATGAACGAGATTAAGAAGCATTATAGTTTGGGGTTATTAAAATCCAAACATAATTAAATGGTTCGTAACATGAAAAAGATTTTATACTTGTATGAATATGTGTCCACGAATTATATAGTTCGGGGTTATTAAAATCCAAACATATAACTAAATGGTTGGTAACATGATAAAATTTTATATTTTTGTATGTATATATGTTCACGAAACATTAGTTTAAGTTCATAGTGACTACGGAGAGCCACCTGATGAAGTTGGGGGCGTTATGTCACGAACGATAAATGCCAATATCTCATTATATAACATTATGTAACATTACATAAGGATATGGCATAAATTAACATTAATTATTATATATGGTTATATCACATTACGAATATTATGAATAAACCTACAGACTAGTACAAGTCTAGGTAACTAGTTGAATAATATCTCACTAGGAGTCCACTGAGGACTTACCTGATTATTAAGCAGGTTGACCTAATTAGGTAACACCTGATTGGTAGGTTACATCATTGGCTAACGCTACAGTAGCCTGAGGTAGTATTTACATATCTCCCTCCTATTGGTTTAATATAAGCGACCCCCTGTGGTCAGCTCATGTATATTCATTATGATTGGATAATGTAAATGAAGGTAAATATATGCATGTTGATTGGTTATTAATTACGCATGCGCACGCATGCGCAATAACATGTATGATGATATATAAACCCATGTTTCTCCTAATAAAAGTTATGTCTAAACAGGACAAACCTCTGCTCTTATTATTACCTCATACTAGACTATACTTAGTCTAGACGATCATTAATTATCCATATACATCTCAGGGACTCTAGCTAGCTCTACCATCGACAACGGATCCCTTGGAGAATAGTGATTGTATCACTATCATTATTCAAAGTGTCTCAACATGTGGTTGGATTAGCGTTGTTTTTTCTCCAACCAGGTACATGGGTCAGATTTTCAGAAAATATAGAATTTGCCTTCACCAATCCTCTCAAATAACCCACATTTAAGACAGAAATAAGCTTCAAAATGCAGTTCAACATAACAGATCTGATACTTTAAATCAATGTGATACCAAATATACTCGGATATACCCGGTATTCATTACTTTTCAGCCTAATTTAGCAACATTTCCTAAATGTGTGGAGCTGCCAATTGTACATTTTCTAAAAATCTGACCCACCGTCTCAGATACATGCCACTTTTTTGTCATTAATTGAAGCTTGATGAATAAGATATGTTTTTCTTTTTTAGTAGATGATAATCCATTAGTTCTTAGATCCATTTAAGGTCAAATTAGTCATTCAATTAGTCACGGGAAACCCCTGCCCAGTTGGCATCGTCCCAATTTATTTATAGTGTTTTTTCATGTTTTTGATCTTTTTGATTTCTTGAATTTAATTGGTGAAACATAGATAGTGTCGAATCCAGCATACATGTAACTTCTCTCTTATATTTCAGGGATGAGATATAGTTCCACGGTTGCATCTTATACATATATAATATCTGAATATTTGAGGACAATAATATGAAGTAAATTTAAGAAAAAGGAAAGTTAGAAAAGATCGTTAGAAAAGATCGTATTACAGATTAAATATGACAAATTCTGTAATTCCCTCATCAACCTTAATATAGTTGGAAAGATCCACTTTACAAGTCTGACGGTATAGAATTAAGATACTTATTTTCAAAATTTTAACACCAATAGGACGAGGTACTATTACTACTATTAATTGAATATCAATTGATTGTACGCGCTTACGAGTCAAGTAGATATTCAATTCGTCATCTATTCATCAATTATTACCCCGCTTCTAGAAGATACTAACCCCACCCAGTCCCTCATTAGGAAGAACAAGAACACATTATGTGTAATACGTGAACACATAATGTGCCGCAGCCGAACACATACATGTAGAACACATTCCCCTATAAAAGAACAGCCATCATTCTTCGATAATCATTGTCCCTGACGAAGCCCCCCCCCCCCCACCCTCCGCTATGGGCGAAATATTGGATAATAAAATGGAAATTCACGAAGATGCCGACTTGAGTGATTCTTCTCTACTTTGGAAAATATTCAATTACTAATACCGAGTTCCATCTCTTACGTATTTATGGCGCCGACTGTTGTGTATTTACTGAACTAAACAATGATATATAATTCACAAGACTAGACCCGCACCCGCACCCCCATCCCCACTTACACAGGCCAGCCATGTACTCTTACTAGCAATTTAGCACACTACTATACCTAATGCTGCCCCCTGCCGGATAGTATAGTGACTACACACTGATATCTCAAAATCCATTTTTCTTCTTGTTCTCCTTGTTCTTCTTGTTCTGGTTCTTGTTTTTCAATCTTGGTTCACATTTACTCAATCTTGTTAAATTGGGCTAAAAAAGAAAAATACTAGGTATATCTGAATATATTTGGTATTGCCCTGATTCAAAAGATCCCTTCAGTTACGTTGAACCGTATTTTGAAACTAATTTTTGTCATAGATTCGGGCCATTTGAGAGAATTGCTGAGGGGAATTATACATTTTCTGAAGACTTGACGCTCTTACATTTGATTTGACCCAGGGAAAACTTAGTCATATTCTTTTCTCTCTTTTGTGTTATTAGAGTATACCAGTAACACAAGGATTACTGTTGGGAGAATATGTCTAGCGATGGTGTAATATCTGCTCGTGCGAATACATATTCTTGGACTATTTGATATATATACAGAAAGAATTAGATAGAAATGATATGACTGTCATGATGTTGAACAACGCGCTGGTGTTGGCTTTTATACATCGATGTATTTTATTTTATTTTTATTTCACTTCTTTACATAATTATAGATAACATTTTTTGTGATTCAAAATCTTCACTAGACATTTGTATAAATACTTGTTAAAATTAGAGTCAGCAAATTCTGAGAATAATGGCCTTGTTGCACAATGCTTTTGACTGAAAAAAAATCTTTAAATACAAACACATGATTTGATTGGTTTACTTGTAGTACTTGATTTATTACATCTTTATTTTTTTTCCATAGACCAAGGGCATACTGGAATTTACCTTTCAGATGTATGCCTCCTTTTTGTACAATGCATATATATTGTAGGTACAAATAAATAATAATTATGTTGAATTGAATTAAATACAGGAATTAATTTATACATCACAGGACTATTCGAGGATTTTATGATATATTTCAGTTTATGAATAGAAGACTTTGTCAGTGCACATTAGCGCTTAGGTAGGGGAGGGGTTTTGCTTTTATTTGTTCTCTGTTTTTATTTGTTCTCTGTTTTCCTTCATATATTATTGTCATCATATTGTCTCTTATTAATTATCGATAATTTACTGATTGTAAACTATGCTATTCCTAGAATGTAAAATTAATTGGTTCTCTATACTGTTTATTAAATGTATGATTTTATCTAGATGTAACTATATAACTGAGAATAGTGTCCTTTCGGGCATGTTGTTATGGTAGAATACACTTAGTAAACGACAAACATATTATGTGATCCGATTTTAGGAAAATAAGTCATAATAGCGAAACTCCACTATAGGTAAAAAACGGCGCCAACAGGCAAAAACGGCTGCGACGAATTTTTTGCGACGAAATATCTAATCAAGTTAGATATTTTGCAATTGTTGGCAACAAATAAATGTGTTGCCAACAACCTATTTTACCCCCTCATCCACTAGAATTTTTAGTCATGTCGAATTTTCCGAATTTTTAGAAATGTCGGCGACAAATTTTGCCTGTTGGCGCCGTTTGTTACCTATAGTGGAGTTCCGCTATAAGTCGTAACCTTTCTGTTATAAGTCAAAAACCTAATCGGCACCCTTCGGGAGACCTAGAATTCTAGACCTGGGCGACCGCATTGTATATTCCATCAGCAATAAAGGATTTTTGAATTTGAATTTAAATTTGAATTTTGAACATATGGATTTTGAGATATCACCATATATCTAGCACCTAATAATAATAAGTAAGGCGGGGATGTGGAGACATCGGTGACTTACGCCACCCTTTATTAATGATTTGAGCAGAAAAAAAATATATACGTGCTGGCTGCACAAGCTGGTGTTTGAATATGGCGGTGGTCAAGCAGAAGCGGGAAGGAGGTCACGCGACCTATGACGTAGTTCCGGTTTACATATAATCCTATATCCATTTCATTCATATAGACATCATATCTAGCACCTAATAATAATAAGTAAGGCGGGGATGTGGAGACATCGGTGACTTACGCCACCAATACCCAGTTCAGTTCAGTTCAGTACAGAGAAATTTTTTTTTTTTTTTATAAGCCAACGGGCAACTATAACACAACAGCAGAAAGAGTAGCAGACGATGACTTGGCAATGGACAGCTTCTTATCATGAGGGGTGGCCAAGTACATAAGTACCGCGAGACTGGACCAGTCCCCCATGCACTGAATGTCCGACAGCGGGACTCCCATGGCATGAAGGTGCTGAGCTCCGCCTCGGCGAAGCGAGTGTAAGCCCACTGAATCTCTTTTCCAACCAATCTTCTCAGCCAGAGACTTGAGGTATTGAAGCACATATGGGTAACATAGAGGCACCCCGTCACACATGAACAGAGGTGAAGACGGACTGGCTGGAGAGAGGCGTAGGTGAGAACATAACAAAGTATGAGCACAGATTCTGAGATTCGCTTTCAGCGGGTAGATGGGAACATCAAAATGCCTATCGTGATACTTCAAGGTCTTTGACGACCTGATACGAATGATAATGTGGTCAGGGTTAACTATTACATCCGACCTACGAACGACATGCCAGTCTTTAGTATCAAGTGAGGCTGGAGACTCTGGCAAGAGATTTGACTTTCTCAGTAGCGTAGTAAAGCACAAAACTATCACAGACCAAGAAGTAGACTGCTTCAGGTCAGAAAAAACAACATAACGCGCCATCTTCAGTAAATCTGAAGGAAGCACAGGCGCCTTCTGGATAACCGCTGTACCCAGGGTCTTTTTCAGCCCCTCAAGAACCATCCTGATAAGGAACGAGTCCCTGAAGCCTGAATCAAAACTGTAGCACTTGTGGAGCATAATTATCGCTGATAGGTAATTATTAACCGTGGAGTAAGCTGAGGTCTGTGCCTTGTGGACGAGGAAACGAGCTATCGTGCTGTCAGAGGCTGGGAGTGCTTGAAGTCCATGATCAGTGCAGAATTTAAAGTAGACAGACCACTGTGAAGAGCGTGTCGACTTAGTGTTGGTTGCCCAAGCAGACGCTGTCACCTCACGCACCTTGTTGTCCAGGATGGAGAGCTGGTCTGCAACATAGCGATTCACAAAGCTGATCAGAAAAGATATAACCAACCTCACATATTCTAGAGAGGCGGTCGGCAATGACATTGTAGACCCCTGGTACATGCTTGGCAGTGATATAAAAATTATAAGTTGCACTCAACCAGAAGAGATGACGTAAGAGCACCATGCAATACGGGTTAGAACTGACCCCTTTGTTTATAAGCCCCATAGCCTGAGTATTGTCTGTGTAAATTACTATATGCTGGTTCCTCCAAGACTCCTTATATCTATCTGCTGCGACGATAAAGGGAATGGCTTCCAAGACATTGATGTTACCAGCATTTTCGGGGTCGATGTCCACATTAACCCAGTGATCATGGACTGGATCACAAAGGTCTAAGTCAAAGGGATAGTTGTCGCTGTTATAATAACCCGCTACCCAGTCGTCAGAACCTATTAGACCAAAACCTCCTAGAGAAGCATCAGTGGCCCAGCTAAGTCTGGGAGAAGAGTTGCGTGTTATCATGCATGACTTGCCGTTAAAGAGCTCAGAAAACTCCTTCCACCATTTCATATCTAGCTTGAAGGACTCGGTCAGGTGCACACGAACATTCCTATCCGGCAGATCTTTGAGTAGGGCGATGACACGATGGCTGAAGGTTCTGCCACCCCGGACAACTTTCGAGCAATGGCAAAGTATCCCACAGAGACGTTGCAACTGACGCTTTGTAGCCCTAGTACGGTCGTCAAAGAATTCTAATTCGCAGTGCAATCTGGTGATCTTCTCCTGTGGTAACGATAAAGTTTAAGCACGAGAGTCAATTTGTATTCCTAAGTAGGTAGTGACGGTGGAGGGGGAGGAGCACTTCTTCCAACTTATCAGAAACCCAAGATCACCCAGGAGGGAAATCAATTCCATTTGAATCCGCTGACAGTCTGCAAATGATGAGCCTATCACAATAAAATCGTCTAGATAGTTCACAATGTTGAAAAAGCCGCGCCTGTTCATGGCCCTGACAACAAAGTCACTTAAAGCGGAGAATACAAAAGGCGCACACTTTAAGCCAAAACACAAACGAGTGTCGAGGTAAAAGGCATCTTTCCACTCAATACCCTGCATCTTCCAGTGGTTGGGGTTTATACTCACAGAGCGGTAGGCCGCCTTCAAGTCCACAGTGGCCATGTACACACCCTCCTGAATCATATCACAAACAGAATCGACTGTATTAAAACAAAAGGGCTGCGCTGTGATGTCCATGAAGTTATTAATCGACCTACCAAGAGGTTGTCGGCAGTCGGTAATTGGCCTAAACGATCCATCTTTTTTGGGGACAGCCCCTAGAGAATGAACACATAATGGAGCAATGTCAGTAGGAGAGAACTTGCCGTCACTTAACTCTTCAGTGATGAGACGATTGATGAACGTAAAGGCTGGGTCAGTCAACACAGACTTATAATTTGGACACTGGTATCCAGGGACGGTGACATTTGGGTCGACGATGTCAAACCCACATAAGATGCCGTTAGTGATGAAATTGCGGTAGTGCATGTCAGGCTCTAAGCATAACTCATTCAACCAGGCATTACACTTCAGCTGACTACGAAGGCCCCCGATATAATGTACATCGGCACATCTTTTGGCGAATGACCAGCCTTCGTGGTGAAAACAAGGCATAGGGGGAGAGTCGAGGTAAGAAAAGACGGAGTAATCAGGCTTATTCACTGTTCCAGACCAGGAAACAGGGTTACTATTACAAGAGTTCCCACCAGATGTGCGATCCGAGGTAAGAGCAGATTGATCCTCGAAGCTTTCAAAGGAAAAAGGCAAAAGATCACCTTGCGTAAGGCGGCTAGCCGGCCCGAGACCACCATCTTGGATGTTGATGGCGGAAGTCTCGGGCGGCACGAGACTTCATGAAGAGGGCTTATCATCCTTGTGCTCCTTTACCCGACATGAAGACATTAGGTGACGATAACGGCAAGATCCACATACATGTAGTTTAGAACATCTACCTAGCGAACATCCTTTAGTGTTGTAATTGTAGCATATGTCCTGCTGCCAGTCATCGGGAACCGAACCAAATCCCGAGTCATCACGAGCTCGGCCGAAGCCCCTGCCTGACTTCCGGCCGCTTGGATGCCATTGAGACTGAGACTGAGGAGTGGTGGAAGGGATCTGACTAGGTTTCTCTTCAAACTTCTTGCGGGTGTAATGGCCACTAAGATAAACCCCAGCAGCAAAGGAGTCAGGAGGACCAAAACTAACACTACCAGTGAGCACTTGGTCGACTACATGGTGGTCGTATAGGATACAGCCTAACACAGAAAAGCTGCTCGACTCGATAGCGTGACGGCCCACATATTGCATATGGCGAAGGTATCCCATGCTGTCGCCATTAGCTAATAATATATGCTCAAACACTCCTAGCATACCGACCATTAGCTCAGTGGCAGATAATTTGGTGTGATCGACATGCTTCATAGGCCACTGATACGACTTGGATTGTATGTGAAACTCAGGTCTAAATTCCAAACCTTTTTTAGGAGGGAGCCCATCGTTCACGTTCAACGAAAGTTGATGTATGCTGCTAGTCAAGTCGACGAGCGGGCCGTCTGGTGTTGAAGTGGAACCGGGCGGTTTGCCTTCAATGCGATCTAATCTTGACAAAATGGCTTGAAGAACATCATTGGAAGTACCAGAGGACGACTGACCACTTTCCTTGGATTTACCTTTTGCCTCAGTATTTGTGAAGTGTGCCTCTAGAAAGGCCAGGTAAGCAGGATCTGACCTGTCAGTGTAACCAGCAACAGCCATGTTAGGAGAATGGTGCACAAGCGGGAACCAGGACCAGCGTTGACCGCCGACAGGTAAAACAACTTTCACTTTCTGGTCCTTCTTTTTCTCCGATTTAACACTAGCACTCTTGCAACGAGAGCCAAACGGTGATGAGTGAATTAGCTGACATTTGGAGCAACGTCCCTTAGCAGGCATATCCTAAACACATAATCAAAAAAAATATACGTGCTGGCTGCACAAGCTGGTGTTTGAATATGGCGGTGGTCAAGCAGAAGCGGGAAGGAGGTCACGCGACCTATGACGTAGTTCCGGTTTACATATAATCCTATATCCATTTCATTCATATAGACATCATTTGAAAAGATATCAAGCGGATTCCAATGATAGTAAACACTAGGCCACCTAATAATTATGCATTTCTATATTTTAAGTTTGATATTTTAATTTTTGAAAAAAAAAAGGAGTTTACATTGTTTCCTGATGGGTAATTACCAGTAAAGTAACTAAAATATACTCCATATGAAGGCCTTCAAAACGCAAGGATATGTTTAATACAATATCCCGAAATTTGATACATGGATTCATATGACTATAAGTGCTAAACCCTCTACAAATCGGAAGATTTCAATAAAGAGATCTTGTAGAAAAAACATGTTGAAAAATATCAATTTTGCGACTTATGATTCATTTTCCTGAAACACATCACATATGGAATATCTGATGACAAAACGTGCAAAATAAGCATTACACTCACTAAGACTAACAGTTCTTGATATTTTTTTTAATGCTTTACTGATTACTGTAAATGTACCAGACAGTATACCATAACAAAAATATTATTACTGATAAAGTTGCAGCCCAGCTCAATCGACAACAAATATTTTTCTCGATTTTGTTTTTCTTTGATCCAGTGTGTTGTAGAATGGCAGAATTGAATAAGGAAAATAAAGAAAAAATGAAAAAAAATCCTAGAATTTCTAGAGTTTTGCAGGATTTCATGGCTTTGTCTTGAACCCTTTTATCGTCTTGTTTCTTTGCTGATCTACAATTGCAATTAATGGCATATAGGGTCAATAGGTCAATTTGTGCTATCCTAACATTTTCAATTCCAGTGAGGATTCCAAAAGTTTCAGAAGATTGTATTGTATTGTACATGATATAATGTTTATTTCAGAAATCAGTACAAATAACATTTTAATGGACAACAATTTACACCAGAAAAGGGAATGGCCTTCTTATATGGCAGCCATGGTCCCTGGTAATTAGATTAATGAGAGGTAGTAAAATGAATCAAGACTAGTCAACGCTATCCCAGTGGAAGACACTTGCTATAGGGTAAATGGGTCAGATTTTAAGAAAAAGTACAATTGGCAGCTGTACACATTTAGTAAATTTTGCTAAATTAAGCTGCAATTTGGTCAATACTAGGTAAATTCGAGTGTATATTTGGCATTGCTTTGATTCTAGCAGTCTGTTTGGTTAGGTTGAACTGTATTTTGAACTTTATTTTCGTCTGAAATCTGGGTTATTTGAGAAGATTGGCGAAGTGGAATTGTACATTTTCTGAAAATCTGACCCAAATACATTAAATGGGTTGTGTTGTGTCCCAGAGTCGTCATCTGTACAATATATGTAACATTTATAAAGACTTTTCCTCTTTTTATGGATATATTACGTGCCCCGTCTGAGCATTGGGTGGTTTGGGTGGAAGAGTAGGTTTGGGCGTACCTTGGGCGCCTTTCGTGACCTTGGGTGGGGTGACCGCGCCACCACCCGCACTACCACCGGTATTACCAGTCGCACCAGTGACGGTCAAATTCTTTAGAGACTGCATTAATAAATCAATTTGTGACTTCTGGTCAGTGGAAATCTTGATCCAAGCCTCCAAATCCGAGCCAGGGGGAGGAGGAGAAGGTTTGAACTTCCCACCACCGGGCCGATAGTTAGCTCCACCTTCTCTATCGTCCGGGTCAATATCTGGAAGGTAATCCTCGAAGTCCTCAAGACTTGCACCGTTATCTTTACAAAGCTTCTCGGCTTTTTTAAGATACATACACACAGAGGCACCACATGGACGCTCATGAATGCGGCTACAGCCGCCACAATGAGGCATAATGAAAGTCCAAGTATATAGTCCAAGTCCAGCAAGTAGCAAGCGGTAAGAAAAAAAGGTGTATCACAAGTGGTGCCGAACGGGCAAGTGAGGTAGAGAGTGGGGTGGACCTGCAGCGTGCAAGGTGCCACCTGGTGGATAATTGAAACAACAATACTAATGTATAAATATACATCACACATAGCAAAAATACATTACTAAGACAACTTTTCCTATTACCGACCAGATATTCCTATTCCTGGAACAAATAGTTTCATGGCACCAACTATTTTAGGACTGCTCCCTTTCGCTTTTTTTCTATTCCTCATGGGTAGAATTGCGCACCTTGATTATTTTTATAATCTAAACAATATGAATATATACAAATAAATGCAATTTATCCACCCACAACCACTATTTCTTGGGCATTACCTACAAAACAATTATTAAACTAATTATTCTTTAACAGAAATTAAATGTATCATATAATAACCAACTTCACTTTGGTCGGATTTCTGGTCTATGAGAATAGCCTAAGGGACTCAGTGCTAGTCTACTAGCCACTATTCAGACACCGCATAGTAGTATATGAAAATGAGCAAATCACTCTGGGGTAAGAAAGATGGCTATGTGAGAGAAAGAAAATCCCAAATCCAAGAAAGTATCCCCTCGGATATTAAGATATTCACTATTCATGTTGATTATGGGTTGGAATATCTTAGAAAAGGAAAATGATATTTGAAAACGAAAAGTATTGGATATGTTGGGTATTTACTCTGACAAAAATCTATCCTGACAGATTGGGGACAAAACAGGCTGTCTACTTTTGATGTATACATAGTGTATCCCATAGAGAGTCAAAAGGTTTTCAACATTTGGATAAGTCTGGAATGAATAGACCGCAAAATTGAAACTTTTGATTTGTACCAGAAATTTGCTGAGAATGCAGCTTTAAAATGTGATCCGTTTTAGGAAAATGTGTCATAAGTCGAAAAATATTGATTTTGAGATATCATTATATTTGAAAAGAGGAGATCAAGCTGATTCCAATGATAGAAAACAGTAGGAGTCCTTATAATTATTTCTATATTTTAAGTTTGATATTTTTAAAGAGTTTGCAATGTTTCTGGATGGGTAATTACCAGTAAAGTAACTAAATATACTCCATACAAATGTCTTCAAAACGCAAGGATATATTTAATACAATTTCCCAAAATTTGTTACACGGATTCATATGACTATCAGTGCTATACCTACTAAAAGCCAGAAGATTTCAATAAAGAGGTCCTGTGAAAAAGCACTTTGAAAAATGTCAATTTTGCGACTTATGACTCGTTTTCTTGAAACACATCACAAATGGCAGACAATACATTGGAGGTGAATACTGATGGTTGTAGGAGACCCTAATGATAAACAAACTTCTGACGTGCTTCAGTGTATTCTTCTGACCTGAAACATTGCTTCATAATGTCAAGTTCTCTAGCGCGATGTGACTCTATGGTTTGATACCAGTTATCATTCCTTTCCCACTCCTTCAGAGCCTTTAGGTCATTGAAGAAGGGACTGTGTAGAAGGGACCTTGCGTGGGCTTCAAGAAGTTCAGAGAATTCCAAACTTGTACTGAAAGAGAGTACATTGAGTTACTGTAAAGTATATATGGGTCCGGTTGTACATCTATGAGTGCTACTACAATTTTTTTCGCCGTTTTTTCCCGTTTTTGCGCGGTCACAATTGCCAATCGACATGTATGCAATAGTACTAGCCTCCCATGAAGTCAAATTAATCTCTACGGAATGGAAAAAATTACGAGCATTGATATGGTGAAAGTCGGGCCACATGAATCGACCGACCAAAATCGACCGAAATGTACGGGAACGGTACGTAAGGCTTTCCTAGACATCACAAAACGCTGATGAGCGCTCTCATTGGTCCCACACTGTCACTTGGTCACGACACTGCGAAATGACGTCATTGACATAGAAATGGCTTCAAAACAAACATAGAGAATCTAGGATTATCACACTAAAATTAAGGTAACAAAATATATAATCTAATTGTCTGCATCGTCTTATGGTTTTGCCATAAGATCGGCAGTAGACATGGCCAGACAAAACACTTGACAACCCTTCTTTCTGAACAGCAACACAAAGTTTAGTGGCCGGGTCTCCCGGCATTTAGTGAAGCAGTGGGATGGCGGGCACATAGGTCTATCGATGCTCTTATAAGCTTAGCTTTGACACAATTACCTCAACTACACGTCTTATTGGAAGCAAATAGGAAATATAAATCCTAGCGGCTATACTCTGGACCCCCCCCCCCTCCTACCCACCACAGCCAATATGCTTGTTTACAGAGCTTTTCACATAAAAAGCTATAAAAACACAAAGTTTCTTTGGAAAACTTTACAACATGATATTAATTTATACCTTCCAAAGACGTCGTCCACCAAACCAAGTTTTAGGGCATCTTCTGACAGTATGGAGCGTCCACTCCCAGTGAGGTTATGGGCAATTTCTTGACCGACGCGAAGGGGAAGAAAATATGTCCAATACTCTGACCCATAAAGATTCATTGCTTTGTATGAAGGTGTCAGTAACGCACCCTGAAATACACAGAAGTAATATTATTGATTACGTATAGTGATCTTTTCAATCAGAAACATTTCTATTAAACATTAGGATGAAAATATCAAAATCCCAAATAAATAATGATAATGATAAAATAGTGTATTGAGAATGCTACATCATAATGGTGGGGCAAATTTGACTTAAATAATATATGTGATGTGTTGGAGGAAAATGAGCGGATTCTAATGATGGCACAGCTAATAAACTTCTATATTTTAAGTTTGATATTTTCATTTTCAAAAAGAAAGTTGCCAATATCTCTGGAAGGATAATTACTAGTAAATTAGCTAAATATACTCTAAAGGATGACCTTAGATATGCATGCATATATCTAATAGATAGTCTTGAAATTTGGTACATGTATTCCTGCTACTAACTGCGCTAGGCACCCCAAAGATGACAATATGTCTCAAAATTTGCAAACCTTTCTGATCCAGAATAGATCAGCTGCAGCTGCCATCATGACTCCTCCTGCACCCGCACCACTTTGGAGGGCGCTGACAACAATCTTATTCTTGATTGACAGCATCGCTTTTATGACGTCATTAATGGCATTAATGTTTCTCCAGGACTCTTCTGCTGGATCCACAGAAGCCTCTATTACATTGAGATGTATTCCTAAAGCAGACAATTTCAATGTCAGTCATTAATCCTGAAGTAGGACAAAGAAAATGCAATCTCAGTTGATTGACAGAGTTAGAAACATATTTAAAAGTCAATGGGAACCATTCCAAGCATGTTCTAAAAGTATTACACAATGTGAAATTATTGTGTTTGGGGCATTACTGGAATAGCACATTCCCTCGGGGCATCAACCTTGGGAATGTGGTAATTCTGTGAAATACCCTCAACCCTCGAAATTCATCACAGTCTAATACTTCAATAGTGTCTGGAATGGGTGACAAATATTGGCCACAGGAGGGTTTGTATCCCCTTTGACGCAGGTACCTGAGTTAAGATCTATAGAACGGCAGTGTTAATGGGCAATTAGAGCCTGAGTTTATTGTCCGAGCTGGCCCTCTATGCCTGACGGGAATCCTGTCTCGGCCTCCGGCCTCGACAGGTTCCCGAAGGCATAGAGGGCCAGCGAGGACAATAAACGAAGGCTCTAATGGCTTTAGTCCCCGTTGGTTGGGCTGTTTACCGGAAGTTCTCTAGGCATAGAGGGCCAGCGGGACCGGTAGTGACCACTGGCCCTCTATGCGTCTATAACGGGCCAGCTCAGACCAATCAACGGGGACTAAAGCTCCATAGAGTGTGGTGCCACCTATAGTACTTGGCGGCGTTAAGCTGGCGGCTTGGTAAGCTTCCGGTTCAAAGTATGAGCACTCAATACCTGTTTCGCTAGGCATATTTGATTGAAATAAATAATTGTACAGGTTGGTAAACCCTCTATTTTGGTATTAATAAGTTGATCTGATCAAATCACGTCTAAAAGCATTATTTCCCTCGGTTTGGTGGTTTGTTGTTGTCTGTGTGGTCATGGAAACTTGAGGGCTTTGCCCACACAGGCCACAACAAACCACCAAACCTCAGGGTAATAATGCTATAATATAGGCCTAGTAATATCAGATTAGCATGAACGGAGAATAATGTAACTGTGGGTAATGTTTATCGCTAAATAAAATCATGAAATACAATACATACCTGTTGAAAAGAAAGATTTCCCGCCCAGCAAGACAACCACTTCGACGTTGGGATCATCGGCCACCTGCAAGATCACTTTCTCGAGACGCCTGCACTGGCTGGTGTTCATTGCACCATTATAGAAGTCAAAGTGAATAAGAGAAATGCGTCCATTGTCCAAGAATGAAGTTCTGATTTCTTGCCACGACGAGGGTCCATCATACACAGGCAAAGGACCAAGTTCTGGGGCTAGAACCATGGCTGCAGGTAATTTGATGCTTGATTTGCTTGGTCTTTTCTTTTTGGGAAAATATAAAGAACAATCTGTGTTTTCTTGATGTATTTGATGTATGCTAGATTTGATACATAAATCTACTAATAACAGGAGAATATAAATATCTATACCGAAACCTATATATTTTTATATATATTGCCCTGAGAACAACAAGAGGAGAGAGTGATGCACAATGTGTATGTCACTAGTGAGTTATGTGTGGTAGTCATGCAGCTGAAATCCAACTTTATGACTCAGAAATGTTTTCTATTCATATTATTAAAAGCTATACTATGTGATATGTTACAGGTAAATGAGTCACAAGGCACAAGAAGAGGATTTTGAGATCATATTTGAAAAGATGAGATCAAGCCGGTTGGTATTTTTGGCTGGACAAATACTAGTAAAGTAGCTAAAATATAGTCTATAGGATGAGCTTAGAAATGCACAGATATATTTACTCCACTGTCTTGAAATTTGGCTTATTCTACTGTCTTGTACATGTATTCATGCTACAAACAGCGCTAAGCACACTAAAAGTGAAAATATTCCAACAAAGATATCCTAAAGTTATGTTATAACTCATTGCGTCAGATCGGTAATTTTTAGTTTATGTGTGCTAGCTCCTACCTGTATGAAAGCTACCGAATTCTTCACTCCTTTATGTTACATCCATTCAGATCGGTAATTTTTAGTTTATGTGTGCTAGCTCCTACCTGTATGAAAGCTACCGAATTCTTCACTCCTTTATGTTACATCCATTATGACATATTGGTGGAGAACCCGAGGAAAATTTTGGGAAATGAATATTAAGTCGCAAAATTGATATTTTTCAAAGTGTTTTATTCATGAGATGTATTTGTGGGAATGTTTCCATTTTTGGGGTGCTTAACGCTTGTTATAGCTGACAGTCTAATAGATATATCCATGTATTTCTGAGGTCATCTTATACAGTTTATTTAGCTTCTTTACTAGTAAATGTCTGCCCAGAGATATTTCAAACATTTTTTTCACAAATAAAAATACCAAACTTAGAAAATATAGAAATACTTATACTTATAGGATGTACTACTGTTTACTATCAATGGAATCAGCTTGATCTGATCTTTTCAAATATGATAATATCTCAAAATCCATTTTTTGCGACTTATGACTCATTTCCCTGTAACGCATCACAAATATACATCTTGTGACTTGTGACTCATCTTCCACCAACTTGTTATACCACCATACCTTCATATGTGTCACCCAGACCAAACCATCATCTCCTGCTTTAATCAAAACTGCACCATTTCTCTCAGCGATGACATCTCCAGGCTGGCTTGCTGCATAACAATGTCTTGTCACAGCATCAACCCTCTGCAGGTGACCACCAAAGACCACCACATCCTCCAATCCACCCAAACAGGCTCTTGCTCCTGGTTGTGTGTCTGATTTTCTAATCTGTTTCACAATCACTTCAGCTGGAGCATGCCAGTCAACCCGTCTCTGGCTGGTTTTCATTCTTGGCTGTAGCCTGCCCTGTATATCTGGGTTGGAGTAATCCAAAGGAATTGGTGCAATGCCTAGTTTAAAGCGCTTGACGCTGTCAATTACAGTTTCTACTGCAGCATCGCAGACCTCTCCATTATAAAGCATGGTTTTTGTAGCATTAGAGTCAACAGGGAATGTTTTAGTGCTCCAGATATCCCCAGCATCCATCTTTTCAGCTGCTTGGAGAATGGTCACTCCCCAACTTGTTCGGCCTTGGTCAATTGCCCAGTCCAGAGATGATGCACCCCGGTCACCAACGATTCCAGGATGCACTATGAGACATGGGATGTCTGGATTTTGCCACACTGACTTGGGAACCCTCTTGGTCAGAAATGGACAGATTATGACATCATATGTTCCAGCATATTGCCTTGCAACTCGTTCGATATGGGCCTCAGAATCAACCTCCACTAACTTAGTTACAATCCCAGTAGAGTGAAGCTGTAGTTGAACTCTTTTGGTCAGGCCGTTAGCTATATTAGACAGCAGGAGCACTCTTATATGGCACAAGTCCACATATGGACAATGTCCAGGCCTGGGTGTCACATAACCAAGACTATTATTGGTCATTAATGTCTGCAATGCTCGCCTGTGCCTCAGGGCCTTGGTGAACGAATTAAACTGTTGACAGGCAACTCTGACCAGGGACTGCATGATGTCTTAATTCTGAAAAGAAAACATGACTATGTGTACATGGACTGACTTCCCAGATGAAAATGTTTAGTAATTTTGAAACTGGATACTGTAATTGTTAAGAACATTAATTTTGATAAAAGGAGTTGTTGGGGCTCCACTGAAACTGAAATATGATACATGTAATTATAAGTAGTACATAGTGGTATTTCCTTTTCCTGGTAACAATTTTCTGTGCGACTTTTATGGATCCTGCAATGAAAATAACTTATAAATTCCTATAAGAAGTAGATAAAACTGCCTCTACAATCCAAGTGCCGAAGACACTTGTTCAGGATAAGAACGGAACAGACCCGAAAGGCTTTAAGGTTGGGCGAGCATTAATGAAACCTTGACCTTGAAGGCCGACCCAGTTATGTTATAACAGTTGAAACAACAACAAGTCATGCTAGACTTGCGTCGAACCTCATAATTACACAAGAGATTATTCTACTACTGAAGGGAAGAAAAATGAGACTTTATTTATCTTTAATATGTAAATTAGTTTGCAAATTATCCCTATAAATATAATATAATGCCTGATGAGGGTCCTAACCCCGAAACCATGTGGTGCCAAACACACTCAGCTAGAGTGTGGAAGTGTTAACATTACAGATCTAACCCATTTGTGGGGTAGTGTTTATAACAGTGTCATGCCTAAGGCAACCTTGTTGCCTATGACATAACACCTAGCAACTTGTTGCTACAACCAGCGCACCTCCCAGGTAACAATTGTTGTTACCTGGGTGAGAACTGATTGGGATGGAAGCCAATCGTGACGTCACAGTAGGCGTGACGCCACTCGCATGGTAGCTTTAGAGCTGACAGCAGGTCTTTCGCACTGAAAGATATAAAAAAAAAAAAAAAAAAAAAAAAAAAATCCCTATAAATAGTGCAGTTATAATATCATGAGTCTACATTATGCTAGAGTGACGTCAGCAGGACCTTGTGAGGCATTTTAATTAGGTCAGTCCAGCCAAGCGTAATATAGAAATATTACTCGTCCAAGTTCATATTACTCCAAGGTCTATCGTATACTTTAATTAGGCTAAACAATGCTAAACACTAAGTCTATTGGGGTATGTATACTTGCTCCTGCGTTGATTAAGTTGATTGCGTTGACCAAGGAATCCATTAGAGTCCCCACCATTTATATCTTTATATTTACATAACTATTAAAATATGCTAGGATATTGGCTCTGAGAGCAATGCATTTTACATTGAAACATAATGAATTACACATTTTATCTCTTTGATTAATTACTTTCAACAGGAACTAGGGAAATGTGTAAATACAGCATGCAGACCAATCTCAACCAATGTATACACACTTTGTTATTATCATGTCGGTACAATAATGATCACGTACATGTATACACACTTTCATTTATGGCATACTATAACAATCAGTTATGGCATTATATATATTTTTTTTTATTACAAATAAGGCCAAACATTTACAATACATCATTACAAAAGGACGCGTACCCACGATGTGGATATATTCCTGCGTTGCCTTCTAGTCACTAGATCTTTTAAATATGTACACAAGTTGCCAAGAAAAGACAACAATTATGTGAGAAACTACTCTACACGTTTTTGACTCCCTATTTACCTTACAAATTGGTAAATACCCCTATGTCTCTTCCAAAATGACAAATAATATTCTATATTTCTTTTACAGCAGCTTTTTTGTTTGGCACATACAGTCAACTAACTCTACCAGTTGCGCCCCTTGAATAGTTGACTTGGAACTGCTCCCAATCAACACAGATCGCCTACCAACACCAATAGAGACATACATTATTTTATAGTTTTGATGTCTATCGACTACTATTATTTTATTTTTTTAAAACATATTTTAATAACGGGCGGCCAACATGGCTGCCACCCAAGTGGCCTCCCCGTGTTGCGTTGTTTCTCTTGATATACCTGATTCTTGACCTTATGATATATTATGTGATATAAACATGTTTTTAGATGTACTATGTACGTAGTATGGTTTAATGTTAATTAAAACTAGCTGCCCCCGTTTATCAACGGGTAGACATCCCTCTGTTCACATCACACGTTTCACCTCACAAATTAATTTAGAAAAAAGAAATTAGAATAAATAATGCATGTTTCCTTTGAGCGTGTCTATACTGCAAAAAGCAGGGTAGAATACTTCCTCCCCCTCCGAACTTCCCCACCACTCCATCTCACCTCAAGGCCGTGGAGAGCTTGGGAAATTTACATGCCTTTTTTCCCTCAATGTTGTAATTAGACTATTAATTATTAAAACAATGGTAAAATTTTACTTAGAATTTAGCTTAAATAATACATTAAATACATTTGATTGTGAAACAAAAAGAGATTACACAGGGGGTTTGCATGTGCCACTGTCTATTACAATGGATGCTGGGATGGATTCTGATGAAATCTGACATACAACTATTTTGCAACATTTTTGTCGAGAATTGCAAAAATGTTTTCTCCAATATCATAGGTTGTATAAATGATCTATGAAAACCAAATGCATGATGGGAAAGAGGGGGACTTGTGTTATGAAAACATGGATAACACATGGATATTGACATCAGAGCACCGATAAATAGTTCATGCATGTTTTCTATAGATTTTATACGGAACCATTAGTCCCCAAATTCTCTTATATAAAACATTTAATAAAATTTCCTTTTAGCAATTGTGATGTGTTCTTAGGAAAATGAGTCCTCATCTTGCTTCTCCATACTCTACCTCCTTCTCCTCCTCTCCCTCCTTCTCCTGCCTCCTGCCTCTTCCCCCTCCTCCTCCTCCTCCTCATACATCTCTATCTGTTCAATTTTATGAAAATGTACAAATACCCTCAAATAATCCAAATCAAAGAAAAAAATTACGTTCAAAATGAAGTTTAAAACTAAGTAAGATAAACTTTTGATCAACACAATGCCAAAGACACTTGGATATGCATAGCATTTGAAATATTTAACTCTGATTTGCAAGAAGTTACAAAGTTTGTAGAGCTGACAATGGTACATTTTCTAAAAGACTGGCCCATCTATCTCACATTGCCTCTGTATCTGTATCAGTTACCCAATGGTGTCCAAAAAAAACATATTAAAAGGGTCCCATTTGAGGGGCCGTCCAATGGATTATCAGTTACCCAATGGTGTCCAAACAAAGCATCTTAAAAGGGTCCCATTTGAGGGGCCGTTCATAAATTACGTAACGATTCTTTTGCCTAACAATTTAGACCCCCCCCAGCCCACTGGAGTTTGTAACCAATGTTATACCTATGGAACCTTAATGCATGGTCGGACACCCCCACCCCAACCCCCTCGAGCGTTACGTAATTTATGGACGGCCCCTTGAGTTATGAATGCCATTAATTATGGCTACGAAGTTACACTTACAGAGAGAAGTTGGAAGATAAAGATGGTGGGAGAGGAAAGACGGAGAGATGCAGATTTGGGCCCAACTCTTCCACTACTTAGCACAGATATTTGCTAGTTGGGGTAAATTGGTAAATGTGGCAAATTAACCCCACCTGTAGGCCTACTCGTGACCGCAGTATAACTGTCCCAGATCCAGGTAACCTTTTTTCTACCAGCACCTTGTTCCTGACCTATCCCTTGGGGAGATACGGTTGGAAGCATGTCTCTACTTCCTATAGTTTAAGGTACTGTGGCTCTAGAGTAGTACTGTGGCTCAAGTCTATTAGTTTGCATTTAGTCCTTTGGGAGGGTAAATAGGGAATGGAGGTAAACATGAAAACATGAATAAATTAAAAGGGAAGGAAAAAAAATTAACAATGATTAAACTTTATATACACCCTCTTTTGGGACACCATTGACGGACTAAAGAATTCTTCAATAAACGGAAATAATTATATGATCATAGATGAATGTAAGTATACTTGGAAGTGTCAGGCCACGGTAGATCCATATGTCTGGGGCCACCGTACCAGTGTTTAGTTGTGCTTGGTGGTAATGAGATGGTAACTAGGGGAACTTGGTTAAGAGTCAGAGTAACGACTAGAGCTGCATGGTAGAATCACACACTTGTTTCTTGTAATAAAAGTTAAGGGGCTCGTTGTCATAAATAATAGATTACTAAGTTATGTTAATCTAGCATTATTGGCTTCTTTCATGTTAGGCATGTAGCATGGCAGACACTGGACACTTGGGCACTTCCGGTTGTCTACCTTTTCCTTAGGCAAAATAAAGAATTTATTATCATCATTATTATTTATTTATTTACATAGATTTACCCGGAGTCCATGCCTCTATAAATAGCCAATCATATAATAATCATTTATTGTCATTAATAATAAATATGACAGTCTTAATGTTTATATTGATTTTCACCAAGTAATAATAATATTATGTAGAACAGACATGCAACTTTCATTATAAACGATTGTCTAAAATAAATAAATTGGGGAAAAGACAGCTAGGGACAACAGTTTGGCAATTCATATCAATATTTGTTAATTTTGTTGTCACTTCTCGCTCTTGGAGGAATGGAGGAGCTGAGAGTGGCAATAAGGGGAGTAATAGGGGAATAGGGGAGTGGCAATAGTGGTATGGGCCCTTGCAATCCTATCCTGGTGGTTGCAATGGGAGACAGGATATCAGCAATAATGGAGAAATACTAGTCTCTGCAATGCAACTATATGTTTCCAGAAATAAGGATAGGAAACTTTGGTATGAAATAGGAAAAGGTTTGTTGGAAATGTGTTTCTGGTGTGAGTAATATCTACTCCAAAGGAGGAAAAGTCAGTGTGAATTACAGAGAGATTGCCACTATTGGACACAACAGTATCCACAATACATTAAGTGGTCCTGTATAGTGCCTACCGTTAATAGGACCCCATAACGGAAGGCACTTTATGGATTGTAAATATCAGCCATTAAAGATTGCGAAAGATTCCTCTATTGGACACAACAGGAACAACAATAGGTGGGTTTCTGATAAATATATATGGTCGATTCTCACCTAATGGGTACACAAATGATTTTTCTTAAATATATTCTAATGATCCTGAAGTTTTGCATGTATCAAAGCAACACACTGGACAATCTAAATCTAAGATATTAGCCACTAACTATGAATACTCAGCCATGCAGAAATGTTTGAAGTTGGATGCATGTGAAACTGCATTATGAAACAAAACACGTCAGGGCATTTATCATTTTTCCACTGTAAAGTTCATTGATATGTAAATGTACATCTTTCTGTGGGAGAGACCGACTTGGGTGATCTGAGCAATTATGTTTTCTTATATTCTCCTCCTATACATGATAGCGGAAAGCTTGGTAGAAGGGTAATTTTTCTTTCAGAAACCGCCTTCCAAGAACTCTAAAACTCCTGCTGGTAACAGGGCATGACGAAGAACACTCCTCTAGAGTGAGAGTGGAATAATTCCCCGAATAAATAGTTTTGAACTATAGAAATATAACACATCATAACGATCATATATATGGGTCAGATTTTCCGAAAATGTACAATTGGCAGCTCTACACATTTAGGAAATTTTGCTCAATTAGTCTGAAAAATGAAGTATAATGGGTATATCTGAGTATATTTGGTATGGCATTGAATAAAAGTATCAGTTCTGCATTTTGAAGCTCATTTGTGTCTTAAATGTTGGTTATTTGAAAGGATTGGTGAAGGCGAATTGTACACTTTCTGAAAATCTGGCCCATATGATACTGCCTACCACTACTGCTGACTCAGATTAATTATAGGCTAGCGTTCCAAGAACTTGCAAACTCATCGCTTGCAAGTTAAATTTGCATCGCGAGGAAACCACATCCTTATAAATTATTGTGCATGACAAAAATTAAAAATTAATTAGTTAAGTTTGATTACAGCCCAAATGTCCTTTACCTAGTGAGTATGCCTGCTGAATATTTCGTTTTTTAAAAAGTTGTTATTCAACGAAGACACATTATATTCTATACACTATTGTAAATTCAGGATCATCATGATTTTGTAACTTTTCTTGATATGGTGAGAAAATTGTCTGCATAATGAAATGCTATCAATATAACACATAAACATAAACTATTCTCAGTTCTTCGTTGCACATTGATACTATATAACAATTAGAAAATCTTTAATGATGAAAGAGTAAATTTCAATCCAATACATGACAATTAATTATATTTAATAGCAGATCTTTGGATTCTGCTGGGGTTCTGGATACTTATAAATTACTGTTTGGACAGGAAGTCGTCAAACCGGAAAACGGATGTAGTAGTTTATTTTTCGGATTCAGGGGTTTATTTTTCGGATGTAGAATTATTTTGCGGATGTTGTTAAAATAAACCCCAGCCGGCGTTTCCGCTCAATCACTTACCTCATCAACTAGTTGTTTGTCGTCGATTCCGCGCTCATTTTTGAACGTGTATGAAGTCCTGGTCACATTAAAGTCATTTCTCCACTGTTTCCGATGGAAATATTAGCAATTTTTAAGTTTTTAGGGCATAGGGTTCGCCATAACGTGATGACGATAGACATCGTGCGAGGACATCGTGCGAGCGATATTTCATGATACAATGGCTGCCTCCCCTCATGGGGCTTCTTCACTAGAGTTTTTTTGGTTGTTTGTCGTCGATTCCGCGTTCTGTTTGGAACGTGTATAAAGTCCTGGTCACATTAAAGTCATTCCTCCACTGTTTCCGATGGAAATATTAGCCATTTTGAAGTAATTACAGCCTAAATAGGGAATAATCCATTTAGACATAGTGCCGGACATCGTGCAAGCCTCAGTTTGTTGATGTGTGGGTCACTTTCGAATGAAATCCTCCGTGCGCTATATAGACTACCGTACACAATGCAACGCCAAGTGAACGTGCACATGAGTGGCTATGCCGAAAGGTCTCCACATCTCTTCCGGTCGCACGTATGGGTTCTGAAATCGCCATTCATTGAATACTTGATTCCCGTACACTAAATCTTCGCTATCGGGCTCAAAAAACATTTAAAACATTTCTACCGATTCAAATCTTTTATTTATTTCTTTTTTAAGTCCCTAGACACACGCAACACGGCTTTGGAAAACCGGAAGTCGCTGATTCTTTGGATGGCAAGAGAGGGATCCTTACGAAAACACGCCGGCTGGCTGAACATAAACATAAGTAAATACCCACCTCTGATTGGCTGTTGTACCTGGCTGTTCGTTCTGCCAGCCGTCGCGTTACCATGTAGATCCCGACTAAAGCGTGCAAACTTGCGGGTGTGTAAACACATGGTTTCTGATATCGCCATTCATTTTTTACTTGATTTCCATAGAGGAAAACTTCGCTATCGGGCTAAAACAACATTTAAAACATTTCTACCGATTCAAATCTTTTATTTATTTATTTTTTAAGTCCCTAGACACACGGACACGGCATTCGTAAACCGGAAGTCTGATGCTTGGTTGCATGCAAAAACTGGAAGCTTCGTTTGTTTCTGGAACGGAGAGTGCGGCTGACGTAAACGACATTGTGTAGTTATGATTACGTGTACATATGTGATATTGGTTAGAAAGAGGTAAAATAATCTAAATATTAGAATGTGATGGGTTAAAATGTGTAAAACATCCTGATTTTGATGTTATAAAGGCTGCATTTGACTCGGTCCTTTCCATGTCAGATGTAAAAAAGTAACCTATGTATTGGAGTTAAGGAGTTAAATTATTGGAGTTCTTCATGCTGTAAGTACATCTAAAACCTTTTTTTGAGCCTAATATTTGTTAATATGTGTTTAAACAGTGTTATTGAATCCAAAAATCGGCTATTAAAGTGATTAATTCCCTCGATTTTGTGTCTGAGGCATTTGCTTGAAAATAAACCCCTCGGCCCTTCGGGCCTTGGGGTTTATTTTCAAGCAAATGCCTCAGACACAAAATCTCGAGTTTATTCAGGCTTATATACTAACTCCTGGGCACATCCATTAATATACATGAATCCATAAATGGCTTTCATCAAAGGTTTTAACCCACCACCTTCCCCCAGCCGGTCCAGTGTCCCTTAGAATTACCTTAATTATTCTATTCAACTATTTAGAGATTGACGTCATACCTACCAACCCATATACATGTGTTGGCATGCTATGCTATTGTATAGGAGAGGTGACGTCAATCTCTCCCCTACCCTCCCATAAAGCCCATTGTCCCCCCATCCCTCTACCCTCCCCCTTTTCAGACCGACCTGGCGACAAAAGGAGTACCCAGTAATTAGCATAATCAAGCTGCACATGTTGCAGTTGTGGAGAAATTACAACCTGGCAGCTCAACAAAAAGTCCTGAATTTAACTCTAAATTCTACAATATGCTAGGCCTTAAATGTTTATAATATATAATGTTTATATACCATTCGCTATCTGCATTCATTCTGCCACATTAATGCCAAATACTTATAGCATATATTATTCAAACAACATTTCTTGCTATAAATCCAAGCATAGTTTTATTCTGTTGCCTCAAAATCTTAAAATCTTACTTTGTGTGTCAACCCTGCTGATCCCAATCCATTTCCCCTTAGACTTTGACACATTTTAAGCATTTTGGGTGTTAAAATTGATCTTCATTAGGATTTAAAATGTTGAGTTTTTCCTTGCCTCTCTCCTCCTCTTCTGGCTCCTCCCTCCTCCTCCCTCCCTCCTCCTCCTCCCTCCTCCTCCTCCTCCCTCCTCCCTACTTTTCTGCCTCCCTACACCTTCCTCCTCTGCCTCCCTCTTCCTTCTCCCTTCTCCTCGCCCCTCCTCCTCCTCCAAACTCTTCATCTTCCTCCCCATGCCTCTTCCTCCCTCCTCCCCCTCCCTCCTCCCCCTCCCTCCTCCCCCTCCCTCCTCCCCCTCCCTCCTCCCCCTCCCTCCTCCCCCTCCCTCCACCCCCTCCCTCTTCCTTCTCCTCTGCCCTCCTCCTCACGTCTCTGGCTACCTCCTTCCTCCTCCCTCCTCCCCCTTCTTCTCCCCATTCACTTCTCTCCTCCTTCTCCCTCCCCCTCCCTACTCTTCCTCCTCACTCCTCCTCCCCCTGCCTCATCCTCCATCTGCCTCCTTTCTGTCCTTCTCCCTTCTCTTCCTCCTGTTTTCTCCACCTCACTTCTCCACCTCCCTCCTTCCTTTTCCCTCCTCCTCCTCTCCCTCCTCCTCCCCTCCCTCCTCACTCCTCTGCCTCCCTTATTCCTTCCCCCCTCCTCCTTCATCCTGCTCTTCTTCCCTACTCTTCCTCCTCCCTCCTCCTGTCCCTACCTCCTCCTCTTTCTTCCTCCCTCCTCTTCTTCCCTTCTCTTCCTCCCTCTTCCCTCCTCCTGCTCCCTCTTCCTACTCCTTCCCCCTGCTCCCTCCTCATTCCTTTTTCCTTTGATAGATTTCTATAGAATTTTGGGAATAGATGTATATCAAATTTAGCGTACTGTTTTCATATAGCACAATTTTATAAAAATCTGGTTCATCCATATAAATATCCAGATTATTTCTCACCTATTTGTGATACCTCAATAAACATGGCTCTTCCTTTGCCAACACCCTTGGGGAGGGAGACATCGATATAGAAGGAGAGTACAATGAAGAGATGGAGAGAAAGGGGTTGGGTTGGGTTGGGGGTGGGGGTGGGGGTGGGGGTGGGTGCAGGGCAATGGGAAGAATTGGAACACAAAATGGAGGTCAGCTTACATACATATGGACATCAAATTATTTTATCAATGTCCGATTTCTTTATTTTACTTTGAAATATTCAAGTACAGTAACATAGTCTCTCTCTGCCGTTTTCGAGGTTATTCCAGGCCTTTAATCAATGTCTCCCTCCATGTTCTACCTAACGCACCTGGGGTCATTAATCAAAATCAAATGGTCTTTCTCAAAATGCTAATTTTTTACCAGTTTTTTATTTTTTTTACAACCAGTGACATACTTCTTTCAGGCAACTAAAATCTTTCATTCATTCTTACAGAAATCTAAAACTCTTGCAAGTTTTTATTATTTAAAGATTTTATTTCGACAGCTTCTGCAATGATTTAACATGAGAACAAGTTTCTTATACATGAAATCAAGGTTTTCGACTTGCTGCTGAGGTGGGAGCTACAACTATAAATACATGACCAAACCATCATCTCCTGCTTTAATCAAAACTGCACCATTTCTCTCAGCGATGACATCTCCAGGCTGGCTTGCTGCATAACAATGTCTTGTCACGGCATCAACCCTCTGCAGGTGACCACCAAACAGTACCACATTCTCCAGTCCACCCAAACAGGCTCTTGCTCCTGGTTGTGTGTCTGATTTTCTAATCTGTTTCACAATCACTTCAGCTGGAGCATGCCAGTCAACCCGTCTCTGGCTGGTTTTCATTCTTGGCTGTAGCCTGCCCTGTATATCTGGGTTGGAGTAGTCCAAAGGAATTGGTGCAACGCCTAATTTAAAGCGCTTGACGCTGTCGATTACAGTTTCTACTGCAGCATCGCAGACCTCTCCATTATAAAGCATGGTTTTTGTAGCATTAGAGTCAACAGGGAATGTTTTAGTGCTCCAGATATCCCCAGCATCCATCTTTTCGACTGCTTGGAGAATGGTTACCCCCCAACTTGTTCGGCCTTGGTCAATTGCCCAGTCCAGAGATGATGCACCCCGGTCACCAGCGATTCCAGGGTGCACTATGAGACATGGGATGTCTGGATTTTGCCACACTGACTTGGGAACCCTCTTGGTCAGAAATGGACAGATTATGACATCATATGTTCCAGCATATTGCCTTGCAACTCGTTCAATATGGGCCTCAGAATCAACCTCCACCAACTTAGTTACAATCCCAGTAGAGTGAAGCTGTAGTTGAACTCTTTTGGTCAGGCCGTTAGCTACATTAGACAGCAGGAGCACTCTTATATGGCACAAGTCCACATATGGACAATGTCCAGGCCTGGGTGTCACATAACCAAGAGAATTATTGGTCATTAATGTCTGCAGGGCTCGCCTTTGTCTCAGGGCCTTGGTGAACGAATTAAACTGTTGACAGGCAACTCTGACCAGGGACTGCATGATGTCCTAATTCTGAAAGAAAACAAGACTATGTGTACATGGACTGACTTCCCAGATGAAAATGTTTAGTAATTTTGAAACTGGACGAGGAGGTGCTAGTGGCAGAGCGAAGCAATGCCTGCATTTACCATGACGTCATAACGCACCCCGCCCACCCGGGGGCTATTTTATAGTCTAGAAAATCCATCTCGCTCACCCAACTACCTATGTTTTCGCCGTCCATGGGAGAAACCAAGTACGGATTGGCCATCCTTCACATGTTTGCAAAGTAAAACGTCTGGGTTCATATGGTCTTTACTATACTTGTAATGTATACTTGTAATGCTTGTAATGCTTGTAATGCTTAAGCCTTAACCCCCCTCGGCCGTACGAATACTCGGTAACACTCGGTTACGTTCGTGTAATGACGTCATAGTCGCGGGGATTCCCCACCGGAACCCTACCCAGAACGAGGCCCATGTAATGACGTCATAGCAGCAGGGAATCCACAGCGCCGATCGCGATGTGGAGATTAAATCTAAGAAACCAAACGATTTGGAAGGCGTCGGGAGACGCCATACGAGGGAGGTGGGCGGGATGGTGGGCAATGTCAATGTACATATAATTCAATGTTTAGTAAAGTAAATAGCCCAAGACTTCTCCTGTTGTGACGATATCCTTCCGTTTCCTGGTGCCACAAATACTCTAGATACTGTAATTGTTAAGAACATTTTATAAAAGTTAGGGCTCCACTGAAACTGAAATATGGTACATGTAATTATAAGTAGTACATAGTGGTATTTCCTTTTCCTGTTTTTTTTGTTATGTTTTTAGAACATCCCCGGTAACAAATTTTATGGATCCTGCAATGAAAATAACTTATAAATTCCTATAAGAAGTAGATAAAACTGCCTCTACAATCCAAGTGCCAAAGGCACTTGTTTAGGATAAGAACGGAACAGATCCGAAAGGCTTTAAGGTTGGGCGAGCATTACTGCAACCTTGACCTTGAAGGCCGACCCAGTTATATAACAGTTGAAACAACAACAAGTCATGCTAGACTTGCGTCGAACCTCATAATTACACAAGAGATTATTCTACTACTGAAGGGGAAAAAAATGAGACTTTATTTATCTTTAATATGTAAATTAGTTTGCAAATTATCCCTATAAATAGTGCAGTTATAATACAATGTATTCTACATTATGCCAGAGTGACGTCAGCAGGACCTTGTGAGGCATTTTAATTAGGTCAGTCCAGCCAAGCGTAATATGGAAATATTACTCGTCCAATTTCATATTACTCCAAGGTCTATCGTATACTTCAATTAGACTAAACAATGCTAAACACTATATACTAAGTGTATTGGGGTATACTTGGTCTTGCGTTGATTAAGTTGATTGCGTTGACCAAGGAATCCGTTAGAGTCCCCACCATTTATATTCCGCATCTTTATATTTACATAACTATTAAAATGTGTTAAGATATTGGCTCTGAGAGCAATGCATTATATATTGTACATAATGAATTACACATTTTATCTCTTTGATTAATTACTTTCAACAGGAACTAGGGAAATGTGTAAACACAGCATGCAGACTGCCATCTCCACCAATGTATACACTTGGTTGTTATTATCATGTCGGTACATGTATACACACTTCCATTTATGACATACTATAACAATCAGTTATGGTATTATATATTTTTTTTATTACAAATAAGGCCAAACATTTACAATACATCATTACAAAAAGACGCGTACCCATGATGTGGATATATTCCTGCGTTGCCTTCTAGTCATTAGATCTTTTAAATATACACAAGTTGCCAAGAAAAGACAACAATTATATGAGAAACTACTCTACACGTTTTTGACTCTCTATTTACCTTACAAATTGGTAAATACCCCTATGTCTCTTCCAAAATGACAAATAATATTCTATATTTCTTTTACAGCAGCTTTTTTGTTTGACACATGCAGTCAACTAACCCTACTAGTTGCGCCCCTTGAATAGTTGAATTTACTAGCTCCTCCTCATACATCTCTATCTGTTTCAAATTTTCTGAAAATGTACAATTCACCTTCCCAAATACCCTCAAATAATCCAAATCAAAGTAAAAAATTCGTTCAAAATGAAGTTTAAAACTAAGTAAGATAAACTTTTAATCAACACTATGCCAAAGACACTTGGATATGCATAGCATTTGAAATATTTAACTCTGATTTGCAAGAAGTTACAAAGTTTGTAGAGCTGACGATTGTACATTTTCTAAAAATCTGGCCCATCTATAACACATTGCCTCCGAATCTGTATCAGTTACCCAATGGTGTCCAAAAAAACATATTAAAAGGGTCCCATTTGAGGGGCCGTCCAATGGATTATCAGTTACCCAATGGGGTCCAAAAAAGCATATTAAAAGGGTCCCATTTGAGGGGCCGTCCATAAATTACGTAACGCTTTTTTGCCTAAAAATTTAGACCCCCAGCCCACTGGAGTTTGTAACCAATGTTATACCTATGGAACCTTAATGCATGGTCGGACACCCCCACCCCAACCCCCTCGAGCGTTACGTAATTTATGGACGGCCCCTTGAGTTATGAATGCCATTAATTATGGCTACGAAGTTACACTTACAGAGAGAAGTTGGAAGATAAAGATGGTGGGAGAGGACACACGGAGGGATGCAGATTTGGGCCCAACTCTTCCACTAATTAGCACGGATATTTGCTAGTTGGGGTAAATTGGTAAATGTGGCAAATTAACCCCACCTGTACAACCGCAGAACGACTGTCCCAGATCCGGGTAACCTTTTTCCTACCAGCGCCTTGTTCCTGACCTATCCCTTGGGGAGATGCGGTTGGAAGCATCTCTCTACTTCCTATAGTTAAAGGTACTGTGGCTCTAGGAGAGTATCGTGGCCCCAGATAGCTGATAGGTCTATCGTCACAATTTGATGGGAATGAGTAGAAGTCTTGGGCTATTTACGTTCATAAATATGGAATGTTTTTGTACGTTGACATTGCCCACCATCCCGCCGACTGTCCCGCCCTCCTCCTGTGGCTAGTGCGTTTAAAATCGTTTCGTTTTTGTGTTAAATTCGTGCAGGAATCATCGCCGATATGCGATGCTTCCAGCACATTTGTTTATGGCTGTGTGGTGGAATCCCCGCTGCTATGACGTCATTACATGGGCCTCGTTCTGGGTAGGGTTCCGGTGGGGAATCCCCGCGACTATGACGTCATTACTCTACCGAGCGTGTGATAGTGAGCCAAGTAATGTTGCCAACGAGGAGAAACAGAGATACATAGGCATAAGCATGTAATGCTGGAACTGCGTAATTATACGAGTAAGACCTTAAATTTTTGGGTGAAATGTCTCTTAAAATCAATAAGCTTGAGACTGGGACAGGTTTGAAGTGTGTGTACATATGGGAACGTAGGGATTTTTGAAAATTATTTGCAGATTTTCGTAATAGTGTTTCGCCAATGAGCTTGGGTCGAATTGCCGAGCTGAGGTGTTTTATGCATGGCATGGCCACTTGGCGACTTCTCGTCTAGAGTAGTACTGTGGCTCAAGTCTATTTGTTTGCATTTAGTCCTTTGGGAGGCAAACGAAGTGAGGAGGGAGATCCATACTCTTGAGAGTGCCTATTATCTGGCCCAAAATAATCTAAACTTAGACTGTCGAAAATTACCCACTAGAAGTCATGCCAAAAACAGAAGAAATTTCATCATAAATCACCCCAAATCAACATTATATCAAAATTGCTTTTCGCATAGAGCAAAACAAGCCTGGAATTCACTGGAAACAAATATTCAATCGATTGATTTGAGAAAACACTTTAGAAAACAAATAGAAATATTATATATGAACAAAGAATAATGGAACCAAGAGTGTGGAACCTCCTGAAAAATACTTATTTAAATATGTGTCGACCAGAATCTCACTCGAATTACCTCACTACTTTACTAGTTTTCAGTAATTAGAAAACAACTGTATGTACAATAATATTACTCTCTCTTCCTATACCATTCGAACTAGTTTTTAGTAGTTAGAAAACTACAACAAACATGATGTAAAGCCTCAGGAAAGTACATCCGAAAGGCTATAGTGTTATATTTAAGAAAAAAAATGTTATGTTTTGAGACTGGTTAAAAGTAGATATAACCAGATAACATCAACGTAAACTGTCTATGTCTAAGAGAAGGATATACTAAGTCAGAAGATTGTTAAAATCTCATTATTTAGTCTTATATGATATTGTACTATATCATAACTTCATGAATTGCCATACTATGAATCTGATTCCTACTGTACTGAATGGAAAAAGACTTAGCAGACTGTGTAATTTAATAATTAAGATAGCTTTAACTGTTAACACATAATTATGTATTTAATTATTGTGGGCCTAGAAACATATTTACTCTTGTTTTATACGCAAACTTGCCATTTATTAACCTCTAGCTTAGTTATATGTTAATATTCTTCCAAAAAAATGGTAACGACTGGAAGAACTGGGACTATCCCAGAAGTCTGTAGACCGATTTGTCATTTTTCCCCTAAATTGTACCTGTTATGATACTACTGACAAATAAAAGATTTTTCAATTCAATTCAATTCAATTCAATAGGGAATGGAGGTAAACATGAAAACATGAACAAATTAAAAGGGAAGGGGAAACAATTTAACAATGATTAAACTTTATATACACCCTCTTTTGGGACACCATTGACGGACTAAAGAATTCTTCAATAAATGGAAATAATTATATGATCATATATGAATGTAAGTATAATTGGAAGTGTCAGGCCACGGTAGATCCATATGTCTGGGGCCACCGTACCAGTGTTTAGTTGTGCTTGGTGGTAATGAGGTGGTAACTAGGGGAACTTGGTTAAGAGTCAGAGTAACGACTAAAGCTGCATGGTAGAATGACACACTCGTTTCTTGTAATAAAAGTTAAGGGGCTCGTTGTCATCAATAATAGATTACTAAGTTATGTTAATCTAGCATTATTGGCTTCTTTCATGTTAGGCATGTATAGTCTGTCTAAAAAGTAGTTGACACGTGATTCCGTAGTCCCTTTAAGGGGAGGGAAAAGTGGGGGAGTTTTGACTTCAAACCTTTCCTCCCTGAATCGCCGTTTGCGACTGACCATGACCGTTTGCGACTGACCATGGCCAAATATCCAGCTGTATTGTTTTGCACTGTCTCTGCTCCATGTGTGGCAGCTGTTGTGTTGCTTAGATGGAAGGACGAGCTGATTATATTGGCTCTGTTACTCCATGGTTGAGTGCAATGGGCGACTCGCTGGGCAAAGGGTTGACAGGTCCTTGTCATAAATAGAAATACAAAATCTCCCACTTTTCCCTCCCCTTAAAGGGACTAAGGAATCACGTGTCAACTACTTTTTAGACAGACTATAGCATGGCAGACACTGGGAACTTGGGCACTTCCAGTTGTGTACCTTTCTCTTAGGCAAAATAAAGAATTTATTATCATCATTATTATTTATTTATTTACATAGATTTAGCTGGAGTCCATGTCTCTATAAATAGCAAATCATATAATAATCATGTATTGTCATGAATAATAAATATGACAGTCTTAATGTTTATATTGATTTTCACAAAGTAATAATAATATTATGTAGAACAGACATGCAACTTTCATTATAAACGATTGTCTAAAATAAATAAATTGGGGAAAAGACAGCTAGGGACAACAGTTTGGCAATTCATATCAATATTTGTTAATTTTGTTGTCACTTCTCGCTCTTGGAGGAATGGAGGAGCTGAGAGTGGCAATAAGGGGAGTAATAGGGGAATAGGGGAGTGGTAATAGTGGTATGGGCCCTTGCAATCCTATCCTGGTGGTTGCAATGGGAGACAGGATATCAGCAATAATGGAGAAATACTAGTCTCTGCAATGAACTATATGTTCCAGAAATAGGAGTAGGAAACTCTGGTAGGAAAAGTCAGTATGAATTACAGAGAGATTGCCACTATTGGACGCAACAGTATCCTCAATACATGAAGTGGCCCAGAATGCGTGCAGACCTAGGAGTTCTGCATTCGCGTATTGTAGAAATAGATTGCAGATGCAAGATATATTTTCATGATTAATATGAATCATGAAATTCCCTGAAGCGAACACAAGATTTATTTCCCCACTCTCCTCAATCTCCATGAGGAGAATGGGGGATTAAAGTAAACCTAAAATGTGATGGATCAATGTAAGTGTTTATATACATGTACCCTTCTATATTCCCCTATAGCCTAGTGGTTAAAACTTTGGACTTCCAAGCAGGATTGTGAGTTCAAGTTCCAGAGCAGACAGCCTTTTTACATTTGTTTCATTTTCAAGTCATTTTATTTTTTAATTTCACTAATATCTTCACAACTACGGCCCGGATTTCTTTTAAACTCACACATGTAGTTATTGATGCAATTCCCTGTAGATTGGTGAAAGAATTAGAGATTCTAAGATCGAATTAAGGGAGAAAAGTCTGTTGTATGGGGTTTGGCTGTATATAGGTTCTCTGTTATAGAGGTATGGGTGGCGGTCATAAGCTTGTGTTTATTTTCGGCGAAAATGGTTTTCGCACGGGCCACGATACGTCCAGTATAGTGCCTACCATTAATAGGACCCCATAACGGGAGACACTTTATGGATTGTGAATATCAGCCTTAACCGGCGATTCTCACCAATTGGGTACACCAATGATTTTTTTCCATTATATTCTAATGATCCTGAGGTTGTGCATGTATCAAAGCAACACACTGGACAATCTAAATCTGAGATATTAGCCACTAACTATGAATACTCGGCCATGCAGAAATGTTTGAAGTTGGATGCATGTGAAACAAAACACGGATGCGTTATGCGTTATTATGATCCTAATGAAACAAAACACGTCAGGGCATTTATCGTTTTTCCACTGTAAAGTTCATTGATATGTAAATGTACATCTTTCTGTGGGAGAGACCGACTTGGGTGATCTGAGCAATTATGTTTTCTTATATTCTCCTCCTATACATGATAGCGGAAAGCTTGGTAGAAGGGTAATTTTTCTTTCAGAAACCACCTTCCAAGAACTCTAAAACTCCTGCTGGTAACAGGGCATGACGAAGAACACTCCTCAAGAGTGAGAGTGGAATAATTCCCCGAATAAATAATTTTGAACTATAGAAATATAACACATCATAACTATCATATATATGGGTCATATTTTTCGAAAATGTACAATTGGCAGCTCTACACAGTAGGAAATTTTGCTCAATTAGGCTGAAAAATGAAGTATACTGGGTATATCTGAGTATATTTGGTATGGCATTGAATAAAAGTATCAGTTCTGCATTTTGAAGCTCATTTGTGTCTTAAATGTGGGTTATTTGAGCGGATTGGTGAAGGCGAATTGTACATTTTCTGAAAATCTGGCCCATATACTACTCCCTACTACTACTGCTGACTCAGATTAATTATAGGCTAGCGTTCCAAGAACTTGCAAACTCATCGTTTGCGAGTTAAATTTGCATCGCAAGGAAACCACATCCTTATAAATTATTGTGCATGAAAAAAATTAAAAATTAATTAGTTAAGTTTGATTACAGCCCCAATGTCCTGTATGTAGTGAGTATGACTGTCAGAATATTTCGAGTTTAAAAAGTTGTTATTCAACGAAGACACATTATATTCTATACACTATTGTAAATTCAGGATCATCATGATTTTGTAACTTTTCTTGATATGATGAGAAAATTGTCTGTATATAATGAAATGCTATCAATATAACACATAAACATAAACTATTCTCAGTTCTTCGTTGCACATTGATACTATATAACAATTAGAAAATCTTTAATGATGAAAGAGTAAATTTCAATCCAATACATGACAATCAATTATATATTTGTCCATTTATAATACCAGACTATAGGTTTACACATTTGTTTGTTGGATTCTTTTAGCGTTTCAGATAATATAAATGAAACCATGCACAACCTTTTATGATACTTTATTCCTTCCTCACCCACCATCCTGAATGGTGATTTACAAGGGGGCATGGTTTCCCTGTATGGTTCAGATTTTAAGAAAACATACAATTGGCAGCTCTACACATTTAGGAAATTCTAATAAATTAGGCTGCAAAATGATGAATACCGGGTATATCTGAGTATATTTGGTATCACATTGATTTAAAGTATCAGTTCTGTTATGTTAAACTGCATTTTGAAGCTTATTTTTGTCTTAAATGTGGGTTATTTGAGAGGATTGGTGAAGGCAATTTGTACATTTTGTGAAAATCTGACCCATATGTGTTTTTCAGTCAATATACAGCAGCCTAAAGGCTTCATGAAACATGGAAAAGAAGATCACAATATCAATAGAAAAGTCTTTAAGAAACGTGAAGTGCCTTAGATATGTTGAGCTAGGTGTAAATTATGATGTCTATATCACTTTGTATAAACACAGGGATACAAGTGAAATGTTTGTGAAACAAATACAAAATCAATTGTTATGCTTATTTCTAACATAACTTCATTTGTGTTGATATTACACAAACATGGTATATATATTCAATATAATTTTAACACAATTATGTTAAACATATATATACCTTGTTCGTGTAATTGATTGTGTAATTGTGTCTCATAGACAAAAATGAAATTATGTTAGAACTAAGCAGAACAATTGATTTTTTATTTGTTTTACAAACTTTTCACTTCTATCGCTGTTCTCAGTTGTTGTACATTGGAAATAATTTATTGTATTTATTTTCGATGTACAGCTATTGCTCCATTGCTTATCTTCTTTTTTTCTGTTTATTTTTAGTTACTTAGGTTTTTCCTAGTGTTGATCGATAGCTGGTATTTAATACTTTTTCTGACGCACCTAACAAGAAATGATTGTATTACTGCACCATAATCGATGATATGCTTATTGATGACAGTCAAATGTATTTTTTCATGATTTAGTATCTTCATCTACCATATATATATGGGTCAGATTTTCAGAAAATGTACAATTGGCAGCTGTACACATTTAGTAAATTCTGCTAAATTAGGCTGCAATTTGGTCAGTACTAGGTTAATTCGAGTGTATTTGGCATCGCATTGATTCTAGCAATCTGTTTGGCTAGGTTGAACTGAATTCTGAACTTTATTTTTGTCTGAAATTTGAGAAGATTGGCGAAGTGGAATTGTACATTTTCTGAAAATCTGATCCATATATGTGATCCGTTTCGGGGAAATGAGTCGCAAAAGTTGCAAAATATGGATTTTGAGATATCGCCATATTTGAAAATAGGAGATCTAGGTGATTCCAATGATAGTAAACACTAGGACACCTATAAGTACACAATAAGTATTTCTATATTTTAAATTTGATAATTTTATTTAAAAAAAAAAGTTTGAAATGTTTCTGGATTGGTAATTACCAGTAAAGTTACTAACTATACTCCATGTGAAAGCCTTCAAAACGCAGGGATATATATTACAATGTCCTGAAATTTGTTACATGGATTTATATGACTATTAGTGCTAGAGCTTAAACAAATCTGAACATTTCAATGAAGAGATCTTGTGAAAAAATCCCTTTGAAAAATATCAATTTTGCGACTTGTGACTCATTTTCGGATCAGATCGTCAGAAAATGTACACTTGGCAGCTCTACACATTTAGTAAAATATGCTAAATTAGACTGAAAAATGATAATACCAGGTATACCTGAGTATACTTTGTATTACGTTGTATTAAAACATCTGTTCTGCTGTATCAAACAGTATTTTGAAGCTCATTTCTGTCTTGAATTTGAGTTATTTGAGAAGATTGTTGTACATTTTCAGACGATCTGACCCATATATTAGTATTTCTTTCATCTTAATGTAATACTATTTGTAATTATTACCTGTAAATCAATATCAGGCTCTACTGAGAAGATCATATCTAACAAAATGTTACCTGAGTAAAACAAATCTTTAATCTAAATTTATAATAAGCTAGGAGGAGTATCTAAATGAAGACTTACCTGTTTAGAATCTGGGGGACAAATTAAGAAGTCTTCACGGAAAGTCTCTCAGATCTTTGTGAGATGAGCAGTCTTCTGGAACCATGAGCAGTCGTATGGAATGAGTGATTCACTCTCAGCTGTCAATTATTCCTATATAATTATATAGAAATGATTGGCAGCCACCACACCTCGGACCCATATATGGGTCCAGGGTGTGGTGGCTGCTATACAGGTGTGGCGGAACAGATAAAATATTGGGGGAGCAACATTTTTTTTTAGTATAATTTCACACAAACACAACACTTTATCGGGGGACAAAGCACACTTATAATGCCTATACTATCATATTTCTAAATAAATCTTTATATTTCAATGCGGTATACTTTATCTTCATCTGGATATATTGTAAATTAGAGGTGGTCATTTGACCAGAGCTCCAATAGGTTGGTAGAAAGAGAGAAGTCACAACTCCAGTTGTTGAAGCAAGAAGATTGATATCTGTCTCCAGTTTATTCAGGCTTATATACTAACTCCTGGGCACATCCATTAATATACATGAATCCATAAATGGCTTTCATCAAAGGTTTTAACCCACCACCTTCCCCCAGCCGGTCCAGTGTCCCTTAGAATTACCTTAATTATTCTATTCAACTATTTAGAGATTGACGTCATACCTACCAACCCATATACATGTGTTGGCATGCTATGCTATTGTATAGAAGAGGTGGCGTCAATCTCTCCCCTACCCTCCCATAAAGCCCATTGTCCCCCCATCCCTCTACCCTCCCCCTTTTCAGACCGACCTGGCGACAAAAGGAGTACCCAGTAATTAGCATAATCAAGCTGCACATGTTGCAGTTGTGGCGAAATTACAACCTGGCAGCTCAACAAAAAGTCCTGAATTTAACTCTAAATTCTGCAATATGCTAGGCCTTAAATGTTTATAATATATAATGTTTATATACCATTCGCTATCTGCATTCATTCTGCCACATTAATGCCAAATACTTATAGCATATATTATTCAAACAACATTTCTTGCTATAAATCCAAGCATAGTTTTATTCTGTTGCCTCAAAATCTTAAAATCTTACTTTGTGTGTCAACCCTGCTGATCCCAATCCATTTCCCCTTAGACTTTGACACATTTTAAGCATTTTGGGTGTTAAAATTGATCTTCATTAGGATTTAAAATGTTGAGTTTTTCCTTGCCTCTCTCCTCCTCTTCTGGCTCCTCCCTCCTCCTCCCTCCCTCCTCCTCTCTCCTCCTCCTCTCTCCTCCTCCTCCCTCCTCCTCCTCCCTCCTCCTCCTCCCTCCTCCCTACTTTTCTGCCTCCCTACACCTTCCTCCTCTGCCTCCCTCTTCCTTCTCCCTTCTCCTCGCCCCTCCTCCTCCTCCAAACTCTTCCTCTTCCTCCCCATGCCTCTTCCTCCGTCCTCTCCCTCCCTCCTCCCCCACCCTCCTCCCCCTCCCTCCTCCCCCTCCCTCCTCCCCCTCCCTCCACCCCCTCCCTCTTCCTTCTCCTCTGCCCTCCTCCTCCTCCTCACTTCTCTGGCTACCTCCTTCCTCCTCCCTCCTCCCCCTTCTTCTCCCCATTCACTTCTCTCCTCCTCCTCCCTCCCCCTCCCTACTCTTCCTTCTCCCTCCTCCTCCTCTCCCTCCTCCTCCCCTCCCTCTTCACTCCTCTGCCTCCCTTATTCCTCCCCCCTCCTCCTTCCTCCTGCTCTTCTTCCCTACTCTTCCTCCTCCCTCCTACTGTCCCTACCTTCTCCTCTTTCTTCCTCCCTCCTCTTCTTCCCTTCTCTTCCTCCCTCCTGCTGCTCCCTCTTCATACTCCTTCCCCCTGCTCCCTCCTCATTCCTTTTTCCTTTGATAGATTTCTATAGAACTTTGGGAATAGATGTATATCAAATTTAGCGTACTGTTTTCATATAGCACAATTTTATAATAATCTGGTTCATCCATATGAATATCCAGATTATTTCTCACCTATTTGTGATACCTCAATAAACATGGCTCTTCCTTTGCCAACACCCTTGGGGAGGGAGACATCGATATAGAAGGAGAGTACAATGAAGAGATGGAGAGAAAGGGGTTGGGTTGGGTTGGGTTGGGGATGGGGGTGGGGGTGGGTGCAGGGCAATGGGAAGAATTGGAACACAAAATGGAGGTCAGCTTACATACATATGGACATCAAATTATTTTATCCATGTCCGATTTCTTTATTTTACTTTGAAATATTCAAGTACAGTAACATAGTCTCTCTCTGCCGTTTTCGAGGTTATTCCAGGCCTTTAATCAATGTCTCCCTCCATGTTCTACCTAACGCACCTGGGGTCATTAATCAAAATCAAATGGTCTTTCTCAAAATGCTAATTTTTTACCAGTTTTTTTATTTTTTTTACAACCAGTGACATACTTCTTTCAGGCAACTAAAATCTTTCATTCATTCTTACAGAAATCTAAAACTCCTGCAAGTTTTTATTATTTAAAGATTTTATTTCGACAGCTTCTGCAATGATTTAACATGAGAACAAGTTTCTTATACATGAAAACAAGGTTTTCGACTTGCTGCTGAGGTGGGAGCTACAACTATGATGTGCAATTTTCTAAAGCTACCTGATCCACATCCTTATACGTAACAGGGCATGACGAAGACCACTCCTCTAGAGTGAGAGTGGAAGAATTCTCTGAATGAATAATTTTGAACTATAGAAACATATATGGGTCAGGTCTTCAGAAAATGTACAATTGGCAGCTCTACACATTTAGGAAATTTTCCTAAATTAGGTTGAAAAATAAAGTATACCGGGTATATCTGAGTATTTGGTATGGCATTGATTTGAGGTATCAGTTCTGTTCTGTTACAGTGGATAAGATCACTATTTGGCTATATGTCATTTAGAAATGTGTTTGCAGTTTTAGATGGCCTGCACAAGTAAGAACATTTGTGTAGTTACCAACGCTATATATTCCTTAGATTAATTGATATTTGTTGATGAAGAATGTGGCAGAGATTCCATTGGGGAATTCAAATCTGAGAGAGCAGTAACTAGACCATAGGGTGCTGACCCAGTGCATGGTGAAGGGATGTGAAGTAGGAGCGAGGCAGGAGGTACATACTGACATATATATCCTGTCCGATCCAGGTGTTATCACTTAACCAATTATGATAAGAGGCGTCGGGATTTCCCTAATCAACAGACTTGGGTCTGATGGTTGTGTATGCGGGGCACAACTGGCCTGTGGCACGCTTCGAAATTGCAGTTTTAAATTCTTTAATACTCAAGATATACTTATCTAATACATTAATGCTCCCGAGTATTCATTACAAATATACTAATCTAGAACATAGTTGAAATTCAGGCAAACTTTCCACAAATTGGGAGTTCAGTGATATGTGTCACTTTAAACTGCATTTTGAAGCTCATTTCTGTCTTAAATATGGTTTCTTCGAGAAGGCGAATTGTACATTTTCTGAAAATCTGACCCGTATATCATATATGTATATACCACTAGATCTACTGCTGACTCGGATCAATTATAGGCTACCTTTCCAAGAACTTGCAAACGATGACATTGCAAGGAAACCACATCCTTATAAATTATTGTGCATGACAAAAATTATGAATTAATAAGATAAGTTTGATTACAGCCCCAATGACCTTTACGTAGTGAGTATTGATATAATAGGGTGTTGCCCCTACAAATATAATTCAGGATCATCATGATTTTGTAACTTTTCTTGATACGATGAGAAAATTGTCTGTATATAATGAAATGCTATCAATATAACAAAAAAGATAAACTATTCTCAGTTATTCATTGCACATTGATACTATATAACAATAAGAAAATCTTTAATGATGAAAGAGTAAATTTCAATCCTATACATGACAATTAATTATATATATTTGTCCATTTATAATACCAGACTATAGGTTTACACATTTGTTTGTTGGATTCTTTTAGCGTTTCAGATAATATAAATGAAACCATGCACAAGTTTTTATAATACTTTAACCCCTTCCCACCCACCATCCTGAATGGTGATCTACAAAGGGGCATGGTTTCCCTGTATGGGTCAGATTTTCAGAAAATGTACAATTGGCAGCTCTACACATTTAGGAAATTCTGATAAATTAGGCTGAAAAATGATGAATATATTACCAGGTGTATCTGAGTATATTTGGTATCACATTGATTTAAAGTATCAGTTCTCTTATGTTAAACTGCATTTTGAAGCTTATTTTTGTCTTAAATGTGAGTTATTTGAGAGGATTGGTGAAGGCAAATTGTACATTTTGTGAAAATCTGACCAGTATGTGTTTTTCAGTCAATATACAGCAGCCTAAAGGCTTCATGAAACATGGAAAAGAAGATCACAATATCAATAGAAAAGTCTTTAAGAAACGTGAAGTGCCTTAGATATGTTGAGCTAGGTGTAAATTATGATGTCTATATCACTTTGTATAGACACAGGGATACAAGTGAAATGTTTGTGAAACAAATATAAAATTGTTATGCTTATTTCTAACATAACTTCATTTGTGTTGATATTACACAAATGTGGTATATATTTAATATAATTACAATAAATTATTTCCAATGTACAACTACAACTGAGAACAGGGATTCAAGTGAAAGGTTTGTAAAACAAATGAAAAATCAATTGTTCTGCTTAGTTCTAGCATAATTTCATTTTTGTCTATGAGACATTGGATATTACACGAACAAGGTATATATGTTTGATATAATTGTGTTAAATTTATTTTCGACGTACAGCTACAACTGAGAACATTGTGCATGCATAATGCTTAGCTGCAATACAAACTTTAAATACAAAAATCTAAAATGGGCTCTATGATTAGTATAATTTAAATGGGAATTATAGATGGGCTACGTGTAAGTGCATGTGTGCTTGGTGAATGGGGTTTTAATTTCTCTCCATTGCTTATCTTCTTTTTTTCTGCTTTTTTTTAGTTACTTAGATTTTTCCTAGTGTTGATCAATAGCTGGTATTGTAACACTTTTTATGACACACCTAACGAGAAATGATAGTTAGACTGCTTCATAATCGATGATATGTGCTTATTGGTGACTGTCACATGTATTTTTTCATGATTCAGTATCTTCATCTACAATATATAGAGAGAATGGAACGAGCCGGCAATACTAAAAAATTTAGTGGACAAGATTAGTCCGCATAAGCACGATGCCATAGGCAGATTGTTTTAATGCGGACGAATCAAGTCTAATAATTTTTTTTGTTGTTTTTACAACAGACTTTATTTCTGCTACCTGCCTTCGAGGCATATACATTTCTAAGCACATGGTTAATAATTTTTTGAATATTGCAGACGAGTTCCATTCTATATTTATTATATGGGCATAACCTTGGTGTGTATCATGTGTAAATCTGAAAAAAAGTAGCTGACTTGCTGACAAAGTAGTTCATATTATAGTACATGTACTATATGAATATTTTCATTGCACCCCACTTATAGCACCTCTCAAGAGGAATGCACAAATATTAGTATTTCTTTCATCTTAATGTAACGTATATTCCAGATCAGGCAGGCCCCTATATATATACTGTTTATAATCCTACTTTCTCCCTAATTTAGTGGAGGATTCATTTAAATCATTATTTACTTAAATATTTGAAGGTGCCTGTCTTTCCGGCTGCCAGTTTCTAATATTTAATTATTGTTATAAATCGATGACTAAATGTAAAATTGGATAGCTACAAAATGTAGGAATGTAAAGGTTTTCTAGCAAAAATATAAAGATAGTCATTGAAAATGTAAAATCACTCTAGTAGAAGGCTTTCTATTATAACAAAATTACAGACTTGTACTGCTCCGCAGAATTGTGGAGGAATTGACTATATTCAATCTATTATTACAAAGAAAATATCCTGAAACTCAAGTAAATGAAGATGTAAATTTAAATTTTACCTAACCAATGATTTTGAATATGTAACCACACTGTTGTTATATTAACTACACCGTCATTATCCCATATTATATTATGATTTAAAAGGGATACCAGGAAGATCTCATCGTAGAAACTACATTGAGAGGGACCATTCCTTTTCAGTACTGCATTAAAACAGAAATGTATATGTTTATTAAATAAAAGTATTTATATATAATATTTGTAATTGTTACCATCTGTACCACATGTAAACTGCTGTAAATGAATATCAGGCTCTTCTAAGAAGATTATATCTGACAAAATGTTACACGATTAAAACAAATCTGTAATCTAAATCTATAATAAGCTAGGAGGAGTATCTAAATGAAGACTTACCTGTTTAGAATCTGGGGGAGAAACTAAGAGGTCTACACAGAAAGTCTCTCAGTTCTTTGTGAGATAAGCAGTCTTCTGAAACCATGAGCAGCCGTCTAGTACTAGTGATTCACTCTCAGCTGTCAATCATTCCTATATAGGTAAGATTTTCAGAAAATGTACAATCGGCAGATCTACACATTTAGTAAATTCTGCTAAATTAGACTGTAAAATGGTCAATACTAGGTATACCTGAAGATGTTTGGCATTGCTATGATTCAAACAATCTGTTTGGTTATGTTGAACTGAATGTTGAACCTGATTTTTGTCTTAAATGTGGGTTATTTGAGAGGATTGGTGAAGATGAATTGTATGTGTTCTGGCGATTACCCCCATATGGGTCCAGGGAGTGGTGGCTGCTATACAGGTGTGGCGGAACAGATAAAATATTGGGGGGCAAACTTTATTTTTTCTTTAGTATAATAGAGTCGAAACATTTGACACAAACCTTTATCAGGGGACCAAGGGGGATAAAATTTATCTTCATTAGGATTTAAGATGGTGAGTTTTTCCTTGCATATTTTTTGATGAGATACTTTTAGGTACAAGAAAAGAATACTATAAATCAAATCTGGTGACTACCATCTGTCCTCTTCATTTGTGCAACTTTGTCAGAGTAGAAACGCTCCTCTCTCCCTCCCCTCATTCCTCCGCCCACCTCCTCCTCCTCACTCCTCTGCCCTCCTCCTCTCCCTTCCTCCTTTTCTTCCTACCTGCCTCCTCACTGCCTTTCTCCTCCTCTTCCGGCTCCTCCCTCCTCCTCCATACTCCCTCCTCCTCTGCCTCCCTACTCCTTCCTCCTCTGCCTCCCTACTCCTTCTCCCTCCTCCTTGCTCCTCCTCGCCATCCTCCTCCTCCCTACTCTTTCTCTTCCTCCCTCTGCCTCCCTCCTTCCTTCTCCCTCCCCTCCCTCCTCCTCCTCTTCTTCCTTCCCCCTTTTCCCTCCTCCTCCCTCTTCCTCCTCATTTCTCTGCCTCCCTCCTTCCTTCTCCCTTCTCCTCTCCCCCTCATTCACTTCTCTCCTCCTTCCTCCCCATCCCTCCCCCTCCCTACTCTTCCGGGTGCCTCCTCACTCCTCCTCCCTCCTCCTCTACCTCCCTCTGCCTAAGTCCCAACCTTGTAGTCACTATAGGTAAAAATTGAAGTCGAGCCGCGTAGCTTATGTATGAGAGTGGATGATGTATGAACAGATCTGCTCCTTTTATTCAAGTTGCAATGTTGCAATTCATTATAACAATGAGAGAATGTATAATTAATTACCCTACACGTGTTTGCACACATTAAACTAGAGCTCTTGACTTTGATTTATACCTAACACAATGGAACATATCACTAGGGTCATTAATCAAAATCAAATGGTCTGTCTCAAAATGCTAATGTTTACCAGTTTTTTATTTTTTTTTACAACCAGTGACATACTTCTTTCAGGCAACAAAAATCTTTCATTCTAACAAGTGAAAATTTGCCTTAATGATTCCTTGTAGTGTTAGTTAATTCTAAATACATCTTTGGACTGCTAACGATTTATTTTGTCAGTAAAAAATTGGATCAATTAGTCAGTAAAAGTCAGTAATTTTGACAGTTGGCTGGGCTGGAGGACCAATGTAGGTATGGTATAGAGGCCCTAAACGATTAGAATTATGTTTCATATTTAAAAATACTAGCCTAATACTGTGGCATGACCTGTCTGGCCTCCTCATTAATCTCAAGAGCTTCATTGATATAAGCCTTATTATAGTGGGGGAGGAACCTGTCAGAATAGCTAAGAATCGTGCAAAATGTGATACCTTTTTACATTCTACGGTATTTTTTAAAAAAGAAATTCGTGAATGTTAGTGAATTGGGTACCATTCTGTCAATCATCCTGAGTAGCAAGTTCATGTGATACATTTTGAGGTGTTGGTTGAGGATTGGTGTGAGGAGTGTGGACACTTATCTGGGAGGATATCTGGATGCCCATCTCTGTGGGATGTAATTCACGCCAACACTACTAACTTTGCACTTATGCAAGGACTGCTTGATTGACAACCTTCTACCATCTCTGCAGTAAATCCCTGAAGGCCAGTGTGACATCCTATTGGTTGACATTTGTTGTATTCTATTGGCTATCTTGGTTTGATTGACAAGTTGCCACTTAAGGCCACTGTATAGGTTTTGAGAGGAACCCATTTAGAGAGGACCACCCATGACTGAATCTGAGTGATCTACACCTACTACACCCTTTGGGATTTCTGGGTTTTAAGTCTTGGAGACAGACAAGCTCGGAATAGCAAAGACTAAAAGACAATAATTGTGTATTATTAGATTACAATATGTTGTTTGATGTCTTATGTCTAATTCCCTTGCATTGTACTTTCATGTTTATCCAACTGCCTTTGTAAACAGGGAGCGTGCAACTTTCCTAGTTGTTAATAAACTGAATTTTACTTCCACTCCTGTGTTCTTCTGATACAGACATTCGAGGCATTTCAGATTACAGTACGTCTGATATTCATAATCTAGCCATTGCGCACAAATAGTTGACCGTAGAATTTGTTTCCTTTGGAAACGCACAATATATACATTAACTTAAACTGATTATAAAGTTAAACAGAACAATAGTTCATTAAATGATTGATTAACTTAATAAACTTATAACTTGTTGAAATTTGGTATGCAGTTAGGTGAGACCATAGGCTTTCCAAAGATAATCAACAGCACGCTGGTCCACACCCCTGGTGGCTGGAGGAGGAGGAGGAGGAGAGGAGGAGAGGAGGAGAGGAGGAGGTGGTGGTGGAGGTGGAGAGGATCGAAGGAGAGAGAGAGAGTGGGGAGGGAGAGAGGAGATAGAAATCGTATATTAATTGTTAAAGCACGACATACATAAGACATGATAAGAGGCATGACAAAAGAGTTGAAAGGCTTCTATATATATTATTTTGGGGTTGGCGCACAAAGGGAAATAATTCAAGTTACTATCTAACTCGCTCCATTTTCACAAAGAATGGCTTTCATTTTGATAGCCTAAAATGAGCTATTCTCTCTCTAAGTATCAGCCCCATCCCTTCTATTTTAGGGAATATTAAAGAGTTAACCAATTCAAGACATTTCAGAAACCTCACTTACCCAGGAGGAGGAGGAGTATGCAAGTGTTCAAATCTAATTTACTAATTTTAAATTCAGACGTGTACATGATCCCTAGGATTAAGCACATTGTCTATCGATATAACAGGTCATGGAATAATGATAAAGAAAACATAAAAGCGCTACATGCTATGATATCTATCGATATCAGTCAGGTATAGCAGCTATAGCTATAGTTTCAATGAGATGTACGGTAAACTTTTTATTCAATGTATTGACTTGACCAGTATGGAATTACACATTTATTTGTCCAATACCTTGATCGTTGAGGGGAGGCGGGAGGTGGTCACAGTAAAGGGTGGCCACAACCCGTTTGTGTATTTAGCTATGTTAAAACAGACACTGAGATTGTGTATACCACCTAGTGAGTGTTTCATTGCTGTGCACACTAGGCTACAATATGTGATGTGTTTCAGGAAAATGAGTCATAAGTCGCAAAAAATAGATTTTGAGATACCATTATATTTGGAAAGATCAGATCAAGCCGATTCTAATGATAGAAAACAGTCTAATAATCTTATAAGTATTTCTAGATTTGAAGTTTGATATTTTAGCTTTTGAAAAAAAAACTTTCCAATGTTTCTGGGGGTGAATAAACAGTAAAGTAACGAAATGTAGTCCATATGAGGACCTTTAAAACGAAAGGATATATTACATAGATTGTCCTGAAATTCAAAACATCGATTGATATAGCTATAAATGATGAACTCACCAAAAATCAGAACATTCCAATAATGTGATCTTGTGAAAAAAACACTTTGAAAAATATCAATTGTGCGACTTATGACTTATTTTGCTGAAACACATCACATATATCTTGTTTGTATCAACCCTTCAAAATTGCCCACCCTGCTGCTGCATAAACTATTTCCAGATGTCATACACTTCTTTCTCAGCACACTTTCTATTACAATGTGGTTATTTGTGATATCATTCCTGATTCCATGGATTCTCTTCTCTCACTGTTGTCTTCTCTTTCCTTGGACTTCATGTGATTGTGGGTTGCATTCATGAGTTGTGTGACGTTAGCCTCTCCCAGGGCTTTCACCATATCATAGAAGGCACCCGATCCCTGCTGTAGCAGTCTGTAAGGGTTGCCCATCTCTACTACCTTCCCTTGCTCTAACACCTAAAATGAATTACAAAAGTAATATTGAGAATTAAGGCTTCAAGGGCCTTATTGCTCATTCATGGCGAGTTTCTTTTACATTCCTTTGTGATGGAGCTGATCCATTAGACACAAAAATGGCTCACACATGTTCATGGTGAAGCAAAATCAGATTTCAGGAATGGACATCAATAGTAACAAGAGGCCTTTTGCCACTAGCTGGTCTGCTGCATTCTATTTTATTCTGATAGTAACTAATATAATACACAGGATTGTACTTCATGGGCATCTTATGGGCACAGCCTGCTGGACAACTGAATCCACACAATACTCCCAACTCAAGGAGAAATGTTTTCCAATGCTTTTAGGATACACATATTTCTAAATCACCAAACACTAAATCATCAAAATCGTGTACGGTATCCTCACAAGTATTGACCAGATTAAAATTATCAAATACTACAGATATTGTAGAGGTGGATAAGAATTATGATGTAAAATTACCATTATCCTGTCCACAGCTACCAGAGTGTTGAGGCGGTGGGCTATTGTTACAACTGTAGCATTTACCAATGTTTCCTGCAGGGTGGTCTGTATCATCTCATCTGTCCTGTGTAAACATTGATAATTATTACAATGTGAATCTCAAATCATACACATAATTCTCAAAATTCCTAATGTAAATGTGCGTATTCAATGTGACAAAATTAAAGAGGAATTTGTAAAACCTGAGGCAATAGGGTAAAAAAGGATGTCAATAATTGATTTTCATCAAGAAAGTCTATTGAAGAATACCAGGTCTATCTTTGAGTTAATTTTTTCTGCAGCTAGACGAGAAATGAGTTGAACACAACAGGTTTTTGTTTTTGTTCAGAGCAAAACACCTGCTGATGTGATGATAACCTGAGTAATACTTAAGTTATGTCTAGTGCCTTGGTTTCTGATATAGATAGATATGCAGATAAGGAAGAAAATATGAATGTTGATAGGAAATTTTATTGAGATTGTACTCACTAACTTGGAATGTCATGATTAATGCCAGGTGATGTCTTTTTTATCTTTATCTTATTGATATCAGATATCATTTATTCAATGTGTACATATTATTTTTATGTGAACAAGAATGTTTACTTGTCAGACTTGATAAGTGTTCTACAATATCTAAAATATCTTTAACAGCTCAGCCTGAGGATAATGTAAACCAGCACCTGTTGTCTACATTAGCAGTTGCCTCGTCTATGAGAACGATCTTGCTGCCTCTCATTATCGCCCGGGCCAGACACAGAAGTTGCTTCTCTCCCACACTGAAGTTGCTGCCACTCTCTCCCATCTCTGCCATCAGCTGCCCAGAGAGCTCTTTCACCTTCCCAGCTAACTGTGCCTAAAAGTCAAATTTTCAAATGCCCACAAATAAATGCCTATTACATAAACACATATATAAACATGTTCTTTATTCTTTACTGTACACTTAAATAAAGAACAACAAATAAACAAAAATAACTTGCTTATTAGTCAATAAATTGAATCTAGGATATCAAAATCTAGGATATATTTTTTCATTCAGGGTTTATTATATCTATGCATCATAACAACATATCTTACTTTCTTGAGAGCATCCCACAATCTGTCATCTTTGAATTCATTAAAAGGATCCAAGTTGTACCTCAGGGAATGGCTGAATACCACTGGATCCTAATATGGAGGATAAAATAAATGTGTAGAGCTGCCAATTGAGCATTTTCTGATGTCCCACATAATTGGCAATGCTCAGAATTTATTTCAGAATGAAAGTGCTTGCAACTAAACATTTTAAACCAAGGATACCTGAGGTATGACAGAAATAGCCCCTCTTAGATCAGCCAGTCCAATACTCTTTATGTTGATGCCATCAATAATGACCGAACCCTCAGGTTCTACCAGTCTCATCATACAGGTTATCAGTGATGTCTTTCCTGCCCCCGTCCTTCCTACTAATCCTATCTGAAATTTGATGCAAACAACTTTTGTACTTTCTATGTACTTGTCTTATTAATTGATTGATAGAGTTCCATATTACACTTGGGCTTTGCCATTTTGTTTGTTCACTATCATCACTTACTGCCTTTCACTTTGCCCACATGTAATATGGAATGTTGGGTTTTTGTTGGGAAATTTATTCTATGTATATGTCTCATTCATTATTGTTTGATGAAGAGATTTATTTGCCAGAGTATCTAACATTTCTATAACTATAGGGCTTATCTAAACTGTATCCATTTATAAATGTGAATGTGAAAGTTTAGGTGGCCCTCCAAGAGTCATGAATCTACTTCATTGAACAAGCAACCTTCCTAGATTCCTTGAATTATATTTCTAGGTAACATACCATTTATATAATAGGCACCATTAGGTGATGCTTAGGTGAACTGGACAATGTTTTCATCTCTTTTCTTCTTAGTTTAACCCATTTTTAGCAAAGTTTCAAATAAAGAATTCATTCATTCATTCAGTGACTGGTGGAGAACCTCCTACTGTTTGTAATGACTAGACACAGTTCAAAAGACCAACAAGTTCATTCAATTTTCTACCTTTTCTCCAGCCCTGATGTTGAGGTTGATAGGGCCTAGAGCTATATGTTGAGGCTCACGGTACCTGAGGGTAACATCTCTGAGGCTGATGTTACCCTGACATGGCCAGTCTTGTGGTGGTCGGTTATCAGTATAGTCTGGTGCCTCCTGCTCAAGTTTACAGTACTGTAGTATTCTCTCTATTGATGTCATCTACAAATCAACATGTTAATCAAAATATTATTTCTTTTTTTATTGTGTTTTTTCCCTGGACATCCTGGAAGTAGTTGTAGGTTACAAAAAGAGTGTTGCAAAGTTGGAGAGCCTGTGTGGAGTCTTACTTCTATAATTTGTATGTCGGTTTAGAAATAAGGGAGATACAACTCACAAAGAAAAATGATTATTGCAAACTTACCAAAACTTCAGTCCTACCAAAGGCCAATGATGCAATTGTCATCTTTGCGATATTGTTTGGGAGATAGACAAGTGCTAGACCAGTTGATACTACAGTATTTTCATCTGTTAAATAAGAAACGGCAATTAATATTTTACTTACAAAGTAACCCTGAACATTGTACAGATTGTAACCACTTTGAGGTAACCAGTGATCATTTTTGTAGACAGTATAACCATAGACAGAAATAAAGTTGTTCTCCGGTTACGCCATGTGATACCTAACTATCCCCAAGGGCTTTGGTACTACCCCATTACCTGCTTTTAAAATTGATTAGTTATACTTAATAGTTTGAGGCAAGGCAATGATCAATGCTGTCAATGGCCATGTTGACATCACATGATGGAAGTGAGACCCAAAGGAAGGTTTAGTGAGTAGGAAAATTACCTCACTAGGGCCCAGGAGGGGTGGACCTTAATACATACATGTCCAAACGGGGGTGGACTTAGTCAATATTCATATTGTATTGCTCCATTGAGGATCCTTAAATTACAAGGAGTTTATAAGTATGACTGCTTGAATTTAACAATAAATACGTAGACCTGAATGTAAATATAAATGTAATGATCGCTGTTATTTGATTGTTTATGGAACTAAAAAGTGTCAGGTCTATGCCATTAGTAGAATGTTGTGGGTTTGAACCTGGATGAGGCTGCAGTTTCACCTCCTACCCCTCCCCGACCCAAGGGGCCATCCACAAATGACGTCATGCCCTAGGGGGAAGGGGGGGTTGAGTTTCTATGACAAGGCATGACAATGGGGGGAGGGTGGGTCAACTCATGTTTTTATATTTTTTCAATCAAAAGACTACCGTGATGGGGAAACTTGTGCTCTAAGAAAAATTCATTTGTAATACATCTTAGAATAGAATATTACTGGACGCATGCTTCTAATTCTATGGCCTCGATATCTAGAAATATATCCAGATCATTTCGTTTTTCTTGAATATCAAACTTCAACAATGGCACCATGTGAAAACAACCCTAATGGATATTGCGTTTTTTTCTATAATAATTTAAATAATGTATTGGCCTTAAACTTAACTTTAGAAATAAATGAATAGAAACAGGTGTAATTTAACTTGAGTGGTAGCCTTAGACTGCATTTATTAAAGTGGCAAAGGTCACTGGGAATAAAAATCGGGATTTGTGTAAAATATAACAAGAATTTAGTTCAAGCTATATCAGGTATTCTCAAACTCATTTCAAATTGGTTCTACTTATCCTGGGATGCTTTTCATCATGATTAGTCAATGCGAGATGACCACAGTGAAGGCATGACATGGTTTCATTTTGAAATAGTAGGTCATAATGACGCACTGACACAGGACGTCACAAAAATGTACGCAAACCTCCGCAGCAGGAAACTTGCATGTATCAGTTTGTTTTATATGTTTAAACCTATATCCACTTCTTTAAAATAATTTCAATATGCTGATTTTTGGTAAGAAATGCACCCCATAGCCTTTGGGCAGATTGAATACACATTATATATACATCCAGTGAGAGAGAGTAGTTAGGTATATAGCTTTGTTTATACCATGATGCTCGCTCTGACAATGCGTCAATGACGGCCGTTACGGAATGTGTACTTGCGTAACAGCCACGCTGTACCCGGGTCATTTTGGTCTGGCAGACCAATATAATTTTCAACAGGAAGATTTGGAAAATACCAAAGAAATAAGTGTTCATATGATCAAATCCGGAAAGCCATGGGTAAAGAAGGTTCTATTGTACTGAATTTCTGTAATTTTGACCAATCTCTCATAAATGTGTTTTGCGATCGGCAAGTGCCACTTTAAATAAATAAGACCCCTGTGAGACTACACTGACTTTATCTTGTTTAAAGCCTTTGATGTCCTATGTTCCATTACTACATCCTAAAATATAGCCTCCATAACTTTGCACAATATGTAAGTCAGATTTAATGTTTTTTTTAAATTATACCACTGCCAAACCCTTGGGGCACCCTGTAACAGCCTAAGAATCAATGGGGTTTTCTGATGGCAACTAGTGCCACCATCTGGTCAAATTTTGTCCAGCCCCAGTGATTAATAGGCCACTCATATATTCAGTGTGTGCGTGATTAACCCCTATCTCTGTGCACATGTGCAACTCATTAGACCCACATACATCGGTGGGTAGAAAACTAATCTTAACATAGTGGTCGATAATGTACTAAATGAATTTGTGAAGTAGCCTATTCAAGTTCAGGGGCTTAGTTTTTTAATATGGAGATTTCAATGTTGTGGATCATAGTACTAATAATGGGGTCTGCATATTTTATTGAAATGCTATACCTAATTGATTATAAGCTTTTTTAAAAGGGGGAATTGTGTTTGTATGGAGGGGGGGGGGTGCTGCAAACATGATGTCATTTTTTTTCATTTTTAAGGGGGGGGGGGGTCTGGAACAGTGTGACAAAACATGACATGGGGGGGAGGGGGGGGGGGTGTAAAAAATGGCCAAAAAAAGCATGACGTCATTTGTGGATGGCCCCCAAGGTACTAGTGGGAGACCAATGAGGTGAACTAGTCCTGGTATAAAAATGTAATTTTAAAAAAACAATTGTGAACATAATTATTTTACTGTGCCTTTTCTTTAGTGTAATTCTGGCATTCAATATTATATGGTTTATTTATTGCATGCTAATATCTACAATGTGTAGACAAAAACAGGATGAAAGTAACTTAAAAAATTGTGGATCAAGGATGTGGTATCACTTACTCAAGCTTGTTACATATAGCAATATGATGCTGATGATTGTTAAAAAAGCAGCCAGTACATCAATAATCAGTGAAAACGCCCTTTCGGCATGGATGAAGTTGAACCAAGCAGAAGAGTGACGATCCAGATAATAGAAAGCTCTGTTGAGAAAATCTTGTTCTTTCTTCATGGCTCTGATCACTGTAAGTCCCTCAAGGGTCATGGAGAGGTGTGAGTACATGGGACTTCTCACTGTAATGATATTTGTGCAAATGATATTGGTGTAATTGATTTGAAAATTAAGTTTGGCTACAATTCTATCATACATCCAAATAAATCCAATTTGGGTTTTGTCAAATTATAGCATGCAATTCCAATATGAATCATCCACAATCCCAAAAGGTGCTATCAATATCTATACATTATAGTAAATATCAATTTATTCTGAATATATTTAGATTTATAATAATACTTTTTGGTGATGGTGATTGGTGAAATCAACTCAGAACAAGGGAGGAACAGGACATGTGGTATTATAGTTTGGTTTGTTTTATTGGGGTTCTGATATTTCAGGCAAAGCCCTTTATCAGGGAGGAGTGATTTTCCTTTGAATAATATGCCTACCTTAGACGTACAATATATAATTATTACTACTATATTAATTGTCCAATGAACTGGAAATAAAAGATATACAATACAATAAACTAAAGACAACGGCCAAAATTTAAAGTAACTGCCAGTCTTGTAAGTCCCTTCAATCGATTAATTAAATCACAAGAAGTAACCTTCTCCACTACTTGTCATTTCTTCTTGGTTTTGCCTGTTTGACATTGACATTTTAACATTGACATTTTAACATTAACAAGTTTATGGTCAAAGCTCTAATCAAATTTGAACAAATACAAATATAAGAAAGCATTACTTTTGGGAATAGTTTTAATGCATTTATTCAGCAAAATGCATTGTGTGAATAACACTGTTCTCAGCACTGCTGATTCAAATTTTAGTAAAGACAAACTAAATATAACAACTTAAAGCTGCTGTGCCTAGTAATAATATTGAATGGTTCTGTTGAAATTACATTCAAATTAGTTTCCAAACGCACTATTATCGATCTGTTACTTAATGAAAAGTTCAATAAATGTCTGTATTCCATGATTTTACCATCACAGACATACAAGAATAAGTGCGGCCGAGTTTCGCAATAGTAATATAGATGCGTTCAGTAGACACTAGGGGTAGACACTATCTAATTGTTAGGCCAGGATCTCAGCCTGGTATACACTAAGTGCGCCTGCGTGAGATCACTTACCCATGCGCAGAACGTTTAGACTGCCATCTACCAGGTCTTTTTGGAATCATTCAGTGACATGGGGGTCTACCTGTGGCTCACCGGTGGATTTATTTGATAATTTAGACTCAAATATTGATCTTCAACATTAAGACAGAGACCCAACTCTTGGGGCAATGTGGAATAAGTTACTTGGGCTCTAAATAAGTGAAATTTGAGATTTGAATAGAAATTAGCTGGGAGACCAGCTTTAATAAACATATCTAGAGAACCAAGAGTACACACATTTACCTTTTAACTTTGCTATGTATAAACAGTTCAATTATCACAGTATGTCCTCTTCTTAGGCTAATGTAAAGGAACAGACAAATCTACTTACAACTAGCTTCAATACGTTTAGTTTCCCTTACACCATGAAGAAGTTGTTTTGACAGAAAAATAACTGTGATGATGAAAATACAGAGAGGGATGATGCACCAAGGATTGATGATGCAGATGTAGATAGTCTCCAACAAGGGGATAATGATAGTCTGAAAAGGACATTAATCAATTGATCATAACTTCCAGTGTGTGGTCACCATTCCAGTAATCTACGCGTTTCGTCAAATAATTCATAAACAGTTTGTGAACAAAAATTTCATCCTGATATAATTTAGTTAGTTCTATTAGGCCTATAGTATTAGTAAATGAGGTAGTTTGATGGTTGAGTGCATTTTGTAGCCTGTTTTACTGAGTGCAGCCCAAGGGATCCATGATTGAAGTACTTACACTGGTAAGGACCAATTGCGTTAATAAGTAGAAGTCCATGAAGGCTGTGTCTCTGCTGAATCTATTCAACACCTGACCTGTAAATTCGTAGTTAATAATTTATTCCATGATAACCACAATCCTGTAGTACCCACAGTAACACACCTGGGTGACATCTTACACTCAAGCAGGGAAGACCAAGGATGAACCATACACTTCCAGAGTGCCATTTGGTATTATTACATACACTTTTAATAATAATAATATGATAGGATGTAACAAGCCTAGTTATAAGAAGGCTCCCTATTAGTTGATGTTACACTCGCTTATGACATCACGCCCATTTGTGACGTCATACACAGTCCTTGCCATCTTTCATTAGCCAATCAGCTATATGCTTGTCTAGCGCTTTGGTATAAAAAAGCAATATGGCAGGTCGTTGGAGAGAAGGGAGGAAAATAAATAGTTTGTTTATGCATTTTATTTTAAAATATGAGATTGTGGTATGGTTTTATGTCTTATGATGATAAGAGGCCTCTCAGAGAACGAGATTATTCCTAAAAAGAGATTCTATAGAAAATATTATAAAGATATCAATTTTTGTGGCTTTAAACAAAATTTTTCCGCAGTTCAAACCTACCTACTGGATTTCTCTCAAAGAAATGTAATGGTGCCTTCATCAGACGGTGAAACATCTCGCTATACAAATTTTTCCCCGCTGTTTTATACATGTAGACAAAGGCTAGATATGCAGAGTAATGAAGAACAAAGACTATGCAGAGACATACAACAAGTGTCTGCAAATACCACTCATTGCTGGGTGGTGAATGTTGTCCCAGTATCTTTAGAATAGTAGAGTTTGTTCCATTTGTAGCTTGTTGGTTCTTATCAATGCCCCTAAAGAAACGGGTTTATATGATGTTATAAAAACATACTCAATTCCAAGTCTCATCTCTCAAACAGTTACAACAGATGTTACAATACTTAATCTATTAAGTGGCATTAATTTCTCTTATTCAATTCTGTTGATACTTTTGCAACAATGACTAATTAAAAAAATTATTGGCTTGCACCCCGATTGGAAAAGAGAAAACATTATCCTCCATTTTATTTGTATTGACCACTCTGGTGGTCAATATGGCTCTGTCTCTCTATGTCAGAGCAGCAATTTATCTGATATAGATCATTTCTTACCATTGAATGAGAATCAAATCATGTAGAACCGATGATGCCTGTGGTAGAAATAAGTAGTAAAGATTTAAAGCTGTGTTCTCAGCAAATCACTTTTTGTTTGACCGATTGGACTGAAGTTATCAATCTTTTGCTGTGATTATATTTGTACATAAGAACTTGTACTTGGAATTTGAACAGAACAGAGAATCATTATGTCAGAACGTAAAGCCTGTACAAATACCACAAACCTAGTTTTGCGCTACAAGTCAACAAAGCTTCATGAAACTGGTGCAGAGGCATGCCTCCAAAAGTTACTGTCATGGACAACTTAGCCTCCTATATACTTGGATAACAATTAACACTTTAATTCCCAATCAGTAGGTAATACTAAGGAATCTGTTGTTCTTAAGATTCCTGTCTCTTGATGAAACATCTCAATAATTCTCTACTACTGTGTTGCTCCTATGAATTAATACTGGTGCATGATATACACATAAGCTTACCAAAACTATTGTGCTGAGGATGAGGAAAAGTGGAACAAAGATGAATCCTCTTCCAGCTCTGAGAAATCTCATATAAACATTAAATCCAACACCTCCCAACTCATTCTTGTCAACTTTTGTTATCGCACCAGATGACAGTGTCTGAAACATTCATCAGATATATTTCATGAATATCATTTTGTTTTGAGGGGTTAAACAAAATATGTGTGCTAATGTTTTCATAGTTAACCTCTTAATTATATTATAATTGTCTTTTTTGCATAAAAATATAGACTATTTAACAGAAACTATCCTAGAAGATTTGCTAAACTGACAAACATAGACTAAACGAAACAAAATATAAATAAATGTATTAAATTCAAACATTTGAGTGCCATTCTGTCTTTGGATTGAGAGCGGCACCCCAGGATATACAATTACGAGTGACCTTACTGAAACAAAATCTAGAGGAAGTGGTCATTTACAAATACCTGGGTATAACCATAGATTTGTTGTCGACATTCTCAACATATGTACCTCTAAATGTCATTAGTAATATCTCAAATGTATGATGCTTATTATCCAAACTACAGAAAAGGGTAACAACAAATATGACACTCTCAACACACATACAAACCCACCTCCCCTCTCCTATTTAATCATATTTAAAAGAGATCATTTTCACTATCTTATCAATAATGGAAATGTACTCCTACCATGGTAATATCATTGTTGTCCACTTCACTCACTGAATACAAGGGTTGTGACAAGCCATCCATGTCCTCCTTACTTTCTACTTCAATGTGTTCCTTCACAAGTTGTGCCATGTCTTTATAAGTGCCACATTTTTTAATGAAGCCCTGACAGTCATTTAGAAAAAAAAGATTGAAACATGATTAAATCAAAACAGTAAGTTATTTGCAAGTCCGCACACAATCAGGGCATCAGAAAAAGTAGGAACTCATTCTCAGCTATCACAACAAACTTATTTATAAAATTACTCTGAATCTTACTAAATTCACTTATATCATGACTTATAAAGCTACCTTATCAATATACTGCTGCTTTCATATAAATATGTTTATATAATACTTTCACAGGGTATTGGATGTGAAAAAATGGTGGCTGGTCAGTGATAATTGATAATTGATAAGTGAGGCTAGCATAGGGAAGGATTGGGCCAGATCCTCAAAATATGAATGCAAGCACTTATGAAGCCCCCTAGCAAAATCAACTGGATAAAATACTCTACAATTTTGGCCAAAAGCTTTTAGATAGTTGGAAGTTGGAATAGAATTGAATCCAACCAAGGTAGAAAATTTCTTTTCTCAATGATGTTAGCTTTAAGATTAGGGAGGTCGAATTATAAGTTATAATGACTAGAACAAATGAAAATGGGTAAATCCACTGACCTCATGAAGAAGAACCACTTTGCTAGAATGACCCAATATATGTGTTTGGTGGGTAGCAAGGATCCTTATTTTGTCTTTTAGAAGATTCTGAATACACCTTGAAAAGATTGTAGCATAATGGAAACACAAATCAGAACAGAGACGAAATGTATTTAAACGGCTGTCCAAGGCACTTGTCTCTCACAGAACTCAACATTTTTGGTTTTGGTCCAGATCTAGTGAGTGCCCACCAAACTAAAGTAATACAGTGTGTTTACATGCTAACATGCTCCATATACACTGATATTCTACTAGTATGCTCTTTGTAAACTTTCCCCAGATCAAGAACTTAGTGACAAATGCTTCTTCAAACTTTAATATGAATGAGGTAGTATTTACTCAAAGAATATTTTGTTTGCTACTTTTCCATCCACAGCAGAGAGAGGATCATCGAGTAAGTAAATGTCAGCATCATGGTAAACAGCCCTATAATAGAATAAAAAAAACCCATCAGAACATAGTCATAGTTTCCAGATCATTGCTTGGCTGCCTCTTAAAATTTATTTTTAATAACTTAAAATTAAAATAATTGTCATGACTTTAGACCAATATTTCTGTGACTCATCACACTTAAATGATCTAAAGGTAGAAGTTCACAGGACCTGGCAAGTCCGACCCTTGCTTTCTGTCCACCGCTTAGCATCAGTCCTCTCTCTCCCACCAATGTCTGGTCACCATCAGGCATCTGCTCTATGTCCTGTTACCAATAATTGTAATAAAGCATATATAATAAATACTAGTCAACACAGCTGTTGTTATACAGATATCTGAATCACATCAGCATATGTGTCTCTTGACTTTTTTTTTTTTTAATAAATTTTATTGACAAAACATTCACAGTTTGTGATAGCTCTCATTCTGCCAAGTGGAAAGTTATTCAAAAATTCATATACAATAGTACAAGTACTGTATTAAACGTTTTAAGTTTTAAAGATACCATAGATTATTTTTAACACAGTTATCTACATTACATACCTTCAAGAGAACTGAAACATAATCACCTTAAGCCATGTCGAACCACAGTTTATATGTGTGAGACAGCACTTTGTGACATAACATTTTTTTGATTTTTTTTTGCCCAGTTAAAAACAGAATAATACAAGAATCATATGACATAGACCGCATAATAAAAGAATCAGATGTAGTATGCACCCATTTAACTACACATATACAGTTTCTCAAACCTCGTCATATACAAGTTATAACAGTATAACAATCAGCCTTTCATCCAGTTTTCCTCATTTTTTAGTGTTATTTTTAGATTAGCCCATGTCTTTCTTTTGTACTCAGCTGGTAATTTATTCCACATTGTGGGACCTAACATATGTGGACTGTTACGCAGTTTGTCCGTTTTTGGACGCGGTACCACCAGGTTAACACCTTCGGCTAACCTGGTTGGTTTAGGCATGGCCTGTACATAGTCTGGTATATCTTTAAAGTTGTACATCAGACCCATTAATGATATTAGACCTCTTTTGTATATAGGTTGTATATTCAGCCTTTCCTGTAAGTCTGTAATAGTTAACATCTCGTTCCTATAGACTAGTCTTACGCATCTATTAATCACACTCTGTAGTTTCCTTATCGTTACATTATGTGCTAGCTTATAAAATGGAAGTCCGTATTCAGCTAGTGACAAGATGTGGGACTTGACTATTTTTTCGGTTACTCTACTGTCAATAAAATATCTTATACGAGACAACTGGTTCGTTTTTATTTGTATTAAATTCTTCATCCTGAGGAAATGCTCATTCAGATTAAGATTAGAATCAATCATATAACCCAAATATCTAACAACAGGCATTCTATCGATTTCTTTCCCTTCAATATAAATCTTTCCTAGTGAAGTATAATCGATTCTCTTAAGTTTTCTTTTCGAGCCAATGATCTGATATTGACATTTACTTGTATTTATTGATAGTCTATTGGACTTCATCCAATTATTGACAGCAGTGGATATCCTTTGACCCATTCTTATACATTCTTCTAAGTTTCTGCCAGTCACTGTTGCTGCAGTGTCGTCAGCGTACATACTAAAATTTGTTTCGATGTTATAATCTGTATTATTAAAACAGTTTGGCAGGTCGTTGACATAAATTAGGAAGAGTAGTGGCCCTACCAAACTTCCTTGCGGCACACCAATGTTTATTGCAACTGGATCAGATAAGACATTATTCAACAGAGTACGTTGCTTCCTATCTGCTAAATAGTTCAAAAGAATTTTGACTATAGCAGGATTAACCTTATAATACAATAATTTTTTCTTCATAATACCATGGTCCAAACAATTAAATGCCTTTGCAACATCATAGTAGGCCGCTATACTCACTTTCCCGTCATCCATACCTTTTAACATAGGCTCTAAGAATTCATAAACAGTTCTATTTGTTGAATGTTTTTCCCTGAAACCCCCTTGTACCTTACAAAATAGTTTGTTCAAATCCATATGTTGTCGTAAGGACACACAGATAAAGTGTTCAATTATTTTTGATGGTATAGGCACCAGGGCAATCGGTCTTAAATTTTTAAAAAGCCTCAGATTTCCAGATTTCGGGATAGGTGTTACAGAGTATTCTTTCCATTCAGATGGAATAGTAAACGTTTTTACACATAATTTCAACAATTTGGTGAAATGCTTGGCAATTTTTTGAAGGACAAACTTTAGGACTTCAGAATTCACCCAATCAAAACCACTACCTTTCCTGACATTAATCGATCCGAGTTGTTTCAGAACCATAGCTTCATTAATACATATACGCGTTACAACATTTGGGTTAATCTCATCCTGCAAAAATACAGAGCTGTTTTCTCCTTGAGCATCCGATATTGAGCCCATATCTCTAAATATTTTATTTAGAGTATCACTTGCATCTTTTCCAGTGATATTCGTATCATTATGTAAAAAACTGTCTGGTAATGAGGAAGTGGATTTACCAGTCATACGGTTGATAAGTCTCCAGAATTTTTTACTATTATTATCGCATTCCTGTAAAAGTGAGTTAATATGCCGCTTTTTGGCTTCTCTGACCAATCTAGCTGCATTTTTCCTGCCATTTTTTGCTAGGTTCCAATCAATATCAGAGTTTGTTAGTCGCGCCCGCTTGAATAATCTATCTCTTTCTAATATACCATTCAGGGTTATCCGATCAACTATCATCGCCCCTCGTCGTATAATCTTTATTTTAACCTTCGGGCAGTTTTGATCAAGGAAAGTCAACAATAACATTTTCATTCGAGCCCATATTCTATCCGTACAATTATCATTATCAGGGAATAGGCTGTTGTCATTAAAGTGCGTTATAATATATTCGTTAAGGGCATCCCAGTCAAGAGATTCGTATCGCCTGGCAAACCTATATGACTCATACCTGGGTAACGTGGTTTTTTTCAGAGTTAGAAAGACAACATAATGATCAGAAATGTTACATTCAACGGTACCACTTTCCTTTACGTGGGGATGATTAGTAGCTATGACGTCAAGTAAATTATTGACATTTTTATAACATCTCGTCGGTGTGTTAATTACCTGTTTCAAGTTCAGTTCTTGTAATATGTGGCTGAACCGTTTAGGGATGTCTTCCTTTACGTCAAGCAAATTTATATTGATGTCCCCTACCAATATCAGTGCACTATTTCGAGAGATACCTTTCACATGTAGGATGGCATCATATAATTCATTAATAAATACTTCTTTGAGTCCCGATGGTGGGCGGTAGGTGTTAAAAATGACCATCTGCTTACGATTACCTGGTTTTATTTTTAATACCTGTAATTCTATATTATTATTACAAATATTCCTCTCTTCGAAAATCCAGGGATCAACCTTAAACGTGTTATCAATCAGGCAACACAATCCACCACCTTTCTTCAGTCTCCCATCTATCGTCATATTTCTATCAAATCTAAATATTCCATATCTGTCATCATGTAACAGGTTTTGATCTATGTCAGCTGAGTCAAGCCAACTCTCTTGTATAGCTACAATTGCTGATAATAGATGAACTGAAATGAGTTGATAAACACAGGTATGGCCTGAAACCACATAAACATGGGGTTTATTTATCCAAATAACAATTACATAAGTAAGAAAAAATTTCTGACGTGCATGCGGGTCAGGAGATGGGTGTGGAGTGAGGAAGTGGGCGAGAGGATGGAATATTATGGATTATGACGTAACATCAAGGATGCGGAGGGGCATGGTTACCGCATCGAGTCACCAAGGTCTCGGACAATATAATCGGTGACGGGTCACCTGCACATATGTGTCTCTTGACTTGCTGATAATAGATGAACTGAAATGAGTTGATAAACACAGGTATGGCCTGAAACCACATAAACATGGGGTTTATTTATCCAAACCAGGCCAAACCGAAGAGATTATGATGACAGCATGTCTGCAGTGAAGGAGTCCACCTTAAGTTTTAAGTCCAAGTCTGGCGTTATGTAAGAATCTACACTCGAAGATAACCAGTGCCCTCTCGCTTTAATATTTGATAAATTCACACCAATCGACGACATATATGTTGCTCCTCCTCTTCTAAGAGAGTGGGTAGAATACACGCCCTTCAGGTTAGCTTTACGCACTAAGAAACACAGAAAGTTTTTGATTTCCTCATATGACGGATGGGGCATTTTTTCCGTGGCAAATAATAATGACGAATCAGGTAGAGGTGAAGAAGCCCAGAATTTTGAAAGCCAATATACGGCACACAAGGGGCGTTTACCTAACTTCACCAAGGGAAGATTGAAGGGCGTGGATGTGGTCTTGGATGATTTCACATTGATTACCACGCCCCAAGGTAGACAGCTCACATCTTTCCTGGTTAAGCTGTGAGGAGATGAAATAACATGGCCAACACGTAATAATGATCTGAATAAGAACAAGATCATGGCCCAGAGTTTAACTTGAGTTTTTGACGAAATGTCCACAAAGGCAAACATTTTCCTGAGATGCGACGGTAGAAGAGGATCCGCAGGCGTAGGACTTGCTCCTGGCAGTTTACCAATACTTCTGATGATGGATTTAATCACAGGGTGAGACAAAGCCAGGCAGTCAATCAGTCTCAAACGAGCACCAAAGGTAACGCCAGACAGGTATGTCGACACAGATGAAACTTTCATGAATCCAGATAAGTATGCGGCGTACATACATGACGCTGACTGAAGTTCCTTGACCCTGGTCATCCATTTGTCCATCCCTACAATGACATTCACCGTTAAAACAACACAGTCCAGCCTCACGCAAGATTGAATAATCTACAGGCTCATTTTGGTAGAGAAGACGAGATAAAAAGTCAGCTACAATGTTATTTTTCGTGTTAATATAGTGGGGAATTAACTCAATCCCATAAATAAACATGACCCAATACAGTTCATAAAGCCATTGCATGCATGTACGATTGATGCTGACGCCTGACGTAAGCATGGCAACAACTTGTGTATTGTCGTTGAAGCAGTGGACACTACAATTCTTAAATAACTGTTTCCATCTTTTAACACCTAGTAGGATGGGGAAGAGCTCCTGCTCATTGATATTATCCCATTTAACATTTTCTGAAGGAGATTTGGCAATATGGCTACAAGTTGAATCTGTCCATCTGGGAGATGGTATTCACGCCTGGATAATAGACCCACGCCATTGAATACCTTACAAAAAGCGTGCCACCAGTCTAAATCCCTCCTGAAGGCGTCTGAAATTGTTGATCTATGTAACTTCTTGCACAACATCACCTTATAAAGGTCAAACATACAACAACAAAAAGTACGTCCACCCTTAAATACAGATGCGCAGTGGGCTAAATAACCACATAGTCTTTCTAAATCCTTTTTAGAAATATACTTAGACATTTTCACATTGTCCAGGAGAAGTCGAAGCTTGTCAATTTTAGGCTGAGGCAGGCAAACTGTCATGGCGACTGAATCCACTTCAAATCCGAGGTAGGTGCATGATGTAGCTGGCGTGGTAACCTTATGCCATGCTACATAAAAGCCAAGGGACCGTAAAAAGGATATCAGGGTATTGCGGGCACGGGAACAGGCGAGGAGGGAATCAGACGCCAGGAAAAAGTTGTCTAAATAATTTACCACACGCACATCGTACAATTTATACATAGATTCAGCGATGAAGTTAGAAATATTATCAAATACACAAGGACCAATACGTAAGCCAAAGCATAGGCGATTGTCTGTTAAATATTTCTCCTGTCCGTCAATAGTCCAATGAAAACCACAGAGTGTACGATGGTCTGGGTTAACTGCTACGGCTCTATAGGCCGATTTAATATCAACTACACACATATAATCTCCGTGATTCACCATATTTGTAGCATCGTCAATACTCTTATACGAAAACGAACGTAAAAGAGAAGAACAGTGAAAGTTAACCGAGGCCTCATCTGGTCGAGAGCAGTCGGTTATAGGTCTGACACTACCGTCAGGCTTAAATATTGCTCCCAGGGCGTGAATGCATTTAGGTTTCTCCTCTACCACTGAGACATAACCTTCGATTATTTCATTAGCAACAATTTTATCCATTTTGATACGTGCTGAATCCTCTAAAATCAAGGAGTAATTAGGTAGGTCATACGCCTCTACTGGTGTATCTACCACATCGATACCATCTATAGTATAGTAGAAAACATCAAGATTTTTTGAAAATACATCACAACCTTGATAGAATAACGAAGCCGCAACTCTACACGGCTTCAACTGGACGGGTAAACCGCCCAAAATATATATACAACTACAACTACCATGAAAACATTTATCGTATACCTTGACCAAACGGCCCTTAGCAGATACAGGAGAGACAAAAATCAATCCCTGTTCATTATCACAAGTACCATCCAGAATTTTTTTTTCAATACGATTACAAATTGAAGTATAAACACAATTGTCATGGCAATTAAGTTGTAAAGCATTTACCGGGAGAGAATCAGGGGAATAGGTAGCTGTCAAAGGTATGGAATTGTCGCTCTCGATGACCGTGGCCTCCATATTGCCACCGTTACTAGCCTTTACAGAAGGAGAGTTCGACAAAATATCACAAGCTTCCACCTCTAATATAAGAGAAGGTTCAAATTCAATCCGACAGTCGCCACCACCTACCCGATTCTCTACCGCATCCTATTTGTTTGTCTTCGCTGTCACACAACTCTTGGTGCCATGGTCTGACGCACCACAGGAAGAACACCGATGGGGGAAGTCACAAGGGTTCTTCGAGCACCCCAGTCCGTTGAACTTAAAGCAGACTTTATCTTTCATGTTTCTGCCCTTAGTAGAAGGAGGAGAAGCCTTTGTAGCTGACGCCCGACGAGAATTTTCAAACAAGTAATTCGAAGAACCTCCTCCTGTTTAGTCTCACCGAACGCCACCAGACCCGTCTTGTTGGCTCGGGTCCTGACAGCCGCGTCGTACATCAAAGAAGCCTTAAGGGTGTACATCGATGAAGAGTTTTTCTCCGTCATAGTCAAACAGTGTGATAACACGCCCAAAAGTTCATCATGAGGACGAGAGTCACCGATCATTTTTTCCAGCAACTGGAGATTCAATAATAACAAAGTGTCAAAGTTCTCTATAACCTCACCCTTGTCAAGAAACTGCTCCCGGTCAAACCGACCAACTCTCTTCTGAGATGAACTAGCTCTCCTTCGATGCCCAGGTATGCCATGAATCAAACTCTCCACACTTTCATCACGATGTCTGTCATCCCTATCATCTTTAAACATTGATCGAGATGTACGAGAATTGAATAACACCTCCGATGATGAACTTGAACTTGCCCCGTCAATATTAGTAGACTTTTTATCAAGCTTCTCGACGGTCTCCAAGATCGTCTTCATCATGCCTTCCAAACCGTTGACACGCCCCGTCAACAAATCGGCCTTCTCGGAAGCAGACATTTCTTCAGGTATGTCTGTATACTTTGGTCTGGTACAATTCTTTCCAGTTTTACCGTCATGCACTGTGTTACAATGACTGCAATGACCCATATTGCAGAAAAAATCTGACAAATTCGCAGCAAAATTAACAGAAAAAATTTCTGACGTGCGTGCCGGTCAGGAGATGGGCGTGGAGTGAGGAAGTGGGCGAGAGGATGGAATATTATGGATTATGCCGTAACGTTCATGTTGTTGATTATGGCAAATGTTGGTAACTAGAAGCAGAGTAAGGGGTGATGTCAAAAGGTTGCAGAGGCTGCAACTCTGATGGCATTTATTTGGTCACTGGGTCGCCATCTGTGTGGTCAAATTTCAATGAAATAATGATAACTGAGTGCTGACCAGGACCTTCCTGCAACCTGGACGAGTGCGGGTTATCATATATGTACTGGTCTCTGAGCTGGATGCAACTATAATTCCACTTTAGACATCACCACGGTTGGGCCGTTGCAACCCTATTTTGTCGTCACCCCTAATTTGGTAGCTTATGAACCTTTTTTACTAGATTTTTCAGCATGACATTGTCATGGCAAGTAAGAAACATTCATTGAGGTTGATTATGATTATGATGCACCTCACCTGCATCCTATGGACCAATCAGTGGCCTACATTTAATGAGGCTCTCATTCCATCCTGGTTGGTTGGACCACTCACCTCCCAGCCACTGATGCATGCAGAGGTGTTTGCTTAAGGAATTTTAATCTTACCCCTTTACATTTCCACTTTTTGTGTTCTATATTTGTGACAAGAGTTTTTACTTGTATGTATTATGATATATATATCGATAGATGTCTAGTTTTATTCCTGGCGTGTATTTTGATTTTGTATGTATTTAGGATAAGTATTGGGTGAAACTAAACTCACTGGGTTCATGGCCAATCCATGTCTTCGTTATTCCCATTTCATCCCCATTAATGAGGCTAATAATGACGTGTCATTATAGGGCATTGAATGGGTGGCGCCACCTTCACGACTTAGAACTCAACTCTGGGCCAAAGTCTGTCAGACACGCCACTTGGACCTTCGCTCGCACCCTAGTCAGAAGCGAAATCCTTGTTGTGATAACCTCCGCTATGCCTCCCAAAGCTACCACTACCGCAAAAGCCGCTAAAAAGGCAGAGAAACTAAAGAAACAGGAGGAGGAAAGGCTTCTTAAACAAACGCAAATAATAGTCGACGACCGTAAAGACGAGGAGGAAACTTATGAAGAACAAGACTTCACGCCAGAGGAGAGGGCCGAGCACGCCAATATGGTGGAAGCCGCTGACGAGCATGCTTTACGGGATTCTGCCGGCGGGGAAGATGATGGACCGCCTCAGACGCCCAATAAAGTACTGCCCAGACGTGGCTTACGTGCCAAACGAAAGACTATCGTTACTCCTAAAAGGCGTGGAAGGCCAAAGAACGCCCCAGTAGTTTGTGTTAATCCGATGCAGCAAATGTCAGATATGCTACAACAGATCTGTACGACAGCCATTCAGACTGCGTCAGCCAGTGTCAGTCATCGTGACAGCTACACGAGGCAGCGGCAGTCACCGCCGGCGTCGCACCAAGTATACCGCACGCCTAAACGGTCTAGAGTGGATGTTTCACAAATTGACTTTGAGCAAACCCAAACAGAGGACTCGGACGATACTATAGTGACATTTAAACGCCCCCGGGAAAGGCAATTTACGAGAGATAGCCACCGTCACCATCACGGATGGAGGAAGAAGAAGCATAGTGACTATAGTGACAGCCCGCCTCTACGCAGCCGGCACCCGGCCTACTCTTATAGATCACGCCAGCCCGCAGACAGTTCGGAGGAGTCAGCTTCGGATAGTGACTCGCTCCCTTCTCCTCGTCGCTTAACAGCAAGACATCGCTCTTCGAAGGTTGTTAAGCGAGCCCTTGACGCACAGTACAGGTCTACAGGAAGACGAGGTAGGGTTGAAATTTTCAATGCGCCTGAAACTTCTCTACCGCCAGATATGGCGGCACGTATTAAAAAACAGAAGAGAGAGTTGTCCCTTGCTGAATATACCTGCGGCTTCGCACGCATGACCATGAATAATGTAAAATACGGGTCGACATCGTGGTTTATGCTCCACCATCTCGCAACTCTAGCTGAGGATACAGCTCTCCGCACTTGGGATTCGGCGCATGCATGGTCTCAAGCGTGCCTGGATCTTATTCTGGAGGAGCAAAATGAGTGGTCCCACACTGATGTATTTAATGATTACCGTGTTAAAATGGCCTGGGACACACAAGGTGCAAGAAGCGTGGATACTAATACGAAGGCAAACAACCAAGCAATCTGTAGAGACTTTAATTTTGACAACTGTGCCCACAAGAACAGCCACACGGATGGCAATACCAGGTTTCTACATGTGTGTGGTTATTGTTATTTTGCAATGAAAGAGAGAGAGAACGCCCATGCCGTCAAGGATTGCCAAAATAAAAGAACAGCTCAAGCCAATTTACATAGCGGCGACGGCGCTGGCCGAAGGAATAACCAACCATTCCATAAGAAACCAGCATCTCAGGCTTAAAAAAACTCTTAAACTCCTGTTCCATCATACAATCCCAAACGATCGGTGAGTTGACCAACTTTCAAGACAATCTAAACTGTGCAATTAACTCTGAATCTAATGAATATGTCGGCGTCAGATCATATGTGCCACGCCCCATCCAAGATGGCGGCGCCCATACTAGCGAGAGCGGGCAAGCCAACATGGCAGCCGCTTCTCGTGTAAAATCTTGTGTCCCACGCGATTCTCGCAAGGAACGAGAACACAACCAAAATGGCCGACATAAACACGAACAATCCGACAGAAGCCATTCTGCCGTAGACAAATCTATCTCTAGAGTTAATATCAACAAAGTTGGGTCAATTCAAACCATTAAAAATGTGAACAGGAGAAACAGTGAAGCAATCGATGGCGCAATGTGTATTTCTAATGACAATTTCGTACAATTCCAGGCAGAAACTCACGCCCACGACCGAGAACTTGACTTCAAAACACAAGCGAGTGACGGCGAACAAGCCACGAGAGAGGTGCCTACCTTTCTTCAAAATGTACAGTATCCACATTACGAACAGGTGTTTAATGAACAGGAACTAGTGACCAATGACTTAGACGTCTGTGAGTATGAATTAAATAAAACTTCACTCAACAAATGTGACAGTGATAGCCCACAGAACATTGCCTTTGATGCATATACAAACTGGCCTTACCCTGATCTCTATATGGACTCTAAAATGGCTGGCATTTATGAAAAGGTTAAAATCTACAATGTTCCCAACTATAAAGGTGCAAAAATACCACTCGAGTCGACGCTTAATATTGAAAAATGGTCAGACATAGCTACAGGACATAAAGGTGAAAAAATGGTGTTAGAAGGCGTGAATTTTGGTTTTCCGATGCAATATGTCGGCGGGCCTCGCTACTATGCACAGTCAGTGGTGAATCATCCGTCAGCACAGCAACATATGGCGCATGTTCGAGATTATGTAAAGGAAGAAATGGAACATAACGCCATATCCGGACCGTACAAACGGCCACCTTTCACCCCATGGTTAAATGTCAGTCCGCTTATGACTCGTCCAAAATCTGATACAACCTCCAGGAGGATTATAGTGGACTACTCCTTCCCGGAGGGGGGCGTCAATGATAAAATATACAAAAATCGATACAATTGTGCGCCAGCATATCACCAACTACCCACTATAAACTGTGCAGTCGAGATTATTCGAAAAATGGGCGTGGCTCCTGCAATGGCTGTTATTGACTTGAGCCGCGCATACAGACACTTTCCTCTCTGCCCATTAGACTGGCCGCTGACGGCAATCATGGTAGACGACGCCTATTACATCGATAAGGTGCTCCCCTTCGGGGCTCGTAGTTCTGCCTTTGTAATGCAGTCTGTGGCGGAGTTTATAGTGCGTGCTTTGCAGAAGAAAGGCGTGACAGCAAAGCAGTATTTGGACGATTTACTTATAATCGGTGAATCTATTGAGGTAGTAAAATGTCAAATGCAATTAACAATCGAACTTTTTACAGATTTGGGATTACAGGTCGCACGCAAAAAGCTCCAAGGCCCTAGCCACGCAGTAAGGTGGCTGGGAATTGACATTAATACAAAAGAAAATCGTCTCTCAATACCTCTTTCTAAACTTGCAGAAACAAGTTCCTGCTTGGCAAATACACTGCGTCAACACCAAATAACAACAAGCGCCATGCAATCACTGGTCGGTAAGATTGCACACGTCGCCAAAATTATCGCACCTGCACGCCTATTTATGCAACGCCTTCTGGCTGGCCTCCGTGCAGCCGCAGGACACAAGGTCACCATCTCCCCGTACATAAAGTCGGACTTGAAGTGGTTTCTAAAATACACAGAAGCCTTCAACGGAAAAGCCATAATTCCGCGTCAACAAGTAGTGGAACACATATGGGCCGACGCTTGTCTAAAGGGAGGGGGTGCTACCAACGGTCACCACGCCTATATGTACACATTCACGCCCGAAATGTTGTCTGAGAAATCCATCAACCACTTGGAGGCAATCAATTGCCTGGCAGCTGCTCGGTTCTTTACAAAATCCAGGCACGCCGGGGGCATAATAAGGATTCACTGTGACAATACTGCGGCGGTGTTTGCATATAGAGATGGTAGAGCTAGAGACCCGACTCTGGGTGCTTGCGCCAGGGCGCTCTGGTATCATTCAATGAAATTTCAAGTCCGATATGAGTTTGTCCATGTCCCGGGCGTACAAATGGTCATCGCTGACGCACTCTCTCGGGCGGCTCTCTCTTCTGAAGAATTATTCAAAGCTAAAGACATTGCCAAAGAAAATGACATTTATATTTCCTGTGCTCGTGATAATATGTTCAACATTCATATGTTCTATTAGGCAGGCAACCTAGGCACCTTGTGGAAGCTGCTCAGGCCAGACAACGCCAAGCACATCGCCCGGGGACAGTCGCAAACAGGCATGCGGCCGTCAGGAAGTATATCGCATTCTGCAAAGCTGTGGGCCACAATTTCAAGCAACCTTTTCCGGAGCTAATATGCTGGTTCATCGAATATTTAGCTAAGTATACCAAAGTCCCTGCTACTATCATAAACACTATTACAGGCGTCAGGACGTTCTTCAAGCTGACGGGGTATGCCTCGGCATCTCTCTACCATCCGCGGGTCGCCTACGCCATAAGGGGCCTGCAACTGACGCTCAGGCATGTCCCAAAGCCGAAGCTTCCTGTCACGCCACAGATCTTGAAGAAAATACTATTGAATATACACCTCCTCGACTTTCCTACGCACATCAGAGTTGCTATCCTCGTCATGTATATGGGCATGTTGCGTCAGAGCAATCTTGCTCCCAGATCTGGTGCCCTCTTTGACGCCACTAGACACCTGACGCGGGGAGACTGCAGAATAGCATCGGACGGCTCATATATCTCCATAAAGTGGTCGAAATCAATGCAATCATCGCGCCAGGCCACGATCTTATTTGTCCCGACGACAGATGATCCAGTGTTCTGCCTCCGCAGAGCCCTTCTACGCCTCGACAAACAGGCGCCGACAAGAGAGTCGAGCTCCCCGCTACTACAATTCCCTAACGCCCGACATGACCATTAACTATATAGTGACTCAATGGAAGCGCCTTCTCAAAGCTGCGCACCTTGATTCACGCCTTTTCTCCTTACACAGCCTTCGCCGAGGGTCGGCGTCATATGCTTACAACACTGCCGGAGCCTCTCTCCAAGATGTCAAATCTCACGGGACGTGGGCGTCCGACGCGGTGGCGTCGTATATACGCCCCTTCTCTTCCACAAGAACATCTGTCCATCACGCCCGTAAGCGCCTCGCTTAGCGAATCCCCTTGGTTATCTCTTTTAATCTTCAACTATTTATTACCCAGCAATTTCAACAGACAATGTGATATTTATGTGATATAATACACCATTTATTTTATTCAACAAATGAAAATGTTCATCGCTGGATCTTTATAACCCTTTTACCCAAAATAATAAACAAAATGTATTTTAATTTACTCTTCGCCTCCTCATTTAATGAGGCTAATAATGACGTGTCATTATAGGGCATTGAATGGGTGGCGCCACCTTCACGACTTAGAACTCAACTCTGGGCCAAAGTCTGTCAGACACGCCACTTGGACCTTCGCTCGCACCCTAGTCAGAAGCGAAATCGCCCACCCTCCGCCCTGAATCTTTTACCAAAAGACTCCACAAAAACTATCCCACGAAGGGTTATCTCTTTTAATCTTCAACTATTTATTACCCAGCAATTTCAACAGACAATGTGATATTTATGTGATATAATACACCATTTATTTTATTCAACAAATGAAAATGTTCATCGCTGGATCTTTATAACCCTTTTACCCAAAATAATAAACAAAATGTATTTTAATTTACTCTTCGCCTCCTCATTTAATGATTCTGTAGAGTCCCCCCACAACATATATTATAGTACATGTAAGAAATACTAAACACTTAAGTTGGCATCAACAAATTATTCAATGCATTCCATCCATGGGCTAACTGTAGAGGATTTATGACTGACATGGAGGGGTTGCTGTCTTTGGTGCTTGGAGATTATACACTTGATGTCATGTAAATCCTTTAGGACGGCCTCTGTTGGTTATAGCATACGGACAAACTCCTCTAGTAAAGGATTAATGACCGAAATTGAAGGCTGGTTGTGCACTGTTAGGTGTATTATCTCTGCTATAAAGGTTGTTAATCATTACCCAGAACAGTCTTAGGACTATTGCCATCTCTGGCCAATTCCACCAATTTGACAACATTTGGCCCCCAACCGTGGAAAGTGATAAAATGGGCTTAAATCAAATTAATTACTATTAAGTTGATAATTTTTTTTGATAGGATGGTTCTACCAACCTGTGGAACCACATTTTTGGCATTTTTAGCCCCATTATTTTTTATTTTTGTTTCGAAAATCCCATTTTGGGGGCAAAAATCGTTTTTTTAAACTGCCATTAGTCTGTGGAATAGCTAAATTTCTAAATAATCTTGAAAATTGAACATGTTTTTTATATGTTGTGATAGTATGTTATGTGAACATGATCTGTGTTAAAAAAAATTGCAAAAAAAATATTTTTTGGCCAAAAGCCATTAAAAACCAGATTTTTTTGGTGTGGGGCACCCCCCATGTCGTGTGCCGTCACGCTGTGTGCCTAAGGTGGATTTAAAAAAAAAAAAAAAAATTATATCAAATTATGATGAATAATGCTAAAATGCATGGGATTATACATATATAGAACATTAAATATAGTGATGTGTGTCTTTCATGAATTGTAGCAGAGAAATAACATGGTGGCAAAAGGTGGTGGGTACCCTAGCTCCTGTCGTGTGCCGTCACGCCTATTTTAGGGTTTTTAGAGCCTTAAAAGGCACAACTTCAATAATAAACCTTAAATTTGACATTTATTATTGACTTTGCTTGGTACCAATCTATGTAGATTGAAATTCATGATTTCCGAGTTGTTTTTACATGATTCTTAAGGCAAAATGCTTTAAAAATGTGCCGTCACGTTGTGTCGTGTGCCGTCACGTTGTGTCGTGTGCCGTCACGTTGTGCCGTCACGTTGTGCCGTCACAAAATGTCAGAAATGATACCCCTAACATAAATATATAATATTGGAACCTTTATCCTTAAAGAGTTTGCCTCTAAATAATTAAACAGAACAGGAACAATCAATAGAAGTATTCAAGCCAACTTTAAAAAGTAAACAAGGTAATGAATGTTTCTAAATATAATGAGTTATATAATGTGTATATATATTATGGGCAGAGGGTCAATGACTTGTCCCCTTGCCGCTGCCATTATGATTACCATTACTGAATGGTTATTTGACTCTAACTTTTCTTCTAGTTAGAATATTTTCACAAACTAAAAAGTGTTATCACCCTTATGTCGAGACCTATCCAGTACAAAATAGTTCAATACATTATGTGCATATTTGTTTTATTTATTTCTATCTAAATTCTACTTGATGTAGAAATATGAACCATAATCCGACATGCTATTTTGGACATTTTTTTCATATTTGGGATCTATTTTTCGACCCCCCTGTAAAAAAATTACTAATAATCAGAATGGTTCCATACTTTGTAGTTCAATGCACATATATAAGGTTGATAAAAAATAACAAATCAACTGATTAATATAAAATTTATTTTTGGGTACCCAGGGGGGGTCTAGGGGGCCAAATGTTGTCAAATTGGTGGAATTGGTCCTCTGGATATCAAGCCAACAAGTGAGAGGTGGAGCATCCAGACCTCTCAGCCAATCAATAAGGATTAGCAAGCATAGCCTCTTATAACAAAACCTCCTGTATTCAACTACCTTTATATCTCTGTGGATGTGTTACCAATAGCGATTTCTCTACACTATGCTATAATTACTATGGGGATGAAGTATAATTGATACATCATAATATATCACTATAACAATCGTCGGCAAAGATTAAACGGATTAATAACCTCCATTTCAGGTGTGCTGGTGAACTGTTTGTGTATGACCTGTATCTGTATAAAAGTGCATCATAAACATCAGTTTAGCATAAACAGTGCATCAGTAGCCCCTCAATGCTGGTCATTAATCCTTTAACAATAAAGAGTGGGGTACCTCTATTAATACTTTGCAGAAAAGAGTTGGTTACCTCTATTAGTGCATTACAGAAAAGAGTTGGTTACCTCTATTACTAGTGCATTACAGAAAAGGGTGGGTCATCTCTATTAATCAATCACAGAAAAGAGTTGGTTATCTCTATTAAAAAAAATGTTTCTCCCCAAATGGGTAAAACCACTAAGGCGAAAATTATTTGAAACCTATCTCTATTAATCTATCATAGAAAGGCATTAGTTACCTCTATTAGTGCACAGGCACTTAAGACTCTGTTGTACTTGTGCTCATCAAACTCATTGCCCAGTAAGATGTTGTCTCTCACCGTATCTGACAGAATCCAGGGTTCTTGTGGTGCATATGATACAGTTCCTCCTACCTCACAGCTTCCTTTACTTGGCCTCAGCTCCTTCAAACAGGCCATCAGCAGTGTACTCTGGTAGAAGCAATTAGATAGATTATTTATTGCAAACATTTGAGAAGTTGAAAGCACTCAATGAACTGCCCACATATGTGATGTGTTCCGGAAAATGAGTCATGAGTCGCAAAATTGATATTTTTCATAGTGTTTTATTCCTGAAATCTCTTTATTGAAATGTTCTGATTTTCAAAGGGTTTAGCACGTATAGTCATACACATGTATGCACTAGATTTCAGTATTGTATTAAATACATCCTTCCATTTTGAAGGCCTTCATATGGAGTATATTTAGTTACTTTACTGGTAATTACCCTTCCAGAAACATTGCAAACCTTTTTTTTTCAAAAATAAAAATATCAAACATAAAATAAGAAATACTTATTTGGTGTCCTAGTGTTTACTATCATTGGAATCAGCTTGATCTCATCTTTTCAAATATGGTGATATCTTAAAATCCATATTTTGCGACTTATGACTCATTTTCCTAAAACAGATCACATATTGTTAAAGATGAGTTGTAGATGCAAGATCTTTAGGTAATAATCAAAAAATGTACTGGTTTTTGTAGGACAGGTGGCAGCACCTCTCAATAGGAGAGGCTAAAACCTTTGATACAAATAAAATTGCTAAAACTGCATTTATTAAGAAACTGTATATTCCGACAGGCGATAACATTACAATAACAAATAAGCTTGAAGATTTGAACCAATTTCCTTGTTAAATGACAAGGGAACTTTGACAAAGGGATCTTCCCAGATGCCTGGAAACAGGCCACTGTCACCCCACTACCGAAAATAACCAATCCCAAACACCCTAGCGACCTCAGACCTGTGGCCCTATTACCAGTCCCAGGTAAGCTACTATAAAGAATTGTCCACAATCAAACCTATGACCACTTAGACGCACAAAACTACCTACAGCCAGACCAATATGGCTTCAGGAAAGGGAAATCAACCCACTTAGCATTATGTAGTCTCTTAGATGACCTAGCCTCAAACCTAGACAACTCAAAATTCACAATTACAGTTTTTATCGATTCTAAGAAGGCAATTGACACCCTAGATCACAATATCCTTCTAGGAAAATTTTAAAAAAGCTGGTTTTCAACAAAACATACTAAACTGGTTTTACAGCTACCTGAATAATAGAACACAATGAGTTTTTGCAAATGAATGCACTTCACAACCCCTCAAACTAACAACAGGCGTTCCGCAAGGACCCATCCTTGGTCCCTTACTATTTCTGTTGCTTATTTTGATACTTCTAGATTGGTGGTGGCAGTCCATTCTGGTTTGGAACATACACAGCAGGATCAGGTTAAAGCTATTTGTGTGATGGTTGGCTCGGACAGCCAGAGTCTCTTCCTACTAGCCGTTCTGACCTCAAACCTCAACACTCCAGGAAACATGCAATGCTGCTTTCTACTACAACAGTAGCCGCAACCTCCAAAGATGGCGTCTTTAAGGACTACTGAATCTTGGCTAATACTAGTCGGTTATTTCCTTAACAATACAATTACACTTTTGTTGGAAATGAGATTGACTGTCTACAGACAGTGTAGGACTTCCACACCATCCTAGAACTGCTCAGATGATGTGTATATGGGTCAGATTTTCAGAAAATGTACAATTGGCAGCTGTATACATTTAGTAAATTCTGCAAAATTAGGCTGCAATTTGGCCAATACTAGGTAAATTCGAGTATATTTGGCATTGCATTGATTCTAGCAATCTGCTTGGTTAGGTGGGACTGTATTTTGAACTTTATTTTCCTCTGAAAATTCCGTTATTTGAGAGGATTGGTGAAGGTGAATTGTACATTTTCTGAAAATCTGACCCATGAATTGATGGAGATGGAGCTGATTGTGGCCAAACTTCCCCATTTTGGCTGGAATTCAAAACTCACAATCTACCAATCTGGAATCCGGCAGTCTACCACCTGCACCACAGAGAACGGTTCATGATTTCCTTGTCTTTGTCTTTGTTTTATTACAAAAAAATCTTACCTTTCCAGCACCAACTTTTCCAACAACTGCAATTAGTTGAGCCTAATGAGAAACATACAGCAGGCATTTAGGTATATTTCATAAAAGATACAAATCAAGGGAAAGTTACACATAGATCATTAGCAGAAGCCTATGTAAAAATGTAATGATGCTTGGAAATTGATTGATATACCAAAAGATATTCATGAATGGAAGATGAAGTGAAAGAATTACTTGAAAAACTATTCATGTAAGATTCATATAAAAACAAGAGGAAATACCATACCAATACCATGGTTTATTTCAGTTGAGTTGCCTTCAAATCAATCAATTCATAATTGTATTCATAATTAAATACACAAGCTCCATGTCTCTTTTAGCAATTACAAGTGTGCAAAGAGTGCTACAGAATTTTGTAAATTGCAGTGAACTGTACTCACAGCATGTATAGTATAATTTATCATTGAATAACAATACTTGCCTGCTTTGCTGAAAATGTCACATCCTGAAGAGAAAATTGATCCTGACCCTAGAGGAAAATATATAATTAGCTTTACAGGGGGCTTCTCTCCTTTGATTTAATTTACACAATCAAGCTGAGTAAAATCTGACCATTGAATTACATTTTCCCCTCACCCCCGAAATCCAATGAAAATGAAAAATTATAATTCAAATTTTTGACATTTTCCCCCCAAAGTTTCCATTTCCCAAAATTCGATGTAAATGAGAATTTCAAATCTCCTAATTTCGGTTCAAAATTGCAAAATTTTTTAATATTGCGAATATTTTCATGCCTTTTTTAAGCCTTGTTAACAAAATTCAATATTACATGGCATATAGTCGAATCCATAATTATGATGATCTCAATATATGAAGTATACCGGTACATATATGAAATAGATGTCCATCATTTATAAGAAATATACGGCAGAGGCAATTATCGCGGTCGTGGACAAGGCTCCTGCGGGAAATTCCGCGGCAGAGTTTTCCGGCGGCGGGGCAAGCCAGGTGGCCCAATACCGCGTCGGGAAAAATTGCATGGGTATTTTTTGGTGGATTAGGCCCTTTAGTTATCTTTCTAACTAAACTAATCTCATACCTTTATCCTGTGATATAAAACTAGATCCTAACTTAGATTGTGTTTGCCAATGATTTTTGAATGGTCACATTTTGTCTTTGCATGTAATTTTAATCAAAATTTAAAATAAAAGAACTAACCTCTGATTGACTAGACCATGAAACTGTCAAATTATCAATATTAAGTCCAGGTCTGGGAAAGATGTCACTGTCTCCAGTTGTGTTCTCCTCCTTCAGGAGAAATAGCTACAACACAGGAGTAGAAATGATCCATGTTTCATTAATGTCAGTGACAAGACTGCACATTATCAAAGAGGTTCAATAGTATTCAGGACAATGCTATGACCTGCGGAAAGGTGCCTAGGCATAAACTTGGAAATGAGTTGAATGCAGCCTGTCAGTTCATTCTCGATATGGATGAATAGTCATTTGTTGCTATGCTTTATTACTATGGTTCTTGTGTCACACTCAGCATGAGTGGTTACTGTCATAAGAAACGGAATGCTATATTGCGAGTTTGGGTTGAATAAAAACCAAGATTCAAACACATTGATTCATTTGTTCTTGTTTGAGTAAAACTTGTATCAAATTGTCCCACCACAAGCCTGAGGTTGTCTACACAGTTATATTTAAGGCCCTCTCAATTCCCAAATTTAGCAAAAAGGAATAATTTTATTCTAGTTATATCACATCATCATTATTCATATGTTATAAATGAATATTTCATAATATTAGTGAGCTTATCATGTTAGAACCTTGTGGTTGTACCTTTATTCTCTCTGTGCTTGCCTTCATCTGTTGATATGTTACTAGTGACCGACCCAGATAGGTATAGAACATAGTGGCCAGGATTCCCATGTTACCAATCAGTGACAATCTTTGCTGAAATGTAAAGGGTTTTAGGTTTTAAATTTTATCTCACTCAGCTGAAGCTGTTATTGTTGAATAAACTAATAAAACAAACTAACAACACTTCATCTTTTTAAACCAAAACCATGGGAATGTTACACCATGATTAATGTATGAAATATATTCAATACATCTTTCTTGACTAACAATGTAGTTACACCCCCTTTATAATTAATGAGCATGTCCAGGCTTGACCACACATACATGTGTTTGTCTTAACAATACCCTCTAAAGGGGGCTTTCCTAAATGAGAACCTCCTCCTCTCTTTCTGGCATCACCTGATACTTGGCCAATTAAAGTCACACTCTCATTTAGCGTCAGTCAAAAACTAAATATTTTCTACTTCTTGGTCCATTCTAAAAGTCATAAATTTTGACCAAAATTTTGGTGGATTTTTTTCAGTGGTTTTTGCTACAGGGCTTCCCAAAACGTCCTCATCTGTATTTGGAGGACCAAATCCCTTCCTATGATAACTTTACATATTATCACTCAACGGCAGCAATTTTCTCTTGGTGGATTCACTTTGAATTCTTATATAGACATAATTTTAACAGTTGCAAAATATTGATGAATACAGTTATATATTGTAAGTCATAATATAAGTAAATTGGGTAAGATTCTTTTTGTAGTAATAGCTGAGAATGCAGCTTTAAGGGTTACCACTTTGGATACACAGGGAGTGAAAGGAACTACAGGATGGAGTTAACATCCAATAAACATCATCTAGGAATACAAATTACGATCTGTACTCTTCTTTACTGTTACAACTGTAAAAATAGCCTAATTATTAATGGATTAGATTTGGTTTGGATAACAGAACAATCAATAGAAATACATAACTCTTTCAAAAGTTTTCATGACTATTGTTTTTTATTAGGTCTAGATCACTAAATAATCTTTGTATCAAAAGTTAGAGGGATAGAATAAATGAAACAGGATGCCCTTACCCCAATTGTCAAGTCATGGCCTGTATATGCCAAATATACAAACAGCAGAAAGATGGTTATCTTCAGAAATGGGAGACCACACACAGAACCAAAGGCTTCAACCAGTGCTCGCCAAAACTGAACACCCATTTCTGATCTGTGACAGCAACATAAGAGGATTATACCCTTTGGTTTTGCTGCAGAGTATCATAAGAAAAAACATTCATATTTTGTTCATTACCAAAATTCTTCACTTCGCTGGTTTTACTTATTATTGCCCACCATCGTTTGTTCTTTTCCCCCCTGATTTTCCAACATGTACGGCAGCAAGGTATTAGGTAACTTCACTCTTATAGCTCAAACAACAAGAAAAATAGAACTACTTTCTGATGTTGTAGGCATAAGCAGAGAAAGGTTTCTCCCAGCAGTACATCTTGACAACCTTCATACTGACGATCATCTCATTCAACAGTTGTACTCTCTTGTCTGTCCATCTCACCTGCTTGACCCTGCATGGAAGCATAAAAACATCTAAATTTCCTAGATGAAAAAAAGTACTAAAGAATCCCTAAGGCTCCTGATATTTTAATCATTAATATATATATGAATCTTCATTTCCCCCTTTTTTTAAATACAGGAATAGTAATAATAGTAGTAGCTAGGTTGAAGTGGGTCTCTTGGTTCATTGGTCAGTACCTCTGTTGTTGATCATGAAAAAAGCCAAAGTTGATGGTCATTTGACATATGAGATGAATGAGATATATCACTTTGTTTATTGTTTAACCTAATAAAAGTTTTTGTGGAAATACCGTGGAAATAAAAGGCAAACAAAAATTCCCATCTATGTGAAATTCCAAGCTAGTAGTAATAGCCTGTCCCACAATGGTTGGAAGGGAACAAAGTGTAGAAAAGCCCACATACATCTATCCTTTCCATAGTAGCTTATATAGAGGCCCAAGGCTTAAAGCACCACAATGAGTTTAGGATTGTTTAAGGTGTTACTGACTCATTGAAAATTTTTAAACATGTACTTTTTTAATAAGGAGCAGGAAACATTCTATATACAAATATACAAATAGAAAGAATCCCTTTGCAAGTTTTGTCAGTTCCTTTGTTGTGAGTAAATTGACCATGCCCTGTCATTTATTCTAGTAGGCCCCCTTATATAATGTATATCTTACCTTTCTACATATGTATAGTATATAATATGTAATATAATGTTTATGAAAGGAAAAAAAGAGTTCAAATATATGGACCCACTTGCACGGATAACTATGGGAGTGAGTCAGTATCATTGTAGCCTACAAAAGGGAAGTTGGTTATATATAGGTCAGACCACCATTTCAAACAGATGGCAGTTTAGAGTTGGATGTAATTCATGCCAGTTATATAGGATGAGACAAGGCATGTCACTGCCATTGGAGGTCATGTGACCGGTGCATTGTATCTGTGTTTACCAGAGGAAGCTCCTCTTAAGATGGATCAGTTTGCCCTTGAAGGTCCTGTGCTATGGAATGACTCTCATTAGAAAGCAAGATACAAGAAGGTAAAATTTATTACCAGAAATATGTTGGAGAAACAAAACAAGGTCATATGACCTGAGTATTGGCACATTTAAATGTAAAATTTTCTATGTGCCATTTCATGTGTATTAATGTCACATGATCTGTGCATTGGGCCATTATTTCCATATTGAAACATTCGCCTTCACTTCAAAAGTATACAAAGAATCAAATACCTTAATCTCGCTGCTAATTTACCCCATTGGTACAGAGATAGAACTGCCACAGAGAGTAATACAGGAATCAGAAGTATGTATGGTCCAATATCCAAAAATTCAAACACCATTACCATGATGAGAAGAACAGGTGCACCAAACCAGCTATACATGTTCACGATTACCTTGAAACAATAACAAACAAAATCAAATCAACTTGGTGAGCTAGGTCAGGATTACATTGCCACATGTCACAATGGGTTGAGGCAACAGCTTGAGAATGGGGAGCCTGACTCTTGCACTATTTACAGTGAAGGTGTTAAATGCACAGTGTGCATGTACAGAGCAAGCTAACAGCATGCTGCCATGCATGTAAATGACCTGGAAGATAATGCGACCCTCCCACTGAAGGGAGGGGAGTGTGGTAGGCTTGGGTTGTGGTGAATGCTATGAGTTATTGAATATCGGGATATAAAAATAGAAGGACACCACGCTGAGGCACAGCTTTGTCTAGCCAATGCGCCCACCCACTCAAATATTTCTCTGTCAGATTCATAGATTCAGTGCCAGAATTACTGGGTAGTTCACCGTGAATTAACAATGAGCCACCTTCATACCCAACGCAGAATTGATGATGATGTCCAAAATATATTTTGTAAGTATTTTGTAAGTACTATCTGATGAGGAATATAAAAGTATCTTACACCACTGGTGGCCTCAGCATCTGCAGATATCAGTGTAACAATGTGCCCTGGACTGGTCTGGGCCAAGGATGTGTGACTAAGGTAGAGAACCTGCAAGGCAGAGAATATAAAACAAATAAATAGACAGCAATATGATGATTAAACATGGTGGCATAGTGAATTGATTAACAACTGATAAAGCTGCACTGTCAGTCAACTTATTTTCGGCCAGAGATGTTTATACCATGATCTCATATTTAAAAATTAAATGGATAACCAAACTGTTTATTCATCTCGCTTCGCTAATAGGATCCGCTGGAAGTGCTAGACAAGAGAATAGCTGATTGGCTAACTGCAGCACAGACTGGGTATGACAGGGTAACAAGTGTGACGCCATGAGCGAGCATAGAGTCAACCATTAGCAAGCCTTCTTATAATTAGGCTTAGATAATTGTGCCTTAGAATTGTATGAGCCCAGATGGCAGGTATGTTCGAAAAAAACCTTTAAAAACAAAAAACAAATAATTAGGCTTAAAAAACGTCATATTTTCACGCATGGATCCATTTGACAATATACGATGGCTGGTATACACTCATTTGCAGCATGTAGCCTACAACCCCGATCGCGGTATAGTCCCATTACTCCTTTAATAATGTTTATATACCTATTGAATACACATATAGTCTATCTGAAGTGTAAAAATCCTGTCTCAAAATAAAACAAATCCTGTCTCAACTAGTAAACCTCTTTTGATTGCATTAAATGGTAACGGTCAGTTAATTTTGCCAAATGCAGTACTAAATTATGCTTACTTACTTTTTTATACACAAGTGCAACTAAAATCAATCTGAGTCTCATCTCTATATATTGGATGAGTCTTGCACTATTTGTGCCCATTAGGCCAATCATGGTGACCATGAAGACAGCAGCTGAAAGTAGAAGCCAGCTTGTGGTAGCACTGATGTCCACTGTACCCTGAGTGTACTCTACCAAGTACCTCAGTGCTATCAAGGTGAAGAATCTACAGATGCCCTATAATAATAATAGTACTGTTGATTTGTCAACAAAACAAGTAGTACAAATGGGATGTATGACCGAAATATGAGTCCAAAGTTGCCAAATGCATGTACCTATCCATATCTTTACATGAAACATTAAACAAAACAGAATAGTATAGAAGGCAGTTTAAATGGCATCCATTAGTCCGCCCTTTGTTTAAACAAGGCAATAAAGAAAAAAATCTCAGACAATTACAACAAATCAAATAGACTGACTGAATCAGCGCAGAGGTCGGCACCAAAGGTTGTTCTGAGTTGGTTGTTAGGATACATAGATATGGCGGGAATGGTGCTGGTTAGCAACCAGGTTAACAAAGAACATTCTGCAGCTATACCCTTATTTATCATATAATATTATATTAATATATCATTTATTATATAATAAACAACAGCCATATATATGTTGTGGATGTGGGATTTAAATTAAACACTTGATTTTGTTGTTGATGTTTTACAATTATGTAAAAAGCGTTCACGGTTAGTTTAAAGCAACACTCATTCTGCTACTTTGAATGGCTTTCAGACTTTTTCCATTCTCATATGTCAGTGATTAAATAGCTTTTCCCTATTTACAGTCTGTTCTTACAATATTTGACCTTTTCTTGTACAACACCATTTTGCCTTGTGGAGTACAATTGTGGCTTGTGGGAATAAAGCTACAGAAACAGCATTTCTGTGTCTGGTTTTACTTTCCCTTCATTGAGAAGCCTTGGGTTCAAACCTGGGTTAGAATGGTAGCTTGTTATCACATCCACAATGGATAACAAGAGTCACAATTCATTGTAATTTACTAAACTTACTGAAACCAAAACGGTAGCAAAAGCTATTATTATCTGTTGCCTGAAATGTTTCAAGAGGTGCCAAAACAGACTTCCTTCTTTATTGACTTCATCCTGTGGTAAGTCCTTCCATGAGCTATAGAAAAACAATACAATATCTGGTATAAATTGATCAACACATTTTGACAGTTCAAGAAGTTATTATGTGAATTGATATAATAGAGGGTCGTCTCTATTAATATACTTCAATAAATGTAATAGTCCTAAGACTGTACTATAGCTTAAATTTCGAATAGGTTTGGTGATAGAGGAGTGATCTAACAGACACAGTAGCTGAGAGTTATCTGGTACCAGTGCTGGTAACCCAGGTGTCTTTATTTAGTAAGTAACGCTGCCTGTGAGGGCGTAGCCACGCCCCCCATGCCTAATTGAGTGCTGAGCAACTCACTGGTGTAACAGAATCAACAATGTCTGCTGCTGATAATTCATACAATTTCACAAAGACAAAAAGGAGGTCTCTGAACATGGACATAATATTATAAAGCATTTATCATTTGGAATTAGAACATGAAACATTGAGGAATATATCCTGAATGTATTTGCATTTAGAGATTTGTATTCAACATAGTGTTATGCAATGTCTATGGGAGTCTTTTGAGATAATAGTAAATTGCAATCTTCTGCTTGCTGGCTTGCATCCAGTTCATATGTTATATTATATAGATTGTTAAAAATGATATAAAGATATTAAAGAGAAGCAAACACATCAGCCACCCTGGATTCAGCACTACAAGAATGCTGAACTAGACCCTCATACTCCCCAATCACCCATCATGTGGATGTCTTCTAGTTGAACCTATTACCTATTACCTACCTATTGATATTATAGCGATAATATCAATATTAATAATAATAATAATATTATTATGGCAATTTTCACTGCCATTGGTCTAATGGTCTAATGATACATTCTATTGAACTCATAAAGAGTTTGAAGTAGTAGTAAATGAGTATACTAAACTAAATACTCAAACTGAACAGAAGTAAAATCTCTATTATGGTCTGTAAATCCATATACATGTTTTATAATATAATGAAAAAGTGCTTATGTGCTCAATGTCACCATCAATATTGTTCTTATAACCAAAATGTGTTCAATTAATGTAAAGAATTTTCAATATGATATGTAAAGGTATTATAAATTCTTGTTTTACCATGTTACAGTACCCACTTAGAGGTACTAACTTTGACTGAATAGATATATTACCTAGTAGTATGGTGCTTGTAATGTTTCGCCATAACACTTAAATTTTCTCACTTCAAGTATCAGTCATACTGTATGTACTAGTCAATAATTTAGTAAATTGTGAAATGTAACTGTAATTATACGAGTTGATGTTATATGCATACTATCGCACATATCAAGCAATGATTATTAAGAAACGCATCATCGGGGATGCCTGGAAGAGCTGGGAAACGCTGTCTTTCCCAGAAGGATGTATAAAGAAGTGATAGATTGTTGAATACTTCTCCCTTTTTCCTAAGGAAGGATGTAATTGTGATTGAAATATTGGAAATAAAATTGATACATACATACATGTACATACAACCTAACAATGTGCAGGCAAGTAGCAGGTGCCACTGCTTGTTGATTCCCAAAAGCAAGGCACTCCTAGATTTACAGTGACCTTGCTGCTGTGTTCCTGATTTGGGGGAACTCTTACTAAAGTTCCATCTATGTCCTAGATCAGTATGCCAGTAATGAATACCTGGCAGGATTAATTCATGTATAAAATACATGAATTTGGAGTAATTTCTATTGACCCAGGGAGTCAATGTTTCCTGTCAGACACAACAGGTTGGTTGGGGGAAGTCCCTGCCACCTCTCAGAATAATTGGTTGAGTAATACCCCCTGGATAGGACAGGGTATGTCACTATGTACCTCCTGACTCACTTCTACTGCGCATCCCTTCACCATGCACTGAGGGCAGCACTCTATTGTCAAGTTACTTCCCTCTCTCATATTTTAATTCCCCAATTGAATCTCTGCCAAACATATTTCATTAACAAGTATCAAATAATCAAAGATATATCATTGGTATTCCACATAAATGTCTTTCCTTATGCACATCATTGAAAACTACAATCGCATTTCCAAATGATACATCGTCAAAATAGTGATCTTATATTAAGCACTTTAAGGTAATTGATCAGAAACCCTATGACGCAATTCAATCATATGAGTATTGAATTATTGGAAGGACATACCTCTCAAACTTCTGAGGATCATTATCTGCAGACAGGAAATCCACAGGTTCACAAACATCATCTTCAGTCAGTGGTCTCTTGCGTGCTATTCTAAATAGGTCAATCATCCACCTATAAAGATAACATTAATGAATGGAGGTTTGATGAAGCTGTCTACACAGAGAATACATTCAATATCAAATTAAAATGTTTTTTTTTTATCAATTTACCTTTTGCCAGTACTGAAGTTTGATAGTGATACTTAATTCGTATGATTTACCAACCAATATCTTGTCAATCAGCTAATATCCAACACTCACAATATATACAGCAAGTCAGTAACAATAAGGGGAATGTTGCATTTGTTGTGTTAAAGTGGCACTTGCCGATCGCAAAACACATTTATGAGAGTTTGGTCAAAATTATAGAAATTCAATACAATAGAACCTCCTTTACCAATGGCTTTCCGGATTTGATCATATAAACGCATATTTCTTTGGTATTTTCTGAATTCTTCCTGTTGAAAATTATATTGGTCTGCCAGACCAAAATGACCGGGGTACAGCGCGGCCGTTACGCAAGTACCAATGACGCACACGCATTCCGTGACGGCCGTCATTGACGCATTGTCAGAGCGAACGTCATGGTATAAACAAAGCTATATACCGTAACTATTCTCTCTCACTGGATATATATATAATCTGTATTTGATCTGCACAGAGACTGTAGGATGCATATCTTCCCAAAAATCAACATATTGGAACTATTTAAAAAAGTGTATATAGGTTTAAACATATGAAACGAGCGGATACACGCAGGTTTCCTGCTGCGGAGGTTTGCGTAAATTTCTGTGACGTCCTGTGTCAGTGCGTCATTATGACCCAGTTACTGCTGTTTCAAAATGAAACCATGTCATGCCTTCGCCGTGGTAATCTCGCATTGACCAAACGTAATTAAAGCAACCCAGGATAGATAGAAACAATTCGAAATAAGTTTGAAAACACCTGACATAGCTTGAACTAAATTCTTGTTATGTTTTACACAAATCATGATTTTTATTCTCAGTGATCTTAGCCACTTTAAACTGTTTTACATTAAACCACTAGTAGTTTATGAATTAGAATTAGAATTGTTGAACCCATGGTCAGATCTGATATGCAAACAATGAATATACATAGGTACCTTACCACAAGACCAGTTTTGATAGCAAGCTTGCCTGTCCATAGGTGGCGGGTACTTTTGGTGGAGCCATCCTGTAAACTGATCTCTCCTCCAACTTAACAACTATGAAACAACTGACTCAATACAGGGTGGGGGTGCTTGCACATGTACCACTTCAATAGGGGGGTTGCATGTGTACCTTTCCATTGAGGGGGTAGCATGTCTACAATTTTGATAGGGTGGTCACATGTCAACTCCCTCAATAGGGGGTTGTATGCCTACTGCTTCTATAGGGGGGGGGGGGGGGGGTTTGAATGTGTTTCATGGGAATATTGAGGTAACCCAAAATTGTATGCAAATACAATTTCTTTAAAAAAAAATGAATAGAGATTTTGCATGTCTACAACTTCAATAATTAGTTTCATGTCTACCATTTCAATAGGGGCATGTGAACCACCTTGTGCATCAAAAGTCTACTACAAGTTTACATTTTGTATTGATGTCACAGGTGAACATTATTAACATTCTGCTTATTAACATGTTGATTTAATCAAACAATATTACAAATGCAGATCTCACTCGGTTGAGTGTGATTACAACGTGTAAATATAAATCTACACTATAAAAGCACAAATCTTCATCTTTCAATTTAATTTCAGTTTAATAAGAGGGTCAAACTAGCCTGAAAGCATGTGCAAAATAAAATCAATAAGAAACAACAACTTTATTACATCCTTCACCAAAGTCATCATTTACCAAACGACCAAGATCGATATATGGGTCAGATTTTCAGAAAATGTACAATTCAACTTCACCAATCCTCTCAAATAACCCACATTTAAGACAAAAAATCAGCTTGAAAATGCAGTTTAACAAAACAGAACTGATACTTTAAATCAATGCGATCCCAAATATACTCAGATATACCCGGTATTCATCATTTTTTCAACCAAATTTAGCATAATTCGCTTAATGTGTAAAGCTGCCAATTGTACATTTTCTGAAAATCTGACCCATACAGCGATACCTTCCCTCTCTACTAATAAATATTTTGTATACAGTGTAATATTGGTGATAAAACCTGGCCTTATTCTGTCGGATAAGAATTGACTTAATTATTCGAAAGTCAGAGGTGACCTTAGCTGTACATACAGCCCATTCAAGTGACAGGTTCACGCGTACACAGTAGCAATGTATAGGTCGATGGTTCTGCTAAGGTGACCTAAATCTAATTCCTTGTCAACTGTAACAGATATGCTCAACTACACATGAGATGGCCCCAATTGATGTATTGATATAACCTAAAGGTTTGAGAGAATAGCAAGAGAAGTCCTGAAGTTTAAGACAGTGGAACATACTATAATATGATTTAAGAAATGAATCTGTGTTTTCACCAAGAACAACAGGCCAAAATACTTGTCTAAATGTTGTTGACCTTCGCATTGGTTGGGAATGATAAGGCCAATATACCAAATATAGAGCACACAGCTAGCCCTTCACTCTAACTTTAAGGTCAAATCAATACATAAATTGGGGAACTGTGTCATTGGACATGTATGTTGCAGTTCATGAGGGATCATATTTAGGTTGTATCTGACTTGAGGATTCAGTCATTTTCTATCTGAATAACGCCAGGTTTATTAGTCATTTAACAATCTCTAAATCATTTAGAAATATCTGCAATTTGATTTACGAATATCAAACTGCAATTGTTTATTTGAGATGATTTAATAAGAGAAAGCATTTGCTTGGTACCAAGATGCCTATCCTAGCCTAACGTACTGTCCTACTATTATATGTCACCTTAAATTACCAATGTTTTGATTCTCTCATTAAAATCATTATTTTCTGTTTCCGTTTAAAATAGCATTATCAATGTAATTTGGTTAAACAGAATAAATACTTTTAAATCAAATCAATCAATTGCAAGATGTATAATTTTTTTTAGGAAAAATATCAGACCATTTAAAAGCTTTTTCACAGCTGAATTAAATCTTTTTATTACAAAATTTAGCTTGGTCGCATCAAGTTTAATAATCAGTACACCGTAAAAGATTTGTAGCGCCACCTGCATGTAAGCTCCTGTAACACTAACTTACTTTCGGCGAAAAGTTCCTCATTGTTCTGTTTAATTCCATAACAAAATAAACTTAAATTTCTATAAATTTGCAAAATATCTGCATTATTTTGAACGATTTTAAGCTACTTCCGGTACCCACAACACCATGCAAATAGTTGTGGCAATCCCCCCGACTTTTGTCAGAATTATGTTTTTTGAAAATATTCTCATTTAGTTAGGAACATCGGCCATCAGGTATTAATGTTTGCTCTGCACATTTGTCAACATATGAGTAATTCTCCCAAACGGGCAGCATTTGATTTCAGGAGGCCATTTTTTTTAGAAAAAATGAAATTCGTTGAATCTCTACAATTTTTGGCGTACATATAGCAGGGAATATCAACATTATACAGACAAAGTTTGGGAAGGCTGTGCCAAATATTTCGATTACTACATCTATGATTCAGAAACCCCATTTTTGCCTATTTTTTGCCTTATTTCGCCTATATTAATCCAGATTTATCAAATAATATTGTGTAAATTTGAGATGAGATACTCATTAATTATGCCAGCAATATTAAATGACAAAGTAAGAGCTAGGAAATCGATGATGGCCGCCAACATAGGATATGGTTCTAACCAAAGTTTGAATAACTTTTTGTCAAAATATCTGTTTTATTTCTATACAATAACTGTGCTGATATAGCAGGATCTCTTTATTTCTATTAATTATGGCGTAACGGCGACGATATAGTCGTAACGGCGACACTCTAACATATGCTCACTGCAATTCAACAGCATCTGTATTTATTCATATCTATACTTTTTACGAAATTCAGGCAGGGCTAAAGAATTATTAGAAAGGGGGAAATTGCATAAAAATATATTTTATTCTAAATATGGCAGTTATTCTACATGTCATAACGCGACATAAAACATTCCAACATTAATTCAATGAATTTTATTTTAGGAATTAAAAGGGTTCATATACGTCATGAGGCAATAACTTTAATTTTTATCGAAATATACATACATATGCATCTTTCCTTCCCCAAAACTAAATGCAATGCAATATTAATGATTGGTTTGGAGACATTTTATTCCTTTGCAGCTAAGATATGTTGTAACGGCGACACAGTTATTCCAAAACAATATTTTCCAAGTCTAGATCTCTTCAAATGTATGACTCTATGAATATTGTGATTTTTCATAATAATAAACATGTGTGCATGTGTAGAAACCTATATTTTTAAGCAGAAGTAATATATTTTCTCAATGCGCCTGTGTATTATATTCAAATTCCATAATTATTACTTATTTTCTAGCCTGAAAAAGCACATTTATTGCAATAGCGGTATGCCCGGAAGACCTGCACGGTCCAGAGTGCAGAGTGTAATCTACCATTTCTGACAACTGTATTATATTGTGATGTTGGAATAAAAATCTTATATATATATATATATAGATTTTGGCATAAGAGCTTTGAAAGTAGGGTTCTCAAGGCCTTATTTTTGCCAAGGAATTCAAATAACATGATTATAATCATGTGAGATTGTTCTAAGTTCATGTTGTAGACATCCTAGGCTGGAAAACCAAATGACACCCGATTGGGAGAATTACTCATATGTACTTTCGTTGGGAATATTAAAAATCGGTGGTTAAAGCGTTTTTCTATTGAATTGAATTGAATTGAATTGAAAAATACTTCATTTGCCTATGGTTACACATGAGATTAGACAAATGGGTAGACCAGACTTCTGGATAATATCCAGGTCTTCCAGTCGCCACCTGGTAGTAGAAAGTGAACTATACTAAAAGGAGTTTACATAAAGAGCAAAATACAAGTTAAAGATATGAAGTTATTATAATCAAACAAACAGTATGAAGTCGACATTATCAACTATAATGGTAAAAAAAATGCTGACTGTTTCTACACTGTGAGCAAAATACAAGTTATGGCAAGTTAGAGAAATGAGATATAGCCTTTTTTAAAGTATGACTCATGACATAAAGTATAATATATACAATACCAGGTAAAAATGAACAGTTAAAGTGATAAAGTTTGACTATAATAGTATCAATTCTTACAATACATAGGACCTTCTGTTAGTTTCTGTTATATTATTACATTTCTCCTCGGCCAGAAGTGGACGAGTAAAACCCATTGAAAGTATGTTTCTGCACCCTCAGCTAGGAGTGGAATACGTCAGGGTTCCTCGGGCTAGTTAGAACTTATTCTTCACATACTGCTGCATTTATTGAACCTAAAGTAATCCCTAGATCCCCATGTTCAAGATCAGATAAAGGATCATAGCATTTACAGTGTTTGGCGATGGAAATAGTTCCTGCATTAAGGCTGGTCTCCACTGGCTGCGGTAAGCTCTGCGGTAAGCTCTGCGGTAAGCTCTGCGGTAAGCCTTGCGATGGTGCTGTGTTGGTGAGAAGTGGCGAATTCCTGAGTACATGATTCACTGACTATGAAGGCAAGGACCTCGTCATTCCTCACCACCTACAGAACCAGCACAAACCATCGCAAGGCTTACCGCAGAGCTTACCGCAGCCAGTGGAGACCACCCTCTACTATACTACATGCTACACTTTTGATTGATTAAAAATTAACACTGTTTTAATTTGGGTTTAAATGGATTTAGGGTTTCGAATAATTTCCGTTGTTATCCCCGATTATAAGAGATCTTAGTAAATAACTATTTATATAGGCTAAGACAAGATCTTTAAGCATAGCATCTCATTAAAATTAGAACAAATACTAGGGCGCATGATTGAGCTGTTAGAAGTTGTGTAGAGGTTGTGTAGCTTAGGCCGGTGTAGCAGGTCTAATGTACCTCTCCCATCAGGTGTACCCCCCGGCATAACTAACCTAGGTCTAATGTAGCGGGAGTACATTTGTCCAATGTACCCCCGGGGGTATATTAGACCTAGGTTGGATATACCCTCACCAGGTTCAAAGTACCCCTAAAGGGGAAACTAAACCTAGGTCTAATATACCCCCAGTATGTGTTACCCATCTAGTACTGATGTACCCACATTGAAACATTAATTCTTTTAATTATGACAATAAAAGTAATAATGAATAAAGTAAAAAATGAATACAGTACAGGCCTGATAGATAGAACTGGAAATATTTTAGTTGGTTTGTTTTTTTATTTGCAATAAGCTTCCATAGTCATTGAAATACAATGATATATTCAGTTTAAATAAATAGAAAGAAAAAAGGGTTGTTATACAGAATTACAATAATTATCATAATTTTCATTATTAGACCCTCAAAGTAATCTTTAATTCATTTCCCATAAGCATTAGATATGAGCTTCTCTCCCAATATGTTCTTTTAGAATTGTTGGTGTAAGATTATCAATGAAACAAAGGGGGGTGATTTGAACCTAGAGGGGGTCATTTAAACCTAGGGTCTAAATTACCGGGGGGTATATTAGATGAGGGGGGTAATTTAGAACTGTTACACCGGGTCTACGGACATCTATAATAAATTATAACTTTCGCGCAGGATTTATTTTCACGCATGAAGGTGGGTGCGCGAAAATAAATACTGCGCGAACATTAATACGTTTACATCAACTATAATTTAAGGATGATCGAGGGTATTTCCCAAAGTAAATAGATCAGCCTGATTTTTTTACAGTTTGTACTCCAAATCATGCTGGTTTCAAATATAATTTTTTTAAGGGGGGTTCCCAAACTAGATTTTTTGCTATTTCCGTTTGAATATAAAAAGTTATTTAATTAATTCAATATGGCCGTCTATGGAGAAAAGGGCGTTTTTGAAACGTTTTATCCATTTTAAACCATAAATTGTAAATACAGTTGGCTGATTCTTTACTATATCATAGTTTAAGGAATATATCTTCTGAAAATAACAAAAAAAATTGGGGGTTTCCAGATTATTTTAGGAGCTGCAGGCCCCCAAACCTGACAGGGTAGTGGGTGAGAGTGACTGATAGATCACCTCCGCCTGGATTGACAGGAGGGCATTATCATTCAAAACTGATATGTCAGCTTACCATTTTCCATTATATTTTTGCCCCTGTATGTCAGAAGCCTTTACCCATTAGCTAAACGTTTTTGTTTAAAAAAAACCTGCCGTTTTTCATAAAAACGCTCAGTAGAATAGCTTAGAATCTCGATGTAAACAAGGTGCCTTACGGTGTCGTAAAACAATAACAAACAAGAAAAAAACCATATACTAATCTGTTCAATCTTCAGAAGTGTTTCTTTTCAATAACTGAACATCACTAACCTAAGAAATGATCAAAATATAAATAAATATGAACATGGTCAATGTCGTAAAATCTCCGCCGTTTTTGGTAACTGAGAAATACCCGCGATCATCCTTAACTCTAGTCCAGGGGACGGGAAGTGCTATGGCTGCCATGAAAGGGGGCGGTTCCCATTTCCGGTGTTAATAGTACTGTCAGGTATTTACGGAAATACGCATTATACGATACAATACATAGGGCCTATAACGGGGACAAGTCAGGCAGAATAGACCAGAGATCTACATAAGAAATATGCACTTTTTCTTAAACGCATGAAACGTGGGAAAGTTATAATATAAACTGTATAATTTGTATTCAAAGAATGGAAACCATTCATTGTTTATGATTACAAACACATTATGTGGTTTGCATTTTTTCTCAGTTTAAGCTGCAGGCATTTAAGTTAATGAAGACATAATAACACAGCTTCTACAGATAGTTAGACCTATAACTCATTCCGGGTCAAGTCATAAAAGACACTTTGAAAGAAAGGGATCTAAGCAAGGGCAGGTCGCAGGGCAGAGCGCGTAACCTGTGGTATCAGGCGGTATCTATTTACCGACCAATCTTTGCCAAATTGGATGAATTTACAATGTGGCAAATTAGAGGATAGAATGCACCAACAGCTATGCCTGCACCAGTCAAGTCAGTTATTATATAAAGTTATGGAAATAGTCAAAGAAGTCTTTCTGGTATGCACCGAATGGAACCATAACTAATAATATTAATTAAGTTATTATTATAACGGGGACAAGGTATGTTTATAGGTGAGAATTTATCTTTAAGTTAAATACATTAGGACCCATGGAAATATGGCATTTACTTATACTGGTCTATGATTAGACATCACACATTCGCAGACACTCCATCTAAATAAACAAGCAGTGACAAAAAACAGGATATAATTGTTAAAATACATCAGCCACTGGCGCTCCTGTATTAATTTATCATGACACTCATACAGAGGTGAGCCACACTCCAGGATATATATAGGGAGAATGGAACGAGCCGGCAATAATAAAAAAATTATTGGACGAGATAAGCACAGATAAGCACGATGCCGTAGACAGATTGCTTATGTGGATGAATCAAGTCCAATCAATTTTCGATTATTGCTGGTGAGTTCCATTCTATATTTATTATATGTGCATGAAATTTGAGCCCCGCTAAGAGCCCCGCTGAGAGCCACGCTGAGAGCCCTTGACATAACTTACTGACATTGTTGAATTAAAACGTTCATATCACGAGCATTTCTTGAGCTACATTAATAAAACTTATATCATTCAAAAGAGAATTTAATTCTCTATTTAATGGTGTGATTCTCATTATGAATTTTATTATTATAGTACCAGAATCACGGGTGGATTACCAATCATGGGGATGCGTCCTATATGAAATGTAGTTGTCTAAAAATAGCTCTGTTGTTATGCTTCACGGAGCTTTGGCTCTCCGCGAAGCATGTAAACAAATACCCGCGATCGGTAATCCACCCGTGATTCTGGTACTATAATTATAGAAATACATAATAAAACCTACATCATTAGATATCTGATGACATATGATCATATGACACTTGTAGATGATCATCTACATGATCATATGACACTTGATTCGTCCACATCAGCACGCTGCCTACGGCATCGTGCTGATGTGGACGAATCTCGTCCAATAAATTTTCGATTATTGCCGACTCGTCCCATTCTCTCTATATGTGCATACAATTTGATTATATGTTATCAGATATCACTGAAAAAAATTATTAAAAAAGTCTCAGAGAGCCCCGCTGCCCCACTGACAGCCCCACTGACAACCCCGCTGACAGTAGCCAAGTTATATTGTTTACCTAAAACGTTCATATCGCAGCCATTTCTTGATGTGCTTTTTATTATGTATTTCTCTAATCATAGTACCAGAATCACGGGTGGATTACTGATCGCGGGCATTTATTTACATGCTTTGCGGAGAGCCAAAGCTCCGCGAAGCATGTCAGAGCTATTTTTAGACAACAACATTTTTATAGGACCCCACTTATAGCACCTCCCATATAGCATACGCATATAATAATAAAACTTATATCATTGGATAGACAATTTAATGCTCTATTTAATGATATGGTTTTTATTATGTATTTCTATAATCATAGTACCAGAATCACTGGTGGATTACCAATCGTGGGGATTTGTTTAATGCTTCGCGGAGAGCCAAAGCTCCGCAGAGCAGTATTGAACACTACAATCAACAGAGCTATTTAGACAACTACATTTTTATAGGACGTGTCCTATATGAATATTTTTATAGCACCCCACTTATAGCACCTCTCATATAGCAAGAGTATACAAGATAATATAATATACAAGAGCATTTGGCTCATCTGCCCACCATCATAACAGCAGAGAGGGAAGAGGAGTGAAACGAAGAGAAAGGGGTTACACAAGCAGAGAGAGAGAAAGAGAAAGAGAGAGAGAGGGGGTGAGGTGGGGTGGGGGAGTTAGTGACAAGGAGAGTGGGAGAGGGAAATAGAGAGAGGGAGAGGGAGATAGAAAGAGGGACAGACAGAATGAGAAGGAGAGGGAGAGGAGGAGAGACAGGCGGAGACAGAAAGAGAGTTAGAGAGAGAGGGAAAGAGAGAGAGAGGGAGAGACAGGGGAGAGGGACAGGGGGAGAGGGAGGGAGAGAAAGAAGGAACTGTTTTAACAAAGAGCAAGTAAAGAAAGCAACCAAGAGAAGAAAATAAGAAAGGCATGGTCTGGAAAACTTCTTTTTGAGATGATCACAGCTGTCAAAACCACACCTTATGGCAAATATAGAATTCTCTCATCTCATTCTCATCTTAACCCTCTGTCCCAACCGATACGGGATCATAATCTTTAAATGTCCGTTATATTATGCACCTTTTTTCGTTCCCACCCACAATCCTAATACAAATAACATATGGGTCAGATTTTCACAAAATGTACAAATTGCCTTCACCAATCCTCTCAAATAACCCACATTTAAGACAAAAATAAGCTTCAAAATGCAGCTTAACATAACAGAACTGATACTTTAAATCAATGTGATACCAAATATACTCAGATATACCCGGTATTCATCATTTTGCAGCCTAATTTATTAGAATTTCCTAAATGTGTAGAGCTGCCAATTGTACATTTTCTGAAAATCTGAACCATATAGAGGTGAGGCTAATTAATTTCTCCTAATCGACTGTCATTGTTTGTGTGTTGATCAATTATCAATAATTCAATTTCATATCAACAAATAGAGGAGCTTCGGAAATGTAATCTCCATACTTCCTTAACCGTTGTTGTTATTGTTGTAATATTTCTAGTGATACTTTTATTTGGTTCGAAGATGTTCATTCTGCGAAAATCATTGCATCTATTTCAATTCTATCTGTAAATCATTTTAGAGATATCTGTTAATATTTATTGATATTTCTAAATATTTAGAGATATCTCAATTTTTTAGTGATAACAATAAATGTTTTAGTGATATCAATAAATATTGAATAAATGCAATCCCCTAATCCCCACATGCAATCCCCCTATTGAATTAGTAATTCTACAGCTGTTAAGTTGGAGGAGAGGTCAGTTTACAGGATGGCTCCACCGAAGGTACCCGCCACCTATGGACAGGCAAGCTTGCTATCAAAACTGGTCTTGTGGTAAAGTACCTAAGTATATTTATATATGCATATCAGATCTGACCATGGGCTTATGTGGTTTAACTCTAATTAGTAAACTACTACCCAGGTAACAAATGACGTTAACACAACGTTAATTAACGTCAATGGAAAGTGAATTTTGTGACGTGAATGATTTGACGTGATATTAACCTTAATTTCACGTGAATTAAGTCCCAGGTAACAAATGACGTTAACACAACGTTAATTAACGTCAATGGAAAGTGAATTTTGTGACGTGAATGATTTGACGTGATATTAACCTTAATTTCACGTGAATTAAGTTCACGCTAATATTTTAGCGTTAAGCAAACATTAACTTAACATGAATTTTCTTGATGTTAACTTCTCAACGTTGGTTTGATGTTGACTTAACATCAATATTTTAACTTCAATATACTTGCGTATTATCAACATTAACTTTGCGTTAATAAATTGACATCAAATTATTAACATTAACTTACTGGTCAAGTTAACGTTTACATTTTGACATCAAATTATTAACATTAACTTACTGGTCAAGTTAACGTTTACATTTTGACATCAAATTATTAACATTAATTTGATGGGGACTTAGCATCGATATTTTAACTTCAATATGCTTATGTATTATCAACATTATCTTTGCGTTAATAAATTGATGTCAAATTATTAGTTGGTCCAGTTAACGTTTACATCTAGTGGACGCAACATAAGAGGAGAAAGGTGCCACACAAATATACTTGAATAATTCTGAGGATTTATCCTCTACATGTATTTTAAAGTAAAAATAAAGCTGAATAAACTCTGTCAATATCATTGGTTCCACAGTGTCTCGAACACAACTTAATACAGGTTTAAGAATATGCTCACAACATGGGAAATATTTTTCTTTGTGTTGTTTGCATAATTATATACCCTGCATTATAAGCAAAAATAATAAGAGGATAAATAACTGTCGTAGGCATAAACAAACAAACCACCCCCACTTCTTCTGGACATACTCATGTGTTTGACTGAGCTACACAAACTCCATGCTATTTCTTGAGTTAAAGACATTGATAATTAATGAATATGTGATGTATTACGGGAGAATGAGTCACAAGTCGCAGAAAATAGATTTTGAGATACCATGCATTATATTTTAATCATGCCGATTCCAATGGTGGTAAACATTAAGAACATTTAATAAGTATTTCTATATTTTAAGCTTTATATTTTTATTTCAGAAAAAAAGTGTTTAATATTTTTGAGTGGACAATCACTAGAAAAGAAGGTAAATGTACTCTATATCATAACCGTAGCAATGCATAGATATATTTAATACACTCAGAATTCTCAGAATTTGATAGATATTCATAAGACATCACTGTCTAGATATCCCCAAAATGAAAAGATTCCAATAAAGACGTGACTTGTGAATCATTTCCCTTAAACACATCACATATTTGGCCCCAGTTGTTTCTGGGATTGTTTTAGGATCACATTGACTACTTATTCCTCTTCAATTAATGTGTCCTTGCCCTTACTTAAAGTATAGAATGTAAAAAAGAAATAGCAGACATAGTCTATAGCTCTGTCAGACATTGGATCCCCTAGGGGTTGAGTTTGCCGCCACCCCTGTCCACTCCTTTGTCTCCCCACAACCCCACTTGGAAATCCGCTAGGTAGGGTGCGTGGTATGGACCTGCCACTTACTCCCCACACTCAGGCAGACCAACAAGACCAGTCTGATTGGGCGGACACAGGGGCAGACAAACTTTTTACTTGCTGCTCATATGAACACCATTCACCCAGTGATGGTAAGTATATAAAGGTATTTCGATCTCTCTTTCTCTCTCAGACACTTTCTCTCTGCCCTTTCTTTCTTTCATTCATACTTTCTTTCTTGAGTTCAGTTTCTCTCTCTTTCTCTCTTCCCGTCCTCTTCCTTTCTCTCTTTCTGCCCTCTTTTCTTCCTCTCTCTTTCTCTCAGTAATTAGCATTTAGCAAATCGTCTCTAATAGTCTATGACGATCTTGAACAAAAATGAAACAACCACATATTAAATCAGAAAGCTCTGGATTTGTACAGGCAGACATGACTGTTACAGACTAACGTCTCTATGGCTCCAAGCCTGTATTACAGTAAGTATACTGTCTAGGGGCGGCCGTTGGTGCTGCTCAGTAAGCCCTTCTATAAACATTCATATAATTTGTTAAAATAAGGTTTATATTCCGCTCAATATTACAAACGTTCGGGTTACTTTATAAGGGTTTCGATCATTTCTCTAAGTAAGATTTATTTGCGAGAGTGTGGGTTTCAGTTAATCCGTTTCCAGACGTTAGGGGACGGGCAGGGGACTGAGCAGATTGTTGTTTCAGTCTGTAACCGTTTCCTGGAGGCCTGGTCCCCCTAAGCTGTTTCCCGCCGGGTTTTCTTTTGTCTTTGTTAATTACTTATGTGGGGCCGACCCGTGGGTTTGCTTCCATATATGGGAAAGTACCAGGATGGACCCTTTCCCTTGCCTTTGTTTTAAGTAGTTCCTGTAATATCTTGTATTGCATTTTGGTAATGTTGATACTGCATGATGGGATAGGGTTCGCTGACCATAAAAGAGCCAGGGAACCGGCCCTCATGAGTCTTTGCTTGCTGTTATTCTGGACGAATACACATACTTATATACAAGCTCTGGAATTGACTTCAAGTTCTTATCTTATATACCCGCATTGAAATGTAACAATTGTGGATGCATTGTACTGACTACAGCTGTATTTTATTCTTTATAGAAGCTGGTAGGTCGTCTAGAATCAGAGAAGACAGACATTCCTTCAAATGCATGGAACGCCATAGGATACCTTTGACTCCTGACTGCAAACTCCCTTAAAACTCCCATTAGGATGGCCAGTTGGGATAGTCCCTGGCCAGGAAAGCCAGGAGGAAGCCTACTGAGTTGACATAGTGATCTTACATGATCTGATACGTTCTGAGCCTACAACTGCATAAACAAGTACACCAACAACACAAAAAAATGATGAAAATGATGATTTTCTGAGGGTAAATAAAAAAGTGGTGAACCAAACTGACCAAATTCTATGAACTGAATATTAATCTTAATAAAATGAATGAAATCAACACCCCAATTAACGTTAATATTTTTGCCCAAATTGAGGTTAATAATAACGTAAATCTTACGCTAATATCAATGTTAAGATTAACGTTGATATTGACGTCAATATTGCGCAATATTAGTAATAAGATTCACGTTAATATTGAGGTTAAGATAGCGCAAAAAAGATAGTATGATTCACGTTAATATTGATGTTAAGATTGCGCTAAAACGATGGTATGATTCACGTTAATATTGACGTTAACATTGCGCTAAAAAGATGGTATGATTCACGTTTATATTGACGTAAATATTGCGCAAAGTTGAGTCCACACATTCACGTAAGATTAACGTTAACCATCAACGTATAGTTGCTCTAAAATGTGGGTTGAATCGCCGTTAAGTTAACGTCAATTTGTTACCTGGGTAGTAGGTTTTTTTAAAGATTTTATTTAATCTTCACGGGGTTTCTCATCTGGTCCAAGATGCTTTGAAAAGATGGTACACATATGTCTGATGTGTGATTAACAATAATTATTTACATAATACTTGAGAGTTTTATACAATTATGGTGTTATTGATAAAGAAAGATATGGATATAAATAATAAATAATCACTTGCCACTGAGAACTTTTATGGTGGAATGTTGGTGATTTTTGCTGTCAGATTGGCTTATATAGTAGATGTTTCACAGTGTGCTAGTTCTATGACCTATGCGATTTCTGCTTTGCCACAAGAGGTATTTTAATACATTGTGTTAGCATATAACTTGGAAAAATGTATTATACCACGATTGGGGGTTGTACATGCTGCAAATTAGTGAATTAGTGCTAAAATAAGTGCCTGCGGCTTCTCGTGAAATCCCTGGTTGAACCAAAACTTGCGGGCAACCTGTACAGTAAGTCAGAAACCAACCTCGTTACATCCTATCATATTAACTTGAGTAGGTTTATGAAAAATAAAAAAGGGGAATAAAAAGAAAACCAAGTTTACAGTCATGTTTTTTGTACATTCTTTGAAGATTCTATTATTGCTTTGCCACAAGGAGTATTTTTATTTTACCTTGTGATTAGCAGCATGGATTACAATACAGTTAACATAGTGTAAGAGAAATACAGTAAAATCCTTGTTAAAAGATTCTATTTGGTTAGCACAAATAGCAATTGCATGGGTTCGGCTTATTGTTGCATACATAATGTATTTGGCTAGTTTTTTTTATTCGATTTTAGGGCTTCCATTGTTCCAATGTTTCTTTGTCTCGGTTTTAGTTCATTCCATGCAGTTGCACATTTAACCTGCATAGATTTTTTAATCTGTATCTAGGTTTTTTTTTAGGGTTGGACCAACGTTTTGTCTACTGATTCTATTTGAATATTGGTGTATACTGGGTTTCTTGTTCTTTTGAATGCTAGGAATCTAAGATGGGTTATTCCTCTATTGTATAGTAGGGCATTTTTGCAGCATTATAAAGATGATTTATTGAGGTGTCATAGGGAAGGTTTAACATTAGTCTTTGGGCTCTATTTTGGAGTTTTTGGAGATTTTCAACTAGTGGTTTGTGCGTTGTGAATAAGTGTATCCCCATTATCGAAATAAGGTTTAATGTCAAACAGTTCAATACATCTGATGCACCAATTCCCCTTCAATTCCAATATGGATATGACCCAAAGAAGAGTAGTTGGATATCAGATTTTTGTTGAGTAGTGTTGAGATATCCTTTTTGAAAATATCTAAATATTACTGTTGAGTTGTCATTGTACCCTCGATGGAGTTGTAAGGATTCAATTGAATTCAATTCAATTACAAGCATTTTTGTTCATACAAGAGAGGTGTACAAATAGGAGACCTGCATCTGAAAGTGGATTCCAGGTCTTCCAGCGGAGCCTGACTAGTTGGTACTGATAGAAATTTTGGTTTTACATTAGTATTCCAAAGGAAATTTTAGAGCTATCTTCTAATGTCTAAATTAGAAGTATTTGGTTAAAGGGAGAAGTAATTTATAGCAACAGAAACAATAAACTTCAGCTTCTCATACATCTAGCTAACAGTTAATCGTATATATAATATATCCCCTTGCTATATATAACTATATGTATGAATTGTGGAAGCTAGGTGGAGCCACTACCTCAGTCTGAGTGGACTTGCTGTCGACGCCCGATCTGGTCACACGCCTGACCACCACCGGTCACTCCACACACCTACCTGTTGTCTCCTCTTGAAGGAATTTTTGTAGGTTTTTAGTTTGCCAGTCATTATGCTTACTTGCGGCGCGTGTGGTTATGAACATACCCGTACGGGTACGGTCACCTGCAGATTTAAGGATGCGGCTGTCAAAAAAGGAGCTGCTGCTGGAGTAACTGGTGCTGACGAGTGGAAGTTATACCTAGACTTAGACGCCATTGCCAAGGACGCTGGTACCGAAATCAAGTCTGAGGGCGCTGAGGCCACTGCTGCTGCTATTTCTCCCGACGACGTGCAAATTCTTGTGGACCTAAATTCTAAGCAGGCCAGGGACTTAAAAACTGTGTTGGATAAGTTTGAAACTTTATCTGTACGTCACACTGATTTATTGGCTAGATTTGATGTTGCTACCGGTCATATTGTTGCTGGTGGTACGGGCGGGTCAACAGTGGTCAAACCGGTCGCTCCAGGCTCCACTACGGCCTCCACTACGGCCTCCACTATGGCCTCCGCTACTGCTACAGCCACACCTCCCCCCTCCGCCACTGGTACGGCTACCTCTACTAGTTCAACTACTTCCACCGTCACACCCACTCCCACTCCCTCCACTAGCTCTATTCCTGTGAGCAGTGGTATACCGTCCTGGGTCTACTTGGGAACCGACTACCGTAGTGCTTTTGGCCGCTCCTCACCTGCTTCTACGGACACCTCCGCTGCCAGCTTGTTGACAGCTCCAATCACCAATGCTCTTTCTAACCTAGCCTCTACAATAGACCCGGACAGCCAGTCTCGTTCTAAAGGTATTTTGCTTAGGCCAGAATTTTTCGTACAATACCGTGATAACTCTGTGCAGCTCAGGCATCTTGATCCCAAGAAATTATCTTATAGGAGTCTTATTTATGGGATGATACGTGTTTTGAAAACCTTATTCGCAGCCGGGGATGATAGATCTGCAAGCTATCTCGAGCACTTGCTATTTGTGGCCAAACATGGTCAAAAAGAGTCTTACCTTGACTCTGCGTATATTGATTATGATCGTTCGGTAGTGGATAAAGTGGTACTGGGAGAGGCACCTTTATTCTCTTATGATCCAATGCTCGCTGCTGATCAATTTCATGCCGCCAACATGTCCCAGAGAGTGAACAGGAGGGCTCAGGACACACCCCGTTCTAATACTCAAAATAAGTCTAAAGGCAAGGGCTCCAAAGTCCCGGATGATTATCCTGAAACCAATTGTTATTTCTATAACTACAAGAATTGTTCCAGGAACGACTGCCCGAAAGATCATGTGTGCCGTATTTGTGGCGGCGATCACAAGGCCTCGGGTTGCCCCCAGAAAGGGAGATCCCAGTGACGTCATCAAGTTAAGTGTAACGAGAGCGCGCTCGAGACCTTGAACGAGACCACGCTCCAAGATGGCGACCAAAACACTGCTTCGCCTGATAATATGCTTGTTGATTCTTCAAATGTTGATGTTGCACAGCCTGAAGGAACCTTACCTCCTCCAAATAGGTCTGGTCAGTTTGAGAACCTATTTAATGTGCCCTGTGTCGCCGGTTGGGAACCTTCACGGCTTGATTCGCCTAGTTATTTGCCTGACTTGCTGGACTGGTCCGATCTTAGTTGGGACTCGGGCGCGTCTTTCGCCACACCCATATATAGGCAGGCAGATAGTCTATATCGCCCGCTTGTACCACAACTTTATCTGCCCACTCAACCAGACTTGATTAAGGACTATGACTTTTGGCTCTATATGTATAACGATTACTCTGAGTATTCCCCTTGCTGTTATACCAGTCACTTACCCTTGTTCCCTTATTCAATTTACGAAGAGCACCTTGTTGGCAATTTGCCCTCTCAGCTACGGCCTCCTGCCTGGCGTCACAAACTAACCTATGAAAGTGATTCTGCCTTACGAGAATTTATTTTGAATGGTGTCACAAATGGATTCCGAATTGTTGATGACATTGATATTGAACCTTATGACCGCTATAATTATTCTTCTGTTACTGAGCCTGATCCTTATCAGTTTGTTTCTAATCTACTCAAAGAAGAGATTCTGGAAGGTAAATATGTTCGCACCCTAGAGAAACCAGTCTGCATCCACTCTATTGGTGCTGTGCCGAAGCCAGGGAACAAATATAGGCCTATAACAGATTGCAAGCGCCCCTTAGGCACATCTATTAATAATTATATGCATACCACGTGTGACCTTTTCTCTTATCGTTCTTCCGACTTGGCTGGTCAGCTCATCACTCCTGGATGCTACATGGCTTCCCTTGACATCTCAGCAGCCTATAGAACTGTCAGCATTAGAGAAAGTGACCGTGGCCACCAAGGAATCAGGTGGAATTTTGGTGACGGTGACAAATACTATATTGATACGAGACTCTGTTTTGGGATTAAATGTGCTCCTTATATTTTTACCCAACTCACTAACTTTGTCACACGGTGCTTGATACGTAGGGGGTTTCCACGTGTTATTAATTATATTGATGACTTTCTTATTGTCTCTGACACCGCTGATTCTTGTAGCCTCGCCCAAAGAATTCTCATTCGCATCTTGATCAACCTGGGTTTCAGGATAGCTTGGGACAAGATATCAACCCCGTCGCAGACATGCACCTTTCTTGGCTTGAGCTTTGATTCAGTGAGGATGGAAGTTTCATTGCCCAGTAAACACCTAACTAAACTCTTCAATGAACTTCAGCAATTCTCTTCCAAGAAACGAGCGACCAAACGACAATTACAGAGACTTGCAGGGATTCTGTGCCATTGCTCCCGCGTGGTGCGTGGTGGTAGAACTTTTACACGAAGGTTGTTAGATGTGCTTCGCCGGGCCCCAGACAGGGGTCGTGTGTCCCTCACCAGAGACTTTAACCTGGACATCTTGTGGTGGTGCAATTTTGCCTCAACCTTTAATGGAAAGAAATTGATCATCCAGCGTGACAACGGCCCTGTAGTATATACCGACGCTAGCCTGACTGGTTTTGGCTTACATTCAGGATCTGACTGGCTTGCGGGCTTTTACAACAGCAATCTATACCCCGTTGACCTTCATTCCCTGCCTCTTATTCATACCCATTGGCTAAACATATCCTTGCCAGAGTCTTCATTCTCTAATATTAACTTTTGGGAACTCATTCCTATGTACTTGGCGGCCAGGCGCTATGCTCCACAGTTTCCTGACACCATTATTACCATTTACACTGACAATACACAGGCCGTTGCGATGTTGAATAAGGGGGTGGGAGCTAACCCCCTTTGTATGGCCTTGTTAAGGGACACTTTTTGGTTGTGCGTTAATCACAATGTTCAGCTTATTGCCCGCCACATCCCGGGCTTATCCAACACCTTCGCTGATATCTTGTCTCGCTTGTCTTGCTCTGACCAATTATGCCACGTCTTGAACTCTTCCCTCTGTTGCAGCTCTCCTCCAGATAGACTCCAAACTGTCTAAGGTGCTCTCCTCCGCCTGGGCCGCCTCCACGCTCAAGACAAGGGACTCCCAATGGAAGAAGTACATTGGTTTTTGCAGCTTCATTGGAGCTCATCCGCTACCAGCTTCTGATAGAACAGTTGCTAGGTTGGCGGTCTTTTTAAGCCAACAGGTCAAGTACGTTACTATTGACAATTATGTTTCTGCCGTCAATGCCTTACACCGCTTTTACGGTTTCAACATCGACTTCCGTCAGTGCTTATTGGTGAAATTTACTCTTGCTGGACTCAAGAGGGAATTGGGTAATGCCTCCTGCCCCAAAAGTGTGTTAACCCCCAGCGACCTTGTGATGATGTACAGCAAGCTGCCTAAGACTTCTAGGAACCTATGTCTCTGGTGGCCTATTATTTTTTGTTTTCGCACTCTGTTGCGGAAAAGCAATGTGGTGCCAACTGCAGCCAACAACCTTACTATGTTGTGTTCGTAGAGGGGATATAAAGTTCCTGAGTAACTACCTTACAGTCACAGTCAGAGCCACAAAGACTATCCAGTACAGCGATCGGGTGTTATCAATACCTATCTACCCAGTAGATAATGAGTGTTTCTGTATCTACACTGCCTTACGCCAGCACTTCACTGAATTTCCTGCCCCTCCGGAGAGCCCCCTCTTCTACCTCGTGGATAATGGGCGGTCCCGTCCTGTGTTATATAAGGATCTTCTAGCCTTCCTCAAGTCTTCGGTGAGCCTGATCGGGTTGGCTCCATCTGACTTTGGCTTACACTCCTTGCGCCGCGCCGGCGCGACTTACCTTCACAATATTGGTGTTCCACTTGAGGATATTCGGTTGGCCGGCGACTGGCGAAGCCTGGCGGTGCTTCTTTACCTGGTATCTACTGATGATCGGAAACACTATATCGAAAAGACTGCCACTGATGGCCTACGTTGGATGTCCCCTGACAAATCCTAAACCTTGGACTGCTGCCTGTATTATCATAGACTGATTTGCCTTCACTGCTTATGAATTTCCTTTCCCACGTTGGGGTCTGGTTTTTCTGCCCGTCATACCACGCTGGTTATGTCGGTCACTACCCTTGTATTGTGTGATGCTTAATATCGTTTTTTGTTGATGTATTTATGTTGGGTATTGGCGGACAACTCTGTCCGTCGATGCTCACCTGCATCGCCATGTTGTGTTGTTCATTTTCAATTTCCAACATATCGTATATATATATCCCCTTGCTATATATAACTATATGTATGAATTGTGGAAGCTAGGTGGAGCCACTACCTCAGTCTGAGTGGACTTGCTGTCGACGCCCGATCTGGTCACACGCCTGACCACCACCGGTCACTCCACACACCTACCTGTTGTCTCCTCTTGAAGGAATTTTTCTTTAATAAACTATTGGGCGGACAACTCTGTCCGTCGATGCTCACCTGCATCGCCATGTTGTGTTGTTCATTTTCAATTTCCAACATATATGATCTATCTAATGCAGTTTAATAATTTCATCAGTAGTAGAAACAAGGAATAAAACAAAATACAACAGGAAAAAAAGCAATAATGGTTGGTCCAGACCAAGCAGCAAAGAAACTCATAATAACATATATATATGTCAAGATGCCACAGTATAGAGTATATAGTGGGCTACAATAAATCAATTTCATTTAAATGTACATCAATAATTTTGCTCAACGATTTCTGGTCCTTAACCAGGTGAGCAGCAGTTTTAAGGGAGTTCCAGTACTTTGCAGATTCATAAGTAAATGAGTTTTTGTGGTTTTTGGTTGTAGTAATTTAAGATTTCGTCTGCCTTTAACATGACTTCTTGTCGGTAGTATTGTTACAATGTTGTAACACAAAGGACAAGTAAAAAATATTGTAGATTATGAATATGGTTTTATACCTGGTACAGGTGTAGTATAACTAGTACAGATTAGTAATCAGTGTGGCTTGAGCCTTGATACGGGTAGGAGGTAGAGAATTAAAGTTTTAGGGATGTATACTTATGACGCAATAAGGTATAACAGTATTCTATAACGTTTTGATAAGGTAAGGTAAGGTTTTCATCATTAGTCATGAATTAAGTGGCTTAAATTTATTATTTTTTTGTCTTCTATTATCTAGGTGTAACACATTTAGATCTAAGTATTCTTCATCTTTACTCCACGGTGAAGTGTGTATCACATAACATTTGTATGTAGAGGCGTGTGGTACATACTGTGTGGTACATTGTTTTGTACCACATGGGCGGGGCCTATCGAATTGCAATATAAAGTCATTTGATTGGCTCCCGTCGTCCTGACCAAGTTATTTGATTGGCTCCCGTCGTCCTGATTGCGGTGACGTCGTCCTGACCAGCGTCCACTGCAGTGCAGGTAAATCCAGGTGATCGGAAATTCTGCAAGAAAATGGCAGAATCAGATTTCTCAGCTTCTTTTGAAATCAACATGGTCGATTTTTTTAACAAAAACCATGAGGAAGTAGAAGATAATATTGTGGAGGTTGAACCTGAGTATTTTGTCAACAGCGTTAGAAATTTACAGAGGTATGTTGCGTCAACTAAGAACAAGAATACAGAAAGGAAGACAAATTTTGCTGTCAACAAATTTCAGAGATTTATCGAAATTGAAGGCCATGGAGAAAAAAATATTGAGGACTTTCAATATGCTGAACTTGATGCTTTACTTGGGAAATTTCTGATGACAGTGAAAAAAACAGATGAAACAGAGTACAAACCAGACAGCCTGACATCATTGCATCGTGGTATAGACAGATTCCTGAAAGAGAAAAATTACGGTAAAAGTATTGTTTTTGACTCGGAATTCAGCACATCAAGAAAAGTCTTAGAATGTCGCAGAAAGTCACTAAAAGCTTTGGGACTGGGTAATAAAAAGAACAAAGCAGAAGCTTTATCTGAGGAAGATGAAGAAAAATTGTGGAACAATGGAGGTTTAGGAGCAGGTAACGCCGAAACACTGCAGCAAACTGTATGGTTTGTAGTATCTAAAAGTTTGGGATTTAGAGGAGTACATGAATCCAGACAACTATGTTTTGGAGACTTGGAGAAGAAAGTCGATGACAATGGTAGACAGTATTATGAATGGACAGAGAAAGTAACCAAAACGAGAACAGGGGCCTCCTCCAGTAATGCTAGACCTTTTCAGCCGAAAATATTTCCATTAGAAAACATTGACAATGAAAATGATCGTCGTGGGAGATGCCCAGTAGTTCTGCTGGAAGAATATTTATCTCGTCGGCCAGAAAGTACAAAAAAACCAGATAGTCCATTCTTTATCCAGGAAAATAGACAAAGATATCCAAATGAAAATATTTGGTACAAAAATCAGCCATTGGGAGTGAATAGTTTGTCATCTTTCATGAAGAGTATTGCCAAACGTGGAGGGCTGTCTGCTGACCGAAGGTTGACTAACCATTCAGTTAGAAAAACATGTTGCTCAAGATTATTGGAAGATGGTGTTCCACCGACTGCAGTGGCACAAATTTCTGGACATAAAAATGTGGCGAGTCTTAACAATTATAATTCCTTGAATATGGCACAGCAAAAAGCTATAGGAAAGCTTTTAAATGATCCGACGAAAAGAAGAAATGAAAATGCCTTACCTGGAGCAAATTCCTTGTTGACATTTTCCGCGCCAAATGACAGCAGCTCAGCAGAAAAAAGTATTGATGTTCCCCGATCAGTTGATCGAAAATATGCTGGTTCTTTACAACCGATTTTCAACATAAACAATACAGGAGGAGGATCAATTCAGATTATTTATGGTGATCGACCACAAATTTCTAAAGACAATGCCATCACACATAAATCAAGCTCTCAAATGATTTCTGCCCCTCCTCCGCCGAAACGGCGCAGAATCCTGCCTGTCATTGACAGCGACAGTGACAGTGATTAATTAGTCAGCAAAACAAACAAAAAAAAACCGTTTATGTTCTGTTCAAACTTTATCATTGGAATTCAAATAACGTGTAAGGCTTTGTGATAAGGAATTGTTTTAAAACGACTCAAAAGACAAAAATAACTCATTTAATAATTGGACCAATCACGTAAGACCTCGCCACAAGTGCCGAGAAAGTGCGGCCTAGTAACAGCAAAATGGCTGACCCTCAGTCCTCACCATAACTTCGTAAGTAAATAAAGGACTTTTGTTATAATTTCTGATTTTATTTACACCACCGTGGAGTAAAAATAGTACCGCATCTCGTAGCTGGTATGGCGTGAAGGATCGCATGGACCCTCGACGATTCTTTTCAATATAACACACTCGCCTATCGGCTCGTGTGCCATGTGAAAAGAATCATCTCGGGTCCATGCGATCCTTCACGCCATACCAGCTACTCGTGCGGTGCTATCATAACATTACATCGTTTTGGGCCAGAGTCATACAGATAGTCCCAAAATCAAAATATTTGAGAATAGTCATTTCATACAGGTCTTTTTTACTCTTCTCTGTTAGACAGTGTCTCACTTTATATAATAAACGTTGTTTTCACTCATGCGCCATATTTCTTCATATTCTTTTTCATTATGGGCAATTACTAGGCCAATTATAAGGCCAATTATAAGGCCAATTATAAGGCCGTATATATATTCTTCATGTGTGGGAATTGGCTGATTGACAAACTATTGGTTGGAATATGAATTACTTGAAAAACACTTCTATATATGACATTGTATATATATCACTCTTAAACTCTAATACTAGAAAAAAGTAAATTGATATCAAAATTGACCATAAATGACTTATCTCTGTTTAGAGGAATTAAATATCACTAACAAATATCAGTACTGGGAAAAGCTAAATTGATAAAAAGACTATTAATTAGACCTTGGAAATAGTTATTTCACACCTCCATTGTAGTGTTCAATATTGTTATCTTTATAGGTGGATGATTGACCTATTCAGAATAGCACGCAAGAGACCACTCACTGAAGATGATGTTTGTGAACCTGTGGATTTCCTGTCTGCACATAATGATCCCCAGAAGTTTGAGACGTATGTCCTTCCAATAATTCAATACTTATGTGGTTAAATTGGATCATGGTCATAGCCACTTCTTTGACGCCATTTGGCCCTTGCCTCGGGCCAGAATCATAAGAAAATATTTATGCCTACTAAGTTCTTTGTCCGTTTTTATATAAATTCATATCAGGAGGAATTAAAATCTGAATCACTTACCAGTTCTCATACTAAAGCTCTATTTCCCCCAAAAGACTTAATTTGGCTTACATACAGTACTAATTAAATCATGGATTAGTTGAATCAACAACTTGGCTGACGCCTTTCCCCTGACACCGAGGGTCTGATACAATAATTATTGCAAAACTCGTAACTAAGGATAGCCTGTAAACACATTAAATTGATAAAATAACAGCATGAGAACCTGCGATTAATCTAGTTTCATGAAGAAATAAATATATTAAAGCTCAATATATTTTTGTTTTCGATTTAGTAAAATATTTAATACCATATAATATATTCTGCCAAGTGATCCTATACATATGTACCTATTTTGGGTCAATATGTTATCTGACGGGGACATACTATTTAAAGATGATAAATAAACTAAATAATTATAGTATGTGCATCTGTAATTAGAACCAGCCATACAGAGTCATTAATATAAAGAATCTTACAACTTAAGTCATAGGTTAAGCTCTTATCAAAAAATCATACCTCATAAGACTTAATATAATTATTGTTTAGCACACATATGAACTGACTGTGATATTCATATATTCCTCCACCTTTTCCTCCTCCCCTTGCCCTCTTCCTCTGCCACCGCCTCCTTCCCCTCGGCCTCACTATATATATATATATAATCTATGTATCCCTCACCCTCCCTCTCTTTTTCCCTCTCTCTCCTCTCCCTCGCCCTCCTCTCTCTCGCTCTCTCCCCACTTTCTGTCTGGAGACTACGCTCTCTCTGCTCTCACTGTTCTGCATCTGTTCTCTTCCACATCTCTCTCTCTCCCTCCTCTTCCTAATTTTTAATGTGATACAGAGAAATGAGTCACAGGTGGCAATAAAATGAATTTTGAAATATCATCATATTTGAGAAGATGAGCTCACATCTATTCCATTGATGATAAATATCAAAGATATCTGAGTAGTGTTTCTATAGTTTATGTTTAAAATATTTATGTTTGAAAAGAAGTTTTTAATATTTGTGGGTGGGCAATTACCAGTAAAGTAAAAACTAAATATACTCCATAGGATGACCTTCTAAACGCAAGAATATATTTAATACACATTCTTCAAATTTGGTACGTGAATATATATCAGCAATTCCACCAATTGGTCGACATTTGGCCATCCAGGGCTGAAAATTCTTAATTTTTTTAAATGCTTCTATTGGTTTTGTCTGTACATAAACAATACATATGAATTCATAATGAGAAATCTTGGCCCCCAAACATTGTGGATTATTACATAAGTAATCAATGTCTATGACACTATTCAGGGCACTCGGGGCACTATTCTGGTCTAATTCAGTCAGGGCAAATTGACCAATCTAATAGGCCTACCATAACAGTAAAAGGACTATACATACCTCAAAGTCACTCTGCATAAATGGGCTATAATTGGCCCTCATGAGATGATGAGGGAGTTTGAGTAGGTGAGGGTGGTTCAATGCCTCTGCCTGTGTATTTGCTGGGTGAAATTAAATTTTCACACTATTGTAATGAATGTGTGTGTACTATTTATACCAGATGTTGTTATGTTTTTCTATAGCTCGTGGAAAGAGTTACCCCAGGAAGAAGTCAATAAAGAAGACAGTCTGTTTTGGCACCTCATCAAACATTTCAGGAAACAGATAATAATAGCTTATGCTATTATTTTGGGAACAGTAAGTCTGGACATAGATATATGAAAAGGCATACATTTTAAGTACTCAAATTATCCTCTTATCTCACTACATGTTTCACTTTGTTTCACTTATCAAATATTCATGACAGATAGATAAAGCCTGTGTCCAATAAGCTGATTTTGTAATTAGGGGCAGTAAGCTGACCACCTGTTCCATCTTGTATGCTTCTCCACTGGCCTAACAGCCCTATCTTTATCCTCCAACCGTCTAATTATGTGGCATAGAAGACATTCTATCAAATACTTTTCTATTTGTTAAAGAAAAAATTGTTGTCTACAAATAGTTCGAGGGGGGGGGGGGGCGGGGGGGGGGGGGAAGCATTTGAAAAATATCAATTTGGCAACATTAGACTTTCTGTGACGTATACCATTTGTGGAAATTAAGGAAAAATAAACAGTAATATTATTATTATAGGACCTCTGCAAATTCTTCACCTTGATAGCACTGAGGTACTTGGTAGAGTACACTCAGGGTACAGTGGACATCAGTGCTACAACAAGCTGGCTCATACTGTCTGGTACTGTCTTCATGGTCGCCATCAATGGCCTAGTGGCCACAAATTCTACAAGACCCATGCAATATATAGAGATGAGATTCAGATTGATTTTAGTTGCACTCGTGTATAAAAAGGTAAGTAAGCATAATTTAGTGCTGCATTTGGCAAAATTACCTGACGTTTACCATTTAATGCAATCAAAAGTGCTTTACTAGTTGGACAATCTAATGACAACATTATTCATGACATAGGACCTAAAGAATTCAGATAGAGTATGTGAAGTGGGAAGTATAACAAATATGCAGAGTACATTAATTACCTTTATTCACATACGCCTAATAGGGGCACAGCACAAAACTCTAGGAGTATTAGTTCAAAGAGAAAGATGACTTATAGTTGTACTACTAAGGGTCCTTGCAGGAGGCAAGGTTAGTTGTGGCTTGTCCCCCTCCAGAGGTATCCAGGAATAGTCTAGGTGGTATCAATGATGGAGAGTACCACCCCTAGTCCTGGGGAGCATGTGGATCAGCGCCCTTCTCTAAATCAGCTGGGTCACATGTAGGCCTGCCCTATGGATCTCAGGCATTGCTGCTACATTTGCACTACTCTATGAAGGTGCTCCCTAGGGGCGCGAGCACTACACTACATATGTATATGCAATAGGTATCTAATCATATTTAAAGGATTAATGGAATTATGCACAAACAGTGCACCAGCATTCTCAAAGGTTACTAATCTTATTAGTCTCTGCCTATGGTGTTTATGTAGTACACAGACCTTTTGAACTAGTTGGTAGGTATTGATAACAATTTCCAATATTTTTGGAAGTATAAGGGTTGAATGTTGGCAAAAGGTTATAATTATAATATAAATTCCTGGAATTCTGGAATCTTCTTTCATAAAATACTTGGGCTTTGTATCCTTTCTCTGCACTAAACTTTGTCCCTAGTAAAGGAACATAAGTACATTCATGCCTCCTTGAGTCTATTAAAGTTGCATTCTTACAAAATGTACTCACATTGTGCCTTATATAAGAGTGAATATATCAATATTCTGCTGCTATCATATATGTTAATAGACGAATTTGAGGTCAGATTGGCTGAGGGAATACAGCCACTGAGCAATAATAACTTGGTCAATAATTTTGGTCAACTTACTTTTAGAGGGGTTGGAAAAGAATGAGACCAAATTACATGCAGCTTTATCAGTCACCATCTCTAATCATCATAATTGTTGCCTATTGGTTGGTTTTATATTGTTCATGCAGGTTCTCTACCTTAGCCGCACATCCTTAGCCCAGGCCAGTCCAGGGCATATTGTTACACTGATATCTGCAGATGCTGAAGCCACCAATGAGGTAAGATACTGGAATATTCTTTATCAGATATTTTTATACATGCATTCACTATTGAGGCGCCAACAGTCGTACTTTACTTGTGAAACAGGAAAGGACTCATCCTTTACCAATGGAACTATTTCACATAGTCATGCTGACATAAGTTTGGCGATGTAAGTTGGCGATGTAAGTTTGGCGATGTAAGTTGGCGATGTAAGTTTGGCGATGTAAGTTTGGTGGACTAGTGCTTTCTTCCCCGATCGTTTCACTTATTTCTAGCTATATTCCTCTGGAAAGAAAGCCAGATAATTATGGTAAATTATAGCATTTTTGTTATTTTTAATTATAGGATTTTTGTTTGAGTTTCCTCTTTATTGTTTCACTTTCAAGGTTATCAGGAAATTGTATTGCTGGTTTGGCTCACAAGTCCTTTTGATCATGATAATGGTGTTTGAATGTTTGGATATTGGACCATACATACTTCTGACTCCTGTATTACTGTTTGTGGCAGTTCTGTTTCTGTACCAATGGGGTAAAGTAGCAGGGAGATTAAGGTATTTAATACTTTGTATACTTTTGGAATGATGGGGAATGTAAATACTATTTAATTTATGTTTAGGGTGATTTGGGGCTATTCCCTTCCCAAGATTCCCACCGAAACCCAACATAATCTTTTTATTTTACATTTTTCACCAAGACTAGATCACTGCAATGTCTTCCTCTAGTACCTAGGGGTGAGAAGGTGAAACTGTAGTCGCGCCCCAGTCCAGGAACACACTAAACAATTCTAAAGACATCTTGCACAAGTTAAGGGAAGGAAAATTGTGTGTGGGAATTCCCACACTTGTTTCACTTCTCAATATTGTGTGTATGGGTTATTCCTACAATCTGGGAATTTCATGTAGGAAGGAATTTTGTTTATTATATGCAGGTGAAGAAATTCCGCCCCCAAATCACTTCCCTTAGCTTATACTTGAAGCATGATTTGTACTCAGCCCACAGAAATGAGTATAATGGCTGAGTACCTGATACCTTATATCAATCAACTAATCAACACAGCCTTTTTAGGATCAATAAACTTCTTATGATCAACAAATGGACTGAGGTAGTTGACAAATGACTCAGATGTTCTCAGTAACAAGTGAGAAAAGTTGTTTCTCATTAGTAACAAAGATACTTTGAGGCCCCAACACATCAGGAGCCCTAGGGATTGTTTGCAACTTTCTTCATCTAGAAAATTTAAATGTTTATATGCCTCCATGCAGGGTCAAGCAGGTGAGATGGACAGACAAGAGAGTACAACTGTTGAATGAGATGATCGTCAGCATGAAGGTTGTCAAGATGTACTGCTGGGAGAAACCTTTCTCTGCTTATGCCTACAACATCAGGAAGTAGTTATATTTTGCATTGAAGTCCAAAAACCTTGGGTATAATATAACTGAGCATAAGAAAGGATGGTGGTCCCTTGAAGGAGTCAATCTTGGTTGGCAGGATGCTCAGCTTGTTAGTGAGAGATCTGGGTTTCATTCTAGGTTGAAGTGACTTTACTTTGGGGTTCTTGACATGTCTATGGTAAAATATTTTGCAGCAATTGACCACTATATAATGTATTGCATTCCTTTAATCCATATAGTTCAAAGTCATTTCACTGTAAATGTAACTTATTGCACCCCTTACTAATGCACCTCAGATAGCATGGGTATATGTATGGGAAGAACACACCAATGGTGCAAATTCAAAGATTTACCTTCATGAATATGCCTACATTAAAGTTGTATTCTTAGACTAAAGAAATCTTAGCTATTTCAATAATTGTTTGAGCTATAAGACTAAATATCTTGTTGATGTTATACTTTCAATAAAAATGGCCGGAAAAGAATGAGCAATGGTGATTGATAATAGGTAAAACCAGCCAAGTGAAGAATTTCAGTGATCGCAAAAAATATGAATAGTTTGTTTTATGAAGGCCTGCAGAGAAACCAGAAGGTATAATTTCCCAATGTTTGGTCAAATGTTTTTCAGGCAGTAGAAGTAGCACAAGATCCAAAGGGGAAATATTAGAAAATCTTTCATCAATGTTTGTTGAGGTTGTGATAAATTGACAGGAAAATGTTCCCAATGGAACTATGGAGTCTCATAAACAAATGGTTATGTTGCTGTCACAGATCAGAGATGGGCATTCAGTTTTGGCGAGCGTCATTTGAAGCATTTGGTGCAGTGTGTGGTCTCCCATTTGTGAAGATAACCATCTTTATATTGTTTGTATATCTGGCATATACAGGCCATGACTTGACAACTGGGGTAAGGGCATCCTCTTTCATATATTCGATCCCACTAACTTTTGATATGACCAATACAAAATATTCAGTAATATTTAATTTCTTACATAAATGCATGAGGTTGAGATAACTTAAATCCATATCATTAAGCTATCACTAACACCTTACCATTGTACTAGACAATAGCGCTGGGCTAATTTTTTATAGTTCATTTATACATCAAGATAATGGGTTCAGGGGCAATATTTGATTACAGAATAACCATGGTCTTCCATCCACTGATGTGTATAGCTGGACTTGGCTCTTGGAATCAATGCTACTGAAGAACTAAATGAAATGAAATAAAAGCTACACAAGACGGTGATACCAGAATGAGAATGCTACTTAATTAAATGGTGCAGATGTGGGTGGAATTTTTAGTTTGTGGATTGGGCAGCTTGTAGATATGGCATACCATTGGTAGTTTATGGTGGTATGGTTTTTGTTAGCAGCTTGTGGATACAGCATGCCCTTGGTTTGTGTCTGGTTTTGGTAGCGTGAAGATACTGCATATACTAATTCAACCTCCCTTTCAGTAAAGTGGGGTGGCCGAATGGTCTGAGTAGCATGTTTTCTGTTTGAACCAAGGCATGACTACAGTTTCACCTCCTCCCTGCAGGTACTAGAGGAATACTACCACTGTGGTGATTTAGACCAGGAAGAAACAAAGTCATGAAATCTCTTGCAGGTGTTATGTATTTAAAAAAAACGATGTAGTATTTCAAATAGTTTTTTCATTAACACTTTTATATTAAACTTTATAACCAAATTTATGATTATCATAAGGATCTGTAAATTTTCATCATAGAAACCTATGTATCAACTTTTCCATCAGTTCAATCAGGCTTCAGCTGAATGAAATGCTTGTGCTGAAAAAACGGCTTCAACCAAAAAAACAGCTTCAACTGAATAAACAGCTTCAGACTAATAAACAGCTTCAGAGGAATCCATACAGCTCAATAAGATGCAACTTTATAACCTAAAACCCTTTACATTTCAGCAAAGATTGTCACTGATTGGTAACATGGGACTCCTGGCCACGGTGTTCTATACCTATCTGGGTCGGTCACTTGTAACATATCAACAGATGAAGGCAAGCACAGATAGAATAAAGGTACATCCACACGGTGCTAACATGATAAGCTCACTAATGTTATGGAATATCCATTTTTAGTCTCAGTTGGTGGCTTCCAGTGGAAGCTTCATTTGTGTGATGGTCACACAGGCGCCACCTGTGAGGAAGTGGTGGAAGTTGAAGGTATTAAAAAGAGCCTAATAGGAGAGTTGCATAGCCGCCATTTTGGATTTAGATTCACATGGAATTGTGGTACTAATGGTACAGTGGAAATTCTATAGAAAACATGTCATGTTCAACATGGATTATTTATCAATGCTCTAATGTCAATATACATGTGTAATACATGTTTCCATAAGAGAATCCCTAATCGTTCCCATCATGCATTTGTTTTTCATAAATCATTCATACGAGCTCTAATATTGGTAATACATTCTTGATTTTTTTTTATAAAAATGTTGACAAATATTTGCATGCCAGATTTAATAAGAATCCATCCCAGCATGCACTGTGACAGACATGTGCAGTGGCACATGCAAGTCCCCTATTGACTGAGTAAACAGAGTTGAAGTGTTACTACTGCGAACCTATTTACCCAAACCTACTTGACTGAATATCAAATGGTTGACATGCATTGCAAATGTAGAACACCCCAGATAATAATTGTGCATTTTGTGTGTAGAAATCTTCCCGTTGTAAGTAGTCAGCCCGTTTTGCCATGTTACTGACAATCCAAATTATAGTTCTACTGTAGCAGTCCCTGGTAAATGGTAAGTTTGAGGACACTTGTACAAAATCTTGTATTCATATTTAATTCTTTTGTCCACTTTGACCGTATGACCGTATGACTGTATCCACTTGTGCCAAGTACTCGGCATGAGAACTGTAGTAATAAAGTAATTAATGGCTGTGCATCCTTATCAAGAATGAACATACATGTTGCATTCACTCAAAACTCTTATCATAAAACGCAAAGTGACATTAATGTAATACACATCATCTCTACTCCTGTGTTGTAGTTATTTCTCCTGAAGGGGGGAAACACAACTGGAGACAGTGAAATCATTCCCAGACCTGGAATTAATATTGATAAATTGACAGTTTCATGGTCTAGTCATTCAGAGGTTAGTTCTTTTTTTTTATTTTAAATAGTATTTTATCATTATTACAGTACAGTATAGCATATGTTGCATGAAGCAAAACACATGAGAAAAACCAATAATCCATGAAAATTGGTTCTACTAGTTGAGATTCTGACTGTCAGCTTCTACTGCATTGTAGTTCTTGGGCATTGATCTATCATTTTCCTATATATATAAGAAACTTTATTTCGGACAAATAATAGAAAAACAATACACAGTGACAGTTCTTCCAAGCCAAGGGAAAATGTATTTAAATGGTCAGATTTCACTCAGCTTGATTGTGTAAAATAAATTAAAGGAGAGCATCCCCTGTAAAGCTAATAATATATTTTCCTCTAGGGTCAGGATCAATTTTCTCTTCAGGATGTGACATTTACAGCGAAGCAGGCAAGTATTGTTATTTGAGGAAAATATATTTTGATAATGTGGTCTACTATGCTGTCCTGATATTCCATTGCAATATACAAAATCTTAATATCTGTAACACTCTTTGCACATTTGTAATTGTCAAAAGTGACATGGAACTTGTGTATTCAACTGTGTATATATATATTTACGTTATTTCCATTTCTTTTTACAATGCATTTTACTTGAATTGTTTTCCAAGTCATTCTTTTCCAAGATCTCTTTGTAGGAATGTTCAGATTTTGGGGGATCGAGTGCTTTAAGTCATATCAATACATATACTGAATTTCAAGACAGTGTATTAAATATATTCCTGGTAATCCAATGGAGTATATTTCAGCAACTGAAACAAGATCAAATATAAAATATAGAAATAGTGTTTATGTTTCCTAATGTTAACATTGTTTGAGTCTTTAACATTGTTTGAAGTCTAGACCTTCCGATTTTCTGATGATCTGAACAACCCGACCTGACTTGACAGCTTATTCTTTGATTCATAAATTTCTGAGGATGTCAATCAATTTCGAAGCATTACAGCTCCAGATAGTGTTCCGTTAATGATTTGTGTGTAAGTTTCCCTTGATTTGATGTGTATCATTTATAGAACATGCTTAAGAACTTTGTTGTATGTTTCTCATTAGGCACAACTAATTGCAGTTGTTGGAAAAGTTGGTGCTGGAAAGGTAAGACTTTTTTGGTAGAACTTCTAGATAAAAAGACAAAAAGGAAATCATGAACTGCTCTCTGAGTGGTGCAGGTGGTAGGGTGCAGGATTACAGATTGGGAGGTTGTATATTTGAACTAAAGATGTAAACGTTGGGGGCCACAATCAGCTTGATCCTTCCCAGAGTGGGTACCATGTGTGGGCCTGATGGAGAAACCACCAGGGCTAGAGGTAGTCACTAAAGACTGCACCAGGCTGTCACTGCAACTGACATAGGACAGTGCCAACAGAAGATAGCAGCACTTATATTGAGGTTGGAGAAAACCAAAATAGGTCTGAACAGTTAGTAGACAGACAAGTCTGAGACCAGACTTGTGGGTCTAAGCCTGCCAACAAATTAGAAATATTATAAAAAGCCCATGCTCATTGAGTGCTTTCCATTCTACAAATAGATACAATTAATAATCAATCTATCTGATTGGTTCTACCAGAGTACACTGCTGATGGCCTGTTTGAAGGAGCTGAGGCCAAGTAAAGGAAGCTGTGAGGTAGGAGGAACTGTATCATATGCACCACAAGAACCCTGGATTCTGTCAGATACAGTGAGAGACAACATCCTACTGGGCAATGAGTTTGATGAGCACAAGTACAAAAGAGTCTTAAGTGCCTGTGCACTAATAGAGGTAACTAATGCCTTTCTGTGATGTTTTAATAGTGATGTATTATGATATATGAATTATACTTCATACCCATAGATCGTGTAGACATGTTGTTAATACAAATACAATTATTGGTAACAGGACATAGAGCAGATGCCCGATGGTGACCAGACATTGGTGGGTGAGAGAGGACTGATGCTAAGCGGTGGACAGAAAGCAAGAGTTGGACTTGCCAGGTTCTGTCAATTTTTACTTTAAGATCATTAAAGTGATGAGTCCCAGAAAAATTAGTCTAAAAGTCATACAAATTAATATTGAAGGTTTTCCCATATGGTCTCCTTATAGGAATACATGTAGCCTACCAAAATGCAAGTCTTATATTGATGGCTATGCTTTTACAAAGTCATCCCATGGAGGATTAATATATTCACTTTACAAGTCATTTACTTGTTAGATTTTCTAAAAGTCAACATGGTTGGAAACTGTTGTTCTTGATGTTCAGCTGGTTCGATCTGTAGGTGGAGATGGGTGGCAAGGTCCTCCCTACATGGTTCTCTGGCCTATTGATACCGTTTGATCCCATCTTTTTTAATATGATGCAAAAACAGTATCTCTGAGGCACAGTGTTTAACATAAATGTTCAGAGGCAGCCAGGCAATGATGATCTGGAAACTATGCCTATTTTCTGATGAATTTTTTTATTCTATTACAGGGCTGTTTACCATGATGCTGACATTTACTTACTCGATGATCCTCTCTCTGCTGTGGACGGAAAAGTGGCAAACAAAATATTCTTTGAGTAAATTACCTCCTTCATATTAAAGTTTGAAGAAGCATTTGTCACTAAGTGCATATTGTCACTAAGTGCATATATGCATGTAAACTTTATTCCTTTAGTATGGCGGGCAGTCCCAATCTGACACATGTACTAAATAGTCTAGGAGCCAAACTAAAAGTAAATGAGAAAACCAAAACATTTGAGCCAAACAAGTGCCATTAGGACAGTGCCTCTTTAATTATCTCTCTGATCTGATTTGTTTTAATTGTGCTACAATTTGTTCTAGGTGTATTCAGAATCTGCTAAAAGACAAAATAAGGATCCTTGCTACCCACCAAACACATATATTGGGTCATTCTAACAAAGTGGTTCTTCTTCATGAGGTCAGTGGCCTTACCTATTTTCATTTATTCTAGTGTTTGTAACTTCTTTGCCTTCGCCAATCCTCTCAAATAACCCTAAATAATCCGACTGCTGCACTCTCAGCTAACATCATTAGAAAAAGCAATATTTTCTACCTTGTGATCTGTTCTGTTCGAACTTATCTAAAAGTTTTGGACCAAAATTTTGGAGTACGTTTTTGAGTTGTTATTGCTACAGGGCTTCATAAATGCTTGCATTTATATTTGCAGGACCTGCCCCAATCATTTCCTGTGCTGGCTTCACTTATTATAGCTCCGTGGCACCTATTTTTTGTCATCTGATCCCCTTAAAATTCTTGTATGAACATAGAACAGCAGCGGAATATTGATAAGGCATCTTCATAAGTCATGATATAAGTGAATTTGGTGAGATTTTGTTTGTTGTAATAGCTGAGGATGCAGCTTTAAGACAAAAATGAAATTTTACATTTTTTGATGCCCTGATCCTGTTTTCTGATTCCCTGACTTGCAAACAACTTATTGTTTCAATTTGATCTTGTTCCAATCTTTGTTTTAAAATGACTTTCAGGGCTCCATTAAAAAATGTGGTGCTTATAAAGACATGACACAACTTGTGAAGGAACACATTGAAGTAGAAAGTAAGGAGGATATGGATGGCTTGTCACAACCATTGTATACAGCGATGGAAGTGGACAACAATGAGACTACCATGGTAGGAGTACATTTCCATTATTGATGAGATAGTGAAAATGATCTCTTTTAAACATGATTAAATAGAAGAGGCTAAGTGGTCAACATGTGTTGAGAGTTGGTGAGAGGTGAGGTAGAGGAGATGGTGGAGGAATGAGAGGTATCTCTGATGGTGGGATATAAAGGTAGGGAAAGTTTTAATGTGTTGATATAAGAAGGTGTGGGGAGTGATCAACAATGCAATTTGATTGATTGATTGATTGATAATTGTTTATTTTATTTTATATTACCATATCAGATCTACCTTTAAAATGTTTTGTTTGTACTGAGTATTTTGTATGTTAGGTGATGAAAATTAAATAACATTATAGGGTATATAGATCAATCAATGAACTGGTCTGTCCAAACGTAAGTTTTACTTATCAACCCTTTGAATTCATGTACATCATTTACTTGCTGGGGCTTGGTGTGGAGAGAGTTGCAATAATAAGGTATTTTATAGTACATATGGAATCCCTCATTGTTTCTGTTTTTGGTATATCTATCATATCATACATTTCTGGTGTTAAGCACTCTCATTTCTTGTTCTACATTGTCCCATTGCAAGTATTTGTTGTCTCCTTCTAATTTTTAATGGAAGTAATTTTAGTTTGAGTTGTTCAGCTTCCACATTATGATATCTGTGTTCTTCATTGATTACAGCAATTGCTCTGTTTTGCATTCTGTGGAGTTGATTCAAATATTTCTTCTGTAGACTGTCACACAAAATAGCTGTTGTGTCAATTAATGGTGAAATCATTTTAGACAGGAAGACTGCATATTGCCCATGTAAATGACTCCACATCACAGAAATCTAAAGAATATGACATTTTTTTACTTGGACAATGTGTGGTTTTTTTCTAGGTAGTTTACAAACCAATAATATTCTTTGTTTTTCATTCAGGATATGCTATGGTCAACTGAATCTAATATCAAAGTATTTACAGGGTCATTAGTAGAAGTATACATTTCACTCAAACAGTTTTCAATTTCATCTTTTGTTGGCACCTGATTGGAAGCCAAATTGTTACTTGAGAGGACAACGCAACTTAGTGCATGCTGTACTGAATGGGTTTATACACACCTATTGCCTTAATGAAAGCCTCCAGATTTGATATCAGTAGTTGCAAATGTATACCCATGCATATGATGCATTTGTAACAATATAATTATGAGGTTAACACAAAAACATTAGCACACATATTTTGTTTAAACCTACAAAACGAAATGATATTCATAAAATATATGTGATGAATGTTTCAGACACTGTCATCTGGTGCGATAACAAAAGTTGACAAGAATGAGTCGGGAGGCGTTGGATTTAATGTTTATATGAGATTTCTCAGAGCTGGAAGAGGATTCATCTTTGTTCCACTTTTCCTCATCCTCAGCACAATAGTTTTGGTATGCTATGTTAATGACATGTCTTTGTTGACATGTAGCACAAAACTCCCATAGGCCAGCAATGTTTCATAGTTATTCTCTGTTCTTCATCATTCCAAATACAACTTCTTGTATACAAATATAGTTGCAGCAATAGATCCGTCCAATAGGTCAAACAAAAAATAAATTGCTGATAATGAAGATTTAAATTTTTCCTACTTATTTCTACCACAGGCATCATCTATTCTACATGATTTGCTTCTTATTCAATGGTAAGAAATAATCTGCATCAGATATATATTTTATACACCTACCAGGTTCCAATATTAAAAAATGTATGATTGTAGAATATTATGCCTGGAAACATATATTAGCTTCTCAGACATGAAGACACAAGACCGTACTGACCACCAGACTGAATGCTCAATTTGATACAAATGAAGTGGGGGACAATTTTGTATATTTTCCAATTGGGGCACAAGCCTATCATTTTCTATTTAGTCATTGTTGCAAAGGTATCAACAGAATTGAATAAGAGAGATAATCCCATTTAATACCGAGATCAAGTCACATTTATTGTAACTGTTTGAGAGATGAAAATGGGAATTGAGTATTGTTTTATAACATAATATAAACCTGTTGCTTCAGGGGCATTGATAAGAACCAACAAGCTACAAATGGAACAAACTCTACTATTCTAAAGATACTGGGACAGCATTCCCCACCCAGCGATCAGTGGTATTTGCAGACACTTGCGATATGTCTCTGCATAGTGTTTGTTCTTCATTTCTCTGCATATCTAGCCATTGTCTACATGTATAAAACAGCCGGAAACAAATTGTATAGCGAGATGTTTCACCGTCTGATGAAGGCACCATTACATTTCTTTGAGAGAAATCCTGTAGGTAGGTTTGAACTGCAGAAAACGTCACAAAAAACAGTCAAATTGATATTTTACAAAATGTATTTTGTACAGGATCTGGTCGTAGGAGATCCTGAGTGGAGATTGAGATGAGAACTGAAGGCACTGATGGGGGGACAGGTGTACACTGTAATTATAACACTTTAGTGTGACGGAACTCATCTCTTTGGGAATCATTGCCATTCTTCCATCTCATTTCGACCCAATTATAAACCTCTATCATGCTATCTGGTATAACAATCATAAATATGTATGGTGCATCTGGCCCTGAATTGGTTGACTCTAAATAGTAGTCTGAGTAACGCTCTTGCCTGCTTGCTGTCTGAATGAAAGACTTCACCCAGGTGTGTTACCCTCCCACGTCAAAGGAGAGAACTCTTGGTACTACAGGATAGTGGGTATCATGTAATAAATACATTTAGTAATAAAAATGTATTAGCAAAAACAAAAATATAGTTCTGCTTATTAACATCAGGTTGCCTCACAGAAATTAAATGCAATATATATATGTCATCATGAACAATAGTTCTGCTTATCAACAGCAGATGGCCTTACAGAAAATAAATGCAATCTGTCCTTCATTAGTAATAATAATCTTTAATTTCCTAAACAATACAATTACACTTTAACTACCAATTTACAGGTCAGGTGTTAAATCGGTTCAGCAGAGACACAGCCTTCATGGACTTCTACTTATTAACCCAATTGATCCTGACCTGCGTAAGTATGATACACTCAGGGTTATTAATAAAAAAAGTGTACTAAAAGCATTAAACAACTTGGGGCTCCTAGGGTTTAGGGGACTATGTTGATTTGGTCACCCTTGAGCTGCCTTCAGTAGGACAGTCAAGTTCTCAAAATGCACTCAAACTTCAAACTAGCACATTTACTAATACTGTTTCAGAATTTAAGCCAAATTCTATTTGATATTTTAGCTGTTGCAGGATTCATAGTACGCCAATGTTTCAACTCTCCTGTAATTAACTTTCATGGCTAAACTCATATAAATGGATTAATTGGATGGGACTGGACCTGCCTGGGGAGGGGTGGTAAGCACTAATTTATGCAAATCAACCAATGTCTAACTAAACCATGTACACTCCTACATCCAATACCAAGGACGCATATGCACTTCTCCCCTAAAACCCATTACGATGCTTGACAGTTTTATAGCCCCCGCTCAGCTTCCCACTCAGCTTGCAGATAGGTGCACTTTGAGACTTATCTTTGGTCCCCTCCCTGGTCAGATATACATACCCCTCTACCAAATGCACATGACATATATTCCCTTTGAGAGGAACCATAAAAGATTGAATTGGTTTAGAGCGTGGCTCGGAAAACTTATTTAGATGCTATCTCCCCCACACAGATAACCTCCATGGCCACAACCCCCATGAAATTGTAAGTTGAGACACTGACTCTGAGCTTCTCTCTCCCTCACCGTGAAGGTGAACCTGATATATTCAGAAATAAGATAGGTCTCTTTTAGCCCAAGCATTTTAACTGACAACTGTTTCAATTCTCTCTCCGAGCTCTAAGGAAATTACTACCCCAAGTTTGAAAACACTGTAATAGAACTACATAAATTACTTGACAAAAAGTGTAGATTACTGGAATTGGGAAGTTTCACTCAATAAAATGATGTCCTTTTCAGGCTGTTATTGTTCCCTTGTTGGAGACCATCTACATCTGCATCATCAATCCTTGGTGTGTCATCCCTCTCTGTATTTTCATCATCACAGTTTTTTTTCTGTCAAAACAACTTCTTCATGGTGTAAGGGAAACTAAACGTATTGAAGCTAGTTGTAAGTATAGATTTTTCTGTTCCCTTCCATTAGACTAAGAAATGAACATGCTGTGACAACTCAATTGTTATACATTGCAATAGTACACTATTCCCAGATGTAATGCTTTCTTAAACTTGTCTTTGTTCAAATTTGATCTGAATCTTGAACATCAAATTTAATGTAAAATGCCAATGTCAAAGAGGCAAAACCAAGATGAAATGAATTGTGGAGAAGATCACTTTTTATGATCTAATGAATTGATCAACAGGACTTACTGGACTGGGAATTACTTTGAATTTTGAAGATTGTTTTTAGTTTATCATACTATTAATAATATCATGAATCTAGATGAATTCAGAATGAATTGATATTTATTATAATGTATAGATTTTTTAATGTGGATGATTTATATTGGAATTGCATACTAAAACTTGACACAATTAACCCAGTTCGGATGTATAATAAATGTTCAAGTCAATGACACAAATATCATTACAGTGAGAAGTCCCATGTACTCACACCTCTCCATGACCCTTGAGGGACTTACAGTGATAAGAGCCATGAAGAAAGAACAAGATTTTCTCAACAGAGCCTACTATTATCTGGATCGTCACTCTTCTGCTTGGTTCAACTTCATCCATGCAGAAAGGGCATTTTCATTGATTGTTGATGTACTGTCCGCCTTTCTAACCTCCTTCAGCATCATATTGCTATATGTAACAAGCTTGAGTAAGTGATACTAGTGCCTTGATCTACTATTCTTTAGATTTCTTTCATTCTGCAATAAATATGTAGATATTTACTTGGCTCCCACTTCCATCAGGTTATATCAATAAGGCCATCAAAAGCATTGATCATTGCCATTGCCTTCAAAGTAAAACTAATGAATTTTAAAGTGTTTGATGTGGTAGTACCAAAGCACTTGGGGATAGTTAGGTATCACAAAACGTAACATGTGAACAACTACATTTCTGCAAAATACATGTACTTTTTGTATATATATACATACACAGGGCTAACAGTACTAGCCATGTATGGAAGGTATGGCTTGTTATTTGTACAATATTCAGGATTACTCTTTCAGTACATTACCAATAGCAGTTTCTTTCTCCACAGATGACTATACTGTCGTATCAACTGGTCTAGCACTCATCTATCTCCCAAACAACATCGCAAAGATAAAAAGTGCATCATTGGCGTTTGGTAGGACTGAAGTTATAGTAAGTATATACAAGTGATTAGATAAACGAAATGAACTGATTCAAAACTGTTTTCAGAAATACATGTGTATATTGCCTTTAAAAAATATGTTTTACATTATGAGGCAAAGCTTTGGCTATCTTCACCCCTTGAGTGCTACCATGCTACAACTTTTACAATATATGATAGACACTCTCACCTATGAAAAAAAGCAGGCCAGTTATTATCCGCTATTATTATTGTAAAGTTAAACAGAACTATGTAATATATACTCAAAATAGATTATTTCCACAAAAAACAACCCAGATTCGAATCCACAATTACTTGTTCAATAAAATAATTCAATAAAAAATCTGTCGCTTTCTGACAAATAGACATATATGTATATATCTACATCAGGAAAAAAGAATTCAAAATATGTATAGACATATTAAGTAAAATTGGAAAGATCTTGAATATATCATATAGCATATGCATGGTATATTTACATTGGCCTTCACTTGACCCATTGCCTATAGCTCAGCTAATATCCAGAGATAACCTTGCCAATTCATGCCCAAAAACCCTTCAAAACATCTAGTTTCATAGTATAACAAATACTGCTAAATCAGACCTATTTGAAAAATGACTATTATATATTTTGCACCCCCCCCCCCCTGGACGCCAAAAAAATCAAATTGACCATATACGAATTGATTTCTGCATGTTTTTGTATTTGAACTGTTTTTATATTGATCTTATCATGAGGGCCAACACTTGAAGAATATTAAGGTCAGCCCTCCAGCCCCCTTCATTCCCCCTATTCAATTCAACTAACTTTGACAATGCAGAGTATTTTCCGGGAATCTGGGAACAAAAATATTCTTGATTTCCTACGGGAAACCAAATTGTATGACGAAATGTAGGTAACCTAAATGAAGCCCGACTTCACCCTGTTTCATGAAATAGGGAATTTCACAGAATAAGATAATAAAACCAAAGTATATCTGCTAACTTTTAATTACTATTAGCGGAGGTGAAACTAACCAAACTAAACCAAACCAAAAGCACCAGATTTGACATTGTGATGAACTGAGAATTCCAATACTCATAACTAATCCCGTGGACCATTATACACTAAAAGTTTGTGAGCCTGGGTGGTAAATCATCACTGTTTTGCTATTGATAAAACATTTTTATCAATAAAAATGATTTATTTTTGTGGTGCATTTTCCCTCATAAGTTGTATCTCGCTTATTTCTCAACCAACATTGATGAAATAATAGAAGTAGGACCCAACACAGGCACTCTAACTTTCTGACATGCCTAAAAATTTAGAGACTACTCACATAAAAGTACAATTGACATTGGAGATTGCCACCTTCTTTTTGCAGCCTACAACTACAGATCTTCCAGGATGTCCTGGAAAAACATAATTAAAGAAAGAAGATAATATTTACATGTTGATTTGTAGATGACATCAATAGAGAGAATACTACAGTACTGTAAACTTGAGCAGGAGGCACCAGACTATGCTGATAACCGACCACCACAAGACTGGCCATGTCAGGGTAACATCAGCCTCAGAGATGTTAGCCTCAGGTACCATAAGCAACAACAGATAGCTCTAGGCCCTGTCAACCTCAACATCAGGGCCGGAGAAAAGGTAGAAAAGTTGATATTTGAACTTGTCATTTGAAATGTTTCTAGTCTTAATAAACAGAAGGGGATTTTCCCACCTGTCACGGAATGAATGAATGAAAGAATTCTTTATTTGAAACTCTGCTTAAAATGGGTTAAACTGAGAAGATAAAAAGAGAAGAAACAAGATGCATGGCTATGACTAACGTCATATATAATTGCAATGGGCTACATGTATACATAAATAAGTACATGTATACATAAGTACACATACATACATACATACATACATACATAGAAGAACCATTCTAAATTTCAAGTAAGCATGTGAATGTTAAGGAATTCTCCCAATGACACCAAGTAAACCCCACCAGAATACCTTAAAACAGCATATATTTAGGAAAAAAAATATTCAAATTATACATTTGTTAAAACAGATGTAAACTTTTCATGTTTAAATGATTGTAACCATACTACATACTAGGTCACCACAATAATAATAGCTGCTCAGATTGTAGTTGTAAGGTGTAACTATGTTTGCATGTACATTCATACCTACATTAGTACATACACCCACTTTCACCACTGCCACCACTAACACCACTACCACCACTAACACTAAGCTCCCACTCAGCTGGCCAACGAACCGTGACATAGCATGACCAGCACCAGCACCACTGCCACCACTACCACTACCACTACCACTGCGCCCAGACGAAGACGAAAGTGGTGCATAGACGACGGACGACGATTTTCTTCACAAATGTAGAATTCCAATGGTAACATTATACCTAAACACATTTAACTGCCCATTGCAATTAAAAAACATTGTTCAGTTAGATTCAAGTAGATTCATGACTCTTGGAGGGTCACCTAACCTTGCACAAGATTTAGAAATGGACTGTTTAGATGGCCCTATAGTTGTAAAACTGATTACACTGGTAATCACTATCAAATAAATCTCTTTTTCAATCAATCAATCAATCAATCAATAGGACACATTCATAGACAAAATTGCCAAACAAAGATCCCAACATTCCATATTACATGTGGGCAAAGTGAATGGCAGTAAGTGACAATAGGGTACAAACTACAACCAAAATGGCGAAGCCCACTTTATCAATCAATCAATGAATTAATAAGACACCTACACAGAAACTACAATATTTGTTTGCATCACATTTCAGATAGGATTAGTAGGAAGGACAGGGGCAGGAAAGACATCACTGATAACCTGTATGATGAGACTGGTGGAACCTGAGGGTTCAGTCATTATTGATGGCATCAACATAAAGAGTATTGGACTAGCCGATCTGAGAGGGGCTATCTCTGTCATACCTCAGGTAAAATGTTTAGTTGTCAGTACTTTCATTCTGAAATACATTCTGAGCATTAAATACATAACTGAGCATAAAGGTTATGTGGGTTAGGACATTGTTCATCCGGCAGTGCTACACATTTAGTAAAATTTGCTAAATAAGGCAGGCAAAAAATAGGACTTGTATATCTCAATAAGTGGTATTGTTCTTATTACGAAATCTGCTTGGTTAGATCAATATTGAACTTAATTTTGAATTTTTATTTTTAATACTCCATATTAGGATCCAGTGGTATTCAGCCATTCCCTGAGGTACAACTTGGATCCTTTCAATGAATTCAATGATGACAGATTGTGGGATGCTCTCAAGCAAGTAAGATCTGTTATCTTGTTTGTTCGTTTTAAGAATTTTTGCAACTGGTCATGCAACTGGTACATATTCTCAGTACTAGCTGTACTAGCTATATTACATAGGTACAATAAGGTTATTTCTGTATGTTTGCTGTGGTTTATTTCAGTGTGTGGTAAAGAATAAAGAACATATTAAGTGTTTCAATAAAATGCATTTATTTGCGGACGTTCCTAAAAATTTTAGGCACAGTTAGCTGGGTAGGTGAAAGAGCTCTGTGGGCAGCTAATGGCAGAGATGGGAGAGAGTGGCAGCAACTTCAGTGTGGGAGAGAAGCAGCTTCTGTGCCTGGCCCGGGCGATAATGAGAGGCAGCAAGATCGTTCTCATAGATGAAGCAACTGCTAATGTAGACAAAAGGTGCTGGTTTGATCCCACTATAAAGAACTCTATCAAAAGATGAAATTTGTATTTTAAGATTTTTATTTACAGAAACATTATACATAGGCCATTACTGAGCATTAAAATATGGCTGGAAAATGATTTTCATTCTGGATCTTGGGGATTACTTTTTGACAGCAGTTTGCAATTGCTAATACTATATACTATAATATCCCAAAAGTTCTGCCAGTTTCTAAAAAATCGGCATTGATTCTGGCAGTACAAAAGGCCTATGGGGCCAAAAGCCTGGATTAATTTTTAATAGTCCAGGTGCAGAATATCATGCTATTTGGGGAACCTTGCAACTTCATTGCTTGGCCAATCAGATGCATTCTTTCTTTCTATCGGTCAGGATAATTTCTTGTTTAACTTTCCTCTTCAGCTTCATCACAATGAACATGCACATTTATATTTAGTAATTTCTTTGATATACACTTGTGTAATAACTATAAATGTTTACACAGGACAGATGAGATGATACAGACCACCCTGCAGAAAACATTGGTTAATGCTACAGTTGTAACAATAGCTCACCGCCTCAACACTCTGGTAGCTGTGGACAGGATAATGGTAATTTTACATCATAATTCTTATCCACCTCTATAATATTTGTATGATTCAGTATGAGATTTTGATATAAGAAATAACAAATGATTATAATGAATAAATATAGAAATAAGGTACATACTAAAAGCATTAGATAATGTTTCCCCTTGAGTTGAGGGTAATCTGTGGATTCAGTCAAACCGCAGGCTGAGCCCTTAGGATGGCCAATCTGCATAATGCCCTCAACCCTTCACAAAAAGCCTCTTGTGACTAGTGGTGTCCATTCCTGAAATCTGATTTTGCTTCATCATGAACCAACAAGGGGCTTTATGGTGTCTAATGGATCAGCTCCATCACAAAGGGATGTAAAGGAAACTTGTCTTGAATGAGCAATAAGGCCCTTAAAGCCTTAATTCTCAATATTACTTTCCAATTAATTTTAGGTGTTAGAGCAAGGGAAGGTAGTAGAGATGGGCAACCCATACAGACTGCTACAGCAGGGATCTGGTGCCTTCTATGATATGGTGAAAGCCTTGGGAGAGGCTAACGTCACACAGCTCATGAATGCAACCCACAATCACATAAAGTCCAAGGAAAGAGAAGACAACACTGAGAGAAGAGCATCCATGGAATCAGGAATGATAACACAAATAACTAGATTGTAATAGAAAGTGTGCTGAGAAAGAAGTGTACAATGTCTTGGAATGAGTTGTTCAGGGAGTGGGCAATTTTGAAGGATTGATATAACAATATATATATACTAATTTTAATTGGAATGGGTACTTTGATTTAAAGTACAGGCAAGTGCAGTTACTACAGTAACCATGATTTAAAACAAGCTCTTATTACCCTGTATTCTAATTGATATCCATTCATCAGCATGGTGAGAATAATATATAAAAGGCTACATATCTAACTAGGGATGTTTCATCTTCTCGATCTTTTACCTTACAATACAACATATTGAGAGGTGCAACAACACCTGCTTTGTTGATGACAAAGGTGACTCTGAAAGTTTGTGGAGCCAAATCTAGGACCAAATTTGCTGTTGCACAACAGAAACTTAGGACGACCCGTAGGGTTGTTCTAATTCTGTTTGTTGCTAATTTGAAGGGGCCCAAATTCTATCCATTGATTTCAGAAAATCATTTTCAGATATCAATAAATCATTTTCAGATATCGATAAATCATTTTCATATACCAATAAATCATTTTCAGATATCAAGAAATCATTTTCAGATTTCAATAAATAATGAATAAATGACCCAATGGCTTTCCATACTCAGGAGCCCTCAGAGTGCTAATTGTGGTTATTCCTGTCCGTTTGTAGACTCCAATAAATAGGCATTCATCCTTGTTTGTTGAAATTCATTGTGCAACAACATCCTTCTGTTGCTCGTTGAAATTTGTAGAAATCCCTGCACATTCTTAGCACAACAGAAACTTAGGATTACCCTCAAGGTTGCACTAAGTTTGTTTGTTCATAATTTGAAGGACTCCAAGATTGATTTATTTGTATATGTCGCTACGAGTAGCAAACAAAATAAAGTTCATTCTACTGCCTCTCTAAAGATGGATATATGTTAGATTTGTATTTATGATAATAAAATAATTATTGATAACACAGCCTCTGCAGCTTCTATGGCCTTTATCTTGCGATGTAGGGGCCGTTGATAATACTGTAGCACTACTCAAACATTGTCAAAAAGTAACTTCAAGACAGTTTGATGCGAATAAACACCAGGAAGCCAGGAAGCAAGTAAGTTTCAGGTTTTTTTTCTCAACATTTCGATCTCAGGTGATCTTCATCAGGAGACTTTTATTTGGGCTGGGTTTGTGAATTGTTTATATAGTGAGTAGGCTAAGTGTAGGATGTGGGATCATGGGATGTGTAGCACTTTGATTGGATGGTGTAATATAGTCGAAAAGTCTTCTGAATGATGGATTTCAAACAATAAACATTGTTTTCTTTCCTTTTTAATGGCGGGCTTTGGTGACACATCGAGCTGGGAAGTCAATATATTATAATTCATATTCAGGTTGATGTTACCATGAATTTGTTACCATGAATCTGTGTTAATTTTTACCAACATTTAGGAGAAACGATCGGGTCTTCTGTGCAGTGATCTGTAGCGAGTCTGCCACTTGTCAGTCTGCTAACGTGGGGGCTTTGCAAAATCAACTGACAGCAGGAATCGATTCCTTAGCAAAATTTAACCTAGCAAATATAAACTCGGGCTCAAACAGCCATAAACAGCCTCCCTTCAATCTAAGGAAATCCAAATAGCTAGCCCTCGACACCTTGCCACTTCTAACAGGTTAGCTACGATCATAGCCCTTCACTATCACTATCAGGGCTATGGAAAAGAGGCGCTTGAAACGGGGAAGGTGGAATTGCTGTAGTTTGTGTAGACTTGCAGAAGTTTATAACCCCTCACTATGATAATACAATCAATGTTTAATGTCTTATCTCCCTACTTGTTACCTTTCAATGCTTGATGTGAAGAATTAATCAACTGCGGGCAGAGTTTTCACCTGCTCTACACACAAAAAACGGCGAGTGAGACATTTTGTTTCCACTGTATGAAATGGCAAAAAAGAACAACTGCCTGAGAGAGGTTGCAACGGGCCCATGCATACGTTTTGCCCTAACGTTGTAACCAAGTCCTAAAATGTGACGTTTTTTAGACGTACTTGCACCGTTTTTTTGCTCATTTACATACTTTTGGGCATGCGCAATGAGACATCAACAAGTCGGAGCGCCATGTTCCAATATCGAAAAGATTCTGGCACAGATAATTATGCAGATAATAAACCTAGCAGTTCTCTGTGTGTTTTGCACATCCTCTCCCAAGAATGTACCGTAAGCATTGCAAAAAGTTATAGATTAAGGACATATAGTTTAAAAGGAATTGGTTGGGTAGTTTGTCTGGACAAACTAGAGAACTTTCTACTACCCTGATTCTAGCACGTCCAATTGACAACCTAGTATACACTGCTAATATACTTGGTTGTCTGAGATGGCTACTAACAGGTCTATGTTACCCAAATGCCGAAGCCACTTGTGGTTTTACATTCACTGATGCCACCTAACAGTTTGAATAATAAACAGATTATAGCGTGGACGTCCCGGTCTCAGTTTTTTTTAGATTCATTAAGATTTATTATGCTCATGTTTATTATTAGGCCTACTCTGGTTTTTATGTTTTAACCATGAGATGTGTTAAACCGTTCTTCAATATATCCTTAGCCCGTTCAACGTCAGCCTCCACAAGCAAAACTCTGCCAAGATCTTTGGTGAGGGAAAAAGCATTGTGAAGGACTCAAAAGTTCAACGCACGTTACCAACGTTGCATAAATCAGAAGACGTTAGATCATTGCGTCCTTGCCGGCATCGGGACAAAATCATGTAGAAATACTTTCCTTCGTGACTCATTTATCCATCAATATTGATTAAATTAAATATCTAAGCCTATAAGGGGAGGAAAGAGTGTTTCTACATTTTTTCATGAATTCTGTAGCATTTTCCCAACCCATTTTTATAGTCAAGGCCTAATTTCACCCGGTGTAACAGTTCTAAATTACCCCCCGATCTAATGTACCCCCCCGGTAATTTAGACCTCAGGTTTAAATGACCCCCTCTAGGTTCAAATTACCCCCCTTTGTTTCTTTAATTATCTTGAATTTTGTAAATTCTATTGATTCCATTACTTGCCTCAAAGTAAGATTATGCAACAACCCCACATCTAAAATTTAATTGGACTATTGTAAATTGGAATTTACGATTTTTGCTCTATGTAATGCCTATAAGTAGAATTGTCACTATTATAATATTATGTCAATAATCTGATAAAATGCTACAGGATGTGATGAGAACAGCACTCTGTGTAATTCATATCCTGAATTAAATACTTTTCTCAGATCACAATAATTCATTACTAAAATGTATTCAGTTCTGACTATTAGGTATGTACTATTACTTTTATTGTCATAATTTAAAGAATTAATGTTTCGATCAGTACTTGGTTATTATAAAATATTTGGGGCATATTAGACCTAGGTTTAGTTCCCCCCTTTGGGGTACTTTGAACCTGGTGGGGGTACATTTGACCTAGGTCTATTTTACCCCCGGGGGTACATTAAAACTGGAGGGGGTATATCCAGCCTAGGTCTAAAGTACCCCCGGGGGTACATTGGACCTAGGTCAAATGTACCCCCGGTACATTAGACCTAGGTTAGTTATACCGGGGGGTACATCTGATGGGGGGTACATTAGAACTGCTGCACCGGGCCTGGACAAATTGTCAATTTCAATCTTGCTGAAAAGTCTTTGCTTTCTCAGTTTCCTCAGCATACAAATGAATAGTTAGGCCCTATATCCTTCACACATTAACATTATGGTGCATGGTTTTAAAGCTCTCAGTAAGAGAGAGAACAAAACAGAGAAATATACAGTGTAATCTGTATATTGTGGACATGCATAATATGTAGGCCCTACATTCGGTTTTTTGGGACAGGTGGTCTGGGACAAAATCATTTCTATTATAAAGTAGTGTTTTTGCCCAAATAATGGGGACAGAATTTCGGCTATTAGGGGGTGGAGTCAGACCCATTTTCTTCTGGAAATGATGAAATCACATGTATCCAATGTCACATCGGATTAGCACATCACAGCAAGTCCAGTGGTGTATGGAACGCCATTGGGTCATTTATTCAGTATTTTTTTATATCGGTAAATGGATCAACTCATTTATTGATATCAAAAATGCTTTTATCAATATCACTAAATGAATTGTTGATATCTGAAAATCAATTGCTGATATCTGAAAATCAATTCTTGATATCTGAAAATAAATTCTTGATATCAATAAATTCATGCCATTCTTGATATCAAAAATTGAATTCTTGATATCGATAATAGGATTTACAGATATCAAGAATTGCATTTATTGATATCAAAAATGCATTTATTGATATCAATAATTCTATTTTAGAATTCAACTAAGCTCTCAACTTAGTCAGAAATGACTTTTGGATATCCCAAAATGACTTTTTGGATATCAAGAATTGCATTTCCGATATCGGAAAGGGCATTTTTCGATATCCAAAATGCAATTTTTGATATCCAAAAGTCCATTTGTTGATATCCAAAAAGGCATTTTTCGATATCTAGAAATCTATGCAAATTAGGTGAGTTGAGTGACACAATGCAATTCTTGATATCCAAAAGTCAATTCTTGTTATCAATAAAGATGGCTACTTCTCTAAGGCTCATTTGCATTGAATTTTAGATATCTAAAATTCTAAGGGCGTGTTTTCTACTGCTCATTTGCATAGACTTTTGGATATCGAAAAATGGACTTTTGGATATCAAAAAGTTAATTCTTGATATCGATAAATGATTTCTAGATCATTTATAGATATCCAAAAATGATTTATTGATATAGGAAATTCAAATTATAAGGTTGGTTGTAACAATGAGGATAGCAAGAAATATTTCTTACCCTTAAAAGTTTATGCATGTACCATTTTTGGATATCGATAAATCATTTTTTGATATCGAAAAATGATTTATCGATATCCAAAAATCATTTCTTGATATCAATAAATGGGTTTCTTTGCAATCTATTTTACGAGGTGTTTTTGATATCGAAAAATGAATTCTTGATATCGAAAAATGACTTTCCGATTTCGGATATCGATAAATGGAATGGATATTGGAAAATCATTTGTATATATCGGAAATTATTTTGGATTTCGAGAATTCATTTCTTGATATCGGAAAATGATTTCTTGATATCGGAAAATGATTTCTTGATATTGGAAAATGATTTCTTGATATCGATAAATCATTTATTGATATCGAAAAATGATTTATCGATATCCATAAATCATTTTCCGATATCAATAAATACTGAATAAATGACCCAATGGGGTTCCATAGTGGTGGGAATCTGTCTGCACCCCTGTGTGTACAAACAACAGAACAAAGGCTGCATCCTCCAACTTTCTCCAAACAGCCCCCATACGGAGGGCAGCACAAACATTGATAAGGAGAGTTAATCCCCTATGATCTGGGTTGTCCATTTGATATACAAATGTAAAACAAACATGATAGAAGGCTTCACAGGTATTGTAGATTATTTAATTTGTGTCAGTACAAAGATGTGTAAGGCCAATCACCTAAAATTAGGGAGCACACCCTGTATAATTTGTAAACCTTTCCAACACACATCATTAGTTTGGTAACCCCGACCATGCCCGATGCTCTGTATGATCTAAATTTGATTGTGAATCATATCAGCATTTTATGTCATTATTTTTTATCTAATAGGCTACTTCAATCGGCCAAAATGCAGTGTACATCTACCAGATGGAGAACACTGGATCCGAAATATTTGTATCCTTATTCTAAATTGACAGGGCAATAGAAAAAGGTCAAAAACTGAATCGAAACTTCAATGAGAAGGTTTTACTCTGAAAAGAAAAAGGATTCAATCTAATCCCTATCTTATTGTATCTTGACAATTAAATGCATACATTTCTTTAACTTTTAATGTCAACAAAAAAATGTTGGCTATGTATTTTTTTTTATATGTGTAGCCTACTCTGAATATCTCCTAAATAAATCCATTGCTTTTGTGTCTCTAATTATCATGTATCTCACACCATACTAGCAATTATTTACCACTCCTGATAGAGAGGACAGTCGCATAAAGGGGACAAAACCTTCAGGCCCAACGTGTCCACAATGAACGGATTACACTGTATTTGAATATATTTAACCATATAATACCCATGCTACGCACAGGATTTGCTAGTGGGACAGTGGGGCCCACATCCTCATCTCTCCTTGTTCCCTCTCCCACCATCTTTCTCTTTCAAGTTGTCTCTTGTTAAACTTAGTAGGACAATCTGTATTAACATCATACCAAAAATGGAACCCTGTTTAGATTCTTTACTGTGTGGTTGGGTAAATCTCTGATTTTACCTGCTCTGATTTCACCCACCAACTTAGTGGGTAATTTCACACACTGTACAGAGTGCTGAAGACTGAGGCTAAGAAAGAAAGGGTGAGAGAGACAGACAGACAGACAGACACACAGCTGAGATGAGTTCTGTCACCTGCCGATCTCAGCCCCCTGTCGATCTCTCACACACCGATCTAATCCCCCGCAGATCTCATCCACTGCCAAACTCTTACCTGCCAATCTCATCCCCCGCCCATCTCTCACCCGCCCATCTCAACCCCCTGCCAATCTCGCACTTGCTGATATCTCAACCACCGATCTCATCCCCCGCCGATCTCTCACCTGCCGATCTCTCACCCGTTGATCTCATCCCCTGCCGATCTCTTCCCCCTGCTGATCTTTCACCTGCTGATCACTCACCCGCCAATCTCATCCCCCGCTGATCTCATCCCCCGCTGATCTCTCACACGCCGATCTCACACCTGCTGATCCCTCACCCACTGATCTCATCCCCTGCCGATCTCTCACCTGCTGATCTCTCACCCGTCAATATCATCCCCTGTCGATCTCATACCCCGCTGATCTCTCACCTGCCGATCTCTCACCCGCTAATCTCTCAGCCGCCGATCTCATCCCCTCACCAATCTCACCCCTCGCCGATCTCATCCCCCCCCCCCCCCGCCAACCCTGACCCGCTGATCTCTCTGTGTATGTCAGATAAGACATTCCAGCTGCCCTTATAGGCTGAGACACTATGTTAGGTCCATAAACACTATCTATTCAGGCATAGCAGATATCTTTTTATTTTTCCTATACAGGTTCAGTAAATGTATTTATAATATCAGAGCGTACAACCATTTTTAGCTCTTAAATTATAAGTAACATTACCACTCTTAGAACGCTTTAACTTATAATTTACTAAGATCTAAATAATAATCATAGATCGAGTTGTTAAAAAAGTGATAACTAAAAAAGTTATACGAAGCACTCAATCTGTTTTAAACCCAAACAAACAAATCTGTTATTTATTAACTTATCAAAATTGATTTTTATGACCAAATCTCAATAAAAATACGGAACTCTTTTGCCTAAAATTGAAGAGTTGTCAGGTTACTGTGTGGCGTATTCATACAAGAATGATACTTCCACCGCTAAACAACATTTTAGTCATTACATGTAATTTACAATCATCTTTACCCAGTCAAAGCTTATTCACATAAATATTTCACTTATACCATCAGCTGAGTTTTAAAACCAAATATCATATGTTAATGTGCAAAGGATATAACTATTCATTTGTAGACTGAGAAATCTATGAGAAAGCACCGAATTGTCAGTGAGATTGTCTGTATGGACTACCATCTCCTTTTCCTGTGTTGAGAAATGTAGTCGAAAAGTGATTTTTTAAGGGGCTAAGGGAAGATCTTAAAATGGTTTAACTTGTAATAATAATAATTATAATTATGATTGAGGAAATGATTTGGGTTTTCACCAAGATTAACAGACCAAAATGCTCATCTATATCTTGTTGACCTTTACATTTGTTTGGAATGATAAGACCACTAACTTGCAGTTGCAATGAAACATATAGGCCACACAACCCTCCACTTCTAGGTCATATCAATACATCAATTAGGGACATCACATGTGTAACTGCACATATCTGTTAGAGTGCATGCTGGGTTAGATGTAGGCCACATCTGTTTTTCAAAAGGTATTAGCAACATTTTATCTGAATAAGGCAGTTTGTTTTCACCAATCTTATAGCACAAACAAATGATGTCTGAAACCACATGTTGAGAAAGCTGAATACTTGTGTTATCATACTCAGTATACATTATATATGTACTATATACATGACTGTACATTTGAGTTATATAGATTCAAGATCATCGATATAGTTATATTATAAACTAAATTCCGATTTTTATGAACTAGCCACCTATATATCTGTTACTCTGACATACAACATCCATAATTCCAGGAAACTGAAATTCGAAATGGTAGACATGCAACCCTCTAATGAATTGGTAGAAATGCAACCCCTCTAGTGAAATGGTGGACATGCGACTCCCCTATTGAAGTGGTACACATGTTATTCCCCTATTGAATCAGTTGTTTCACAGCTGTTAATTTGACGAAGGGGACAGTTTACAGGATGGCTCCACCGAAAGTACCCGCCACCTATGGACAAGCAAGCTTGCTATCAAAACTGGTCTTGTGGTAAAGTACCTTAGTGTATTTATTGTATGCATATCAGATCTGACCATGGGCCTATGTGGTTTAACTCTAATTAGTAAACTAGCAGTGGTTTAATGTCAAACAGTTCAACACATCTGATGCACCAATTCACCTTATATTCACACATGTGCCATTTTCTTTTTAAACTTATTTCATTAAGGGCAATTATTAGGCCAATTATAAGGGTAATTATTAGGCCAATTATAAGGGTAATCATTAGGCCAATTATAAGGCCGTATATATATTCATCTGTGGAAATTGGCTGATTGACAAACTATTGGTTGGAATATGAATTACCTTAAAAACATTTATATATATGACATTGTATATCACTATTAAACTCCAACACTAGAAAAAAGTAAATTGATATCAACCTTGAACCTGAATGTATTATCTCTGTGTAGAGGAATTAAATAACACTGACAAATATCAGTACTGGGAAAAGATGAATTGATAAAAAGACAAATAATTAGACCTTGAAGACAGCTGTTTCATATCTCAATTGAAGAGTTTATACTATTATCTTTTAGGTGGATGATTGACCTATTTAGAATAGCACGCAAGAGACCACTGACTGAAGATGATGTTTGTGAACCTGTGGATTTCCTGTCTGCAGATAATGATCCTCAGAAGTTTGAGAGGTATGTGCTTCCAATAATTCAATACTTATGTGCTTAAATTAGGTCATGGCCATAGCCACTTCTTTGACGCCATTTGGCCCTTGCCTTGGGCCGGAATCATTAAAAAGGTATTTAGGACCACTCAGCCCTTTGTGTGTTTTTATATGAATATATATCAGGCGAAGTTAAAATCTGAAGTATGGAACTATTTGCGTCAGTACCGTTTTGGGGTCGAAATAATAGTTTAGATTAAAGAAAAAATAATAGAAAGTGGCCTAACAGGGACATCAGGATGTAATGACTAACCAAATAAATAATCTTTATCATATGTGATCCGTTTTAGGAAAATGAGTCATAAGTCGCAAAAATGGATTTTGAGATATCACCATATTTGAAAAGAGGAGATCAAGCCGATTCCAATGATAGTAAACAGTCTAATGAAATAATAAGTATTTCTAGATTTTAAGTTAGATATTTTCGTTTTTGAAAAAAGGTTTCCAATATTTCTGGGGGTTAATAAACAGTAAAATAACTAAATGTAGTCCATATGAGGACCTTTAAAACGAAAGGATATATTGCATAGATTGTCCTGAAATTTGAGACATCGATTGACATACCTATAAGTGATGAACTCTCCAAAAATCAGAATATTCCAATAATGTGATCTTGTGAAAAAAACACTTTGAAAAATATTAATTTTGCGACTTATGACTCATTTTCCTGAAACACATCACATATTTGCCTGGACATTTATCTTTTAGAAGTGAAAAGATAAATGTAGAAAAACATTTGATAGTTGATATATCAACTTATAGAATGAGTAGGCCTACACAGACTTTTAATCTATCGGAGGTGGCGCTGGGAAGATGAACACATTTTCTAGTCAACGCTCTAATCATCGCAAGACAAAAGTAATTGTGGATAGCCTGTAAACACATTCAATTGATAAATAACAGCTTGAGAACCTGCGATTAATCTGGTTTCCTGAAGAAATAGATATATATCAAAGTTCAATATATTTTAGTAGATATAGTATAACATTTAATACCATATATATTCTGGCAAGTGATCCTATACATGTACCTATTTTGGGTCAATGCGACATCTAATGGGGACATATTATTTAAAGATGATAGATGAATGAAACAATCATATATATATATGAGCAATTCCACCAAAAAATGCATCATTTGGCCAAAATTCATAATTTTTCAAAATTGACCCTCTGCTCATTATCTACATATAACTCATTATTTTTAGAATGTATATATGAATATCAATGACATTGATTTCACCTCATTTTCCTGTCAACTTGACTTGAATACTTGTTTTGGTTGTTTATGGAGGTTAATAAGTTATGTGACGAGCTTGAAAAAATAGTGCTTCAATTAATTTTCTTAAGGAATTGTATGCTCTCTTACATAAGGTGTGGGAAAAAACAGCCTTTGTGGCTTAAATTTGAGATTTTTAAAAAGGAATTATCCTCTTTTCGTATAAAATGGTCAAAAATCGTGTTCCCCCACCTCATTTCATAATATGATGTGCAGATTAGAACAATTTGATAGAAATAAATAAAGCTACAATGTATGTAAGCTAATGTATGTAAAAATATGGGTTTGGCCCTAGATAAATATCTTTTTTTGTTTTGTTTTTTATAATTTGTTCATTTATCCAGGTAGGTTACATAAGTGACGCATGTTTAAAGTTTAATAAATAATATATAACCCCAGATCACCCTAAAGTGGTCTTTCTCTGTGCCTGGTTCATGATTCAGAAGTGCAAATAGACTGGGCAACAATTCTCTATCCAAGGGGCATTTTTTAGTACGAAGGTGCATCAGCACGTTTCTGGCTAATTTGGGTGTGCTAAACATGAAAATCGCTGTTGCTAAGCTGAAATCTGACCCCTTCCTTGTCAAAAATCAAAAAACAAAATGGCTGCCAAACAAAGATACCCGTGTGATACCTCAAAATGATGGAAATTGAGAGGACAATCCATTTAACCCACTTACCTGGATGTCCCATCACTGTGGTTACCATGACAACCAAATATCCACACATAGTATGTGTTTTTCACTTTTTGACAAAAATCATAAAAAACACATAATGACCATATATTATGTGGTCATAAGATACCTCAAAAGGATGGTAATGCAGAGGGGAATCCATTTCTGATATTTTCATTGTTGTAAGGACATGTCAGAGCGTATTAGAGCATATCATAACAAAATCTGAATAAAAAGTCCATATATCAGATCATACGATTGGGAGACTTTCGGAGATGAAATAATCAACAAAAAATACCACTAATTAATTATAAATCAATAGAAATGATAAAAAAAATGAATTCCAAATTATTCACAAAAATTATCAAAATCAAATTATCAAAAATTATCAAAATTACCACTGGCACGGCTGTTGGTGACCAGGGGTAGAGGATAGAAATAGGAAGAGGCCCTGGTTGTTTATACTGCCACAGTTGGTATCATACTATCAACATTTGGCCCTGAGGCCTACCTGAGTTCGAGGCTATTTATCGGTTTTTGGATACTTTCAAACCTTTAGAAACAGAAACAAATCTTCCAATAACACACCCTTACCGCACAAACATTGTGGATTATTGCATAAGTAATTAATATCTATGGCACTATTCAGGGCACTCGGGGCACTATTCTGGTCTCACTCCTCCTCAATCTGGGGCATATAGTGCACTGCAAAGGTTTATTCCTTCGCCATGCAGTACAGTTACAATGCATGGGTGATGTACTTTTTGAAATCAGTTTTTTTGATTTGTTGTTCAGGTGAATATACCCTGTCTGTGACTACAGATATTAGATTGGTCTACGTTTTTGCCAAGCAGGTCAACTACAGTCCCCGCTCAGCCAAAACATGGACTAATCTAATAGGCCTATCATAAACAGTAAAAAAACATACGCACCTCAAGGTCACTCTGCATAAATGGCCCATAATTGGCCCTCATGAGTTTGATGAGGGAGTTTGAGTAAGTGAGGGTGGTTTAATATCCCTCCCTCTATTTGCTGGTTAAATCTTCACACTATTGTAATGAATGTGTGTGTAGTATTTATACCAGATGTTGTATTGTTTTACTGTAGCTCATGGAAGGACTTACCACAGGATCAAGTCAATAAAGAAGGAAGTCTGTTTTGGCACCTCTTCAAATATTTCAGGAAAGAGATAATAATAGCTTATGCTATTACTTTGGTGACAGTAAGTCTGGAGTTTCTACAAATAGTTCTTGTAGGAAAAAGCATTTGACAAATATCAATTTGGCGACCTTAGACTTTCTGTGACATATCACATTTGTACTAATTTCTAAGAACAAATAAATAGTATTACCATAATTATAGGACCTCTTCAAATTCTTCACCTTGATAGCACTGAGGTACTTGGTAGAGTACACTCAGGGTACAGTGGACATCAGTGCTACCACAAGCTGGCTCATACTGTCTGCTGCTGTCTTACTGGTAACGATCAATGGCCTAATGGGCACAAATTGTGCCAGACCTATGCAATATATAGAGATGAGATTCAGGTTGATTTTAGTTGCACTCGTGTATAAAAAGGTAAGTAAGCATGATTTAGTGCTGCATTTGGCACAATTACCTGACCTTTATCATTTAATGCAATCAAAAGCGGTTTACTAGTTTGACCTCTAAAGACAAAATTATTTTTGACCTAGAATCTGACTATGACAGATTATGTGTTGTGCCCTAATGTTACTCAATATAACAGTATTGGGAAGTATAACAAAAAAGCGGAGTATAATAAAGCTTTATTCAGATATACCTGGCAGAGCACAAAACTCTGAGAGTGTAAAGGGCCTAGTCCACTAAGCCGATTCTCATGTGATTTTATGCTGCAGAGGAGTCTTTTGCACTAAATTCTGTGAGAATCGCATGAGAATCGGCTTAGTGGACTAGGCCCTTTAGTCAAATAAGTCCATTAATGTTGCATTCTAAGCTGTTATGCTAATAAATGTATTACACAATGTACTGTATTTCACTGAAAGTACGCCTTGGCGTTTATTTTTTTCAGACCACTCTTACCCCAAGCACTTTTTTGAGGCAGGCTTTTATACAGGGCAGGCGTCTATTGTTTTATGTTAATGAATACCCATGCTGCAACATTGAGATATCCCTTCTTAGCAGCTTATTAAGCTTACACTCCTTTTATTAGGGTAACTACAGGGAAATGAAATCTAATTATTGGGACCCAGCATTCATTCGGGGCCAGCATTTATTTATTTCATGACATTAAATGACCCGACACTTTTTTGGGGTAGGCACTTATTTGGGACCTGGCGTTCTATCAGTGAAATACGGTACTCACATTGTGACTTATATAGGAGTGAATATATCAATATTCTGCTGCTATCAAAGATGTTAATTGAAGAATTTGAAGTCTGGAGTCTGAAGATTGGCTGAGATAAAACAGCCACTGAGCGATAATAGGTGAAGCCACTGCTGGAGAGGATTTTGCCATGTCTTGTCTAAAACAACTGGACAGAATGCCCCCAAATTTTGGTCAACTTACTTTTAGAGGGTCTGGAAAAGAATGAGACCAAATTACATGCAGCTTTAACAGCCACCATCTCTAATCATCATATTGTTGCCTATTGGTTGGTTTTATATTGTTCATGCAGGTTCTCTACCTTAGTCACACATCCTTGGCCCAGACCAGTCCAGGACACATTGTTACACTGATATCTGCAGATGCTGAGGCCACCAGTGAGGTAAGATACTGGAATATTCTTGATCACATATTAATTACTTCATAAAATATATCTGTGACTTCATCAATTCTGATTCATGCATTGGGTATGACAGTAATGTACACCATATTATATGGGTGCAAACTGTTTTGTTAAATCTAGGTTCAAATAAATGAAAGCCAATTAAAATACTCAAAATACTCAAAACTCAATACTTTGGTGCAATATTAATACTCCTTAACTCATTAGTTAACCTATCAATACACGGCTATGGTTACCCAATGAGTGTGCAGATGCATGTGTTTATCAAAATGGGGCCTGTTGCTGCTCTGTCTTGTGTAACATCTTGAATACAAGGGTCTCACACGCTCCATTCCACAAGCTGTTGCCTCAACTGATCAAAACTTTTTGATTGTGACATGCCTCAGGCCCCGATGCATGGATTCTTCCACACACAGTGTAATTCTGGCCTATCTCATCCAGTCAGATTTGAGATTTTTGTTTGAGTTTCTTCTTTATTGTTTCACTTTCAAGGTAATTAGGAAATTGTATTGCTGGTTTGGCTCACAAGTCCTTCTCATCTTGATAATGGTGTTTGAATGTTTGGATATTGGACCATACATACTTCTGACTCCTGTATTACTGTCTGTGGCAGTTCTGTTTCTGTATCAATGGGGTAAATTAGCAGGGAGATTAAGGTATTTAATACTTTGTTTACTTTTGGAATGATGGGGAATGTAAATATTGTTTAATTTATGTTTAGGGTGATTTGGGGCTATTCCCTTCCCAAGATTCCCAAGATTTCATTAACATCCCAGGATTCCCAAGATTATTTTTTTGCTTTACATATTTCACCAAGACTAGATCACTGCAATGTCTTCCTCTAGTACCTAGGGGTGAGAAGGTGAAACTGTAGCCGCACCCTGGGTAGGACACATGAACTATCAATAGTTGCAGAGGGATCATTTCTATTTGAATGTGTAGAAAGAATTCCTCTAGAATCCCTCTAGTAAACACCAGATCTTGAATTTGTCATTAGTCCAGGAACACCTTAAACAATTCTAAAGACACCTTGTACAAGGTAAGGGAAGGAAAATTGTGTGTGGGAATTCCTACACTTGTTTCACTTGCCAATATTGTGTGTATGGGTTATTCCTACAATCTGGGAATTTCATGTAGGAAGGAATATTTTTGATTTCATACAGTGACAAAATTCGCCCCCCCCCCCCACACACACACACAAATTAAAGTGACAAATGTTCTTTCTTGATATTCACAAAAATTCTGGAGCTCTAGGGATTGTTTATTACATAATTCATCTTTAAAATTTAGATGTTTTTGCCTCCATGCAGAGTAAAGCAGATCAAATGGACAGACAAGCGAGTACAACTGTTGAATGAGATGATTGTCAGCATGAAGGTTGTCAAGATGTACTGCTGGGAGAAACCTTTCTCTTCTTATGCCTACAACATCAGGAAGTAGTTATATTTTGCATTGAAGTCCAAAGTTTAACCTTCTGTATAATATAACTGAGCATAAAATCAGTTTAAGGAGTTACTCTTGCTGGTCGAATGTTTTAAGGCGGTAGAAATAGAAAAAGATCTAAAGGTAGAAAATAAGAAAATCTTTTATCAATGTTAGCTGATGTTAGCTGTCTCATAAACAAATGGTTTTGTTGCTGTCACAGATCAGAGATGGGCATTCAGTTTTGGCGAGCATCGTTTGAAGCATTTGGTGCAGTGTGTGGTCTCCCATTTGTAAAGATAACCATCTTTATATTGTTTGTATATCTGGCATATACAGGCCATGACTTGACAACTGGGGTAAGGGCATCCTCTTTCATTTATTTAATGCCCCTAACTTTTGATATAAACAATATTCACTAAGATTCAATCTCTTATATAAATGCATGAGGTATAAATCTATATCATTAAGCTATCCCTAACACCTTACTGTTGCACTAGACAGTGCTGCACTAATCTTTTTATTTAGAATTTTATATTAATTAATTACTAAGGGGGTGCACTTACATTGTTACACAATAAACATGTATTGAATATGATGAGAAATATATTAAACCTATATTTGGTAGGTTCAACATTAATTAAGTAGATAAACTATTTTTGCATTACAGGAGGTATCAACTTTTTCATCAGTTCAAATAGGCTTTGGCCTAATAAAGAGCTTGTGCTGAAGAAATGACTTCAGCTAAATAAACAGCTTTACTTCAGACTAACTAATAACCATTTTCAGCTGAATAATGAGCTTCAGCTGATTAAATAACTTCAGCTGAATGAACAACTTTAGCTGAATAAACCTAAAACCCTTCACATTTCAGCAAAGATTGTCACTGATTGGTAACATGGGAATCCTGGCCACGGTATTCTATACCTATCTGGGTCGGTCACTTGTAACATATCAACAGATTAAGGCAAGCACAGAGAGAATAAAGGTACAACCACAAGGTGCACATGCACACTAATATTATGGACTGTCAATTTATAACATGAATAATGATGATGTGATATTACTAAATTTTCATTTTTTCCAAATAACAGGTTTGGGATTTGCGAGGGCCTTAGATAATTATAAATGTGTAGTGAACTTTAGGATTGTGGTGGGACAAGAGTAGTTTCACATGAACAAGGACAAATGAATGAACATGTTTGAACCTGTTTTTTATTTTAACCCCAACGCGCAATATACATCATATACAACATTCTCATAGAATGTGGCTCTTACGACAGTGATCACTTGTGCCAAGTACTTTGCATGAGAACCGTAGTAATAAAGCATAGTAATAAACAGTTGTGCATCCTAATCAAGAATGAACCAACAGATCTTCACTCCTGTGTTGTAGCTATTTCTCCTGAAGGAGGAAAACAAAACTGGAGATGGTGACATCATTCCCGGACATGGAATTAATGTTTATAATTTGACAGTTTCCTGGTCTAGTCATTCAGAGGTTAGTTTCTGTAGTTTAAATAATATTTTATCATTATTACAGTACAGGATAGCAAATATGTTGCATGAAGCAAAACACATGAGAAAAACCAGTAATCCATGAAAATTGGTTCTACTAGTTACTGTCTGCTTTCTCTACAGTATTGTAGTTGTTGTGCATCCATCCATTGACATCATTTTCTTATGCGATAGTTGAGGGAAAATGTAATTCAATGGTCAGATTTCACTCTGCTTGATTGTGTCAAAAAAATCAAAGGAGAGAAGCTAATTATATGTTTTCCTCTAGGGTCAGGATCAATTTTCTCTTCAGGATGTGACATTTACAGTAAAGCAGGCAAGTATTGTTATCTTTGCACTTTTGTAATTGCATAAGGATACATTGAACTTGCGTATTCAACTGTAGTGAATTCCGTCGATAGCAAATGGCTCTAATTACTAGACGATCAAGAAACGGCTCTGGATCTCGACAAAGGCAAAGAATAAACCCAACACAGAACAGCTCTTATTGGGACTTATTGCCTCCCACGACCAGACTGCAAGTCTAACTAAGACCGAACCACAATACACAATACGGTCATGCCTGTCCTCTTGAACTAAAAGAGGTGTCACACCAGGCAAACATTATCCATAGACATAATACATAAGAACAGGTCGTACAGGAGTACAGTGAAGGGTTATACATAATACACATTCTGCTGTAGTTGAATACATTATAAGAATCCTGTAAATGGGTGATAATAGGAAAACACAGTTGTCTTTGAACTAGCACAAATTCAAAAGCTCCAATCTTGTTCAGTGAAGCATTACTGAAGCATGGAAATGTCAAGGACACTCGGTCATATATACACACTTGACGCAGAGGCTATTTATAACCTCCGATCCACTACACAACTATATACATCAAGATATTTAAAATTATATCAAGATCATGTACAAGATGGCAGACGCCATGAATGCTCTCTAAGTGACGGAGACCTTGGACCCAAATATTTCTGAGACTTTGGCTACTGAATAGCATAGTGAAGTGATTGGAATGTGAGGTCATTGTATCTTGATTTGAAATCTTTTATTCTGGGAATTGGATAAAGGCTTAATAATTGGATTACCCAATGTTTTATCGGAAGGAACTGCTAAAAGTCCTGTACCACTATGAATAGCCCTGCTAGCTTGTTGAAGGAGAAAGCTTCCACACCTGCCGGTGATTCATAATCATGGCAAGGAAACGGCACAAATATGGCTAATGCATCAAATGCCTCTAATGTATCGGTTGACAATGATGAGATTTCTTCATTGAAACATGCTGGATCATCAACAATTAAAACAGGCAATTAAAACAGTTGGGTATAGTGATACCACAGGAGTGCCAGGCAGCCATGATCATAGTTGGTTATGAGTATTTTGATAACTTGTTAAATGTATGGCTAATGTATGGCCAATACAAATATTTAAAAGATACATATATCATATTATATATATATATATAAATTACGTTTTTTCCACTTTTTTCCCCATGCATTTTACTTGAATTGTTTTCTAAGTAATTCTGTTACAAGATCTCTTTGTAGGAACGTTTGGATTTTGGGGGATCTAGCACTTTAAGTCATATCAATACATACTGAATTTCAAGACAGTACATCAAATATATTCCTGGTAATCCTATGCAGTATATTTAATCAACTATAAAATATTAGAATATAAAATATAGGAATATTTTTTTATATTTTCTAAATGTTAAAATTGTTTGAACCAATTTTTTGATGACCTGATATGCTTGACATGACTTGACAGCTTATTCTTCCATTCATAATCATATTTCGGAGGATATCAATCAATATCCAAGAGTTCCATTTGGTGTTTGATATGGTCATCACATAGTGTTCCGCTGATGATTTGTGTGTAAGTTTCTCTTGATTTGATGTGTATCTTTTATAAAACATGCCTAAATACGTGCTGTATGTTTTTCATTAGGCACAACTTATTGCAGTTGTTGGAAAAGTTGGTGCTGGAAAGGTAAGACGTTATTAGTAGAACTTCCAGATAGACAAGACAAGAACAAAATCATGAACCGCCTCTGTGGTGCAGGTGGTAGGATGCAGGAGGGTGGAGTGGGAGAATATGTGTTTATCACTTTTATTTGTATTAGGGATTTTAGTATCTTTAGATTTCCCCCTAAACAGTGATAGTATAATATTTTTCTTTCACATATATGTTTAAGTTGTTGTGTTGGTTCTGTAGGTGTAAAGGGATAGATAGCGACTGGTTCACTGGCCTTTTGTTGCTTAGAACCTACCATATCTGAGTATGTCTTGTTTTTGATGTTATTTGATTTTTACCTGTAGATCTTGCATCTATAGCCCATTTTAAACAATATGTGGGCAGCTCATTGAATGCTTTCAATTCTACAAATAGATACAATTAATAAATAATCTATCTGATTGCTTCTACCAGAGCACACTGCTGATGGCCTGTTTGAAGGAGCTGAGGCCAAGTAAAGGAAGCTGTGAGGTAGGAGGAACTGTATCATATGCACCACAAGAACCCTGGATTCTGTCAGATACAGTGAGAGACAACATCCTACTGGGCAATCAGTTTGATGAGCACAAGTACAACAGAGTCTTAAGTGCCTGTGCACTAATAGAGGTAACTAATGCCTTTCTGTGATAGATTAATAGAGGTAACCCACTCTTTTATGTAATGCATTGATAAAGTAACCAACTCTTTTCTGTAAAGCACTAACATGATGCTGATGTGATGTAATTCAAATATATGTATAACAACAGCTATGTTGAGTAGTTGTTTATATATTTATTATATTCTTTAATGCAACTACAATTATTGGTAACAGGACATTGAGCAGATGCCTGATGGGGACCAGACATTGGTCGGAGAGAGAGGACTGATGCTAAGCGGTGGACAGAAAGCAAGAGTTGGACTTGCCAGGTCCTGTGAATTTCTACCTTTAGATCATTAAAGTGTAATGAGTCACAGAAAAATTAGTCTAAAGTCATAAAAATTTATTTTAAACACTGTGCCTTAGAGATACTGTTTTTGCATCATATTTAAAAAGATGGTATCAAACGATATCAATAGCCTTGCCATCCATCTCCACCTACAGAACCAGCAGAACAACAACAATGGTTTCCAATGATTTGTAAAATCTCACAAGTAAATCACCTGTAAAGTAAATACATACACTGCATGGGATGACTTTGAAAAAGCAAAGCCATCAATACACTCTTGAAAGTTGGTCCATGTATTCATATAGATAGATCATGTGGGAAAACCTTTAAAAAATATCAATTTTCGGAAGCAGCCAGGCAATGATAATTTGGAAACTGCCAAAGTTCTAATGTTTTTTATTCTATTATAGGGCTGTTTACCATGATGCTGATATTTACTTACTCGATGATCCTTTCTCTGCTGTGGATGGAAAAGTGGCAAACAAAATATTCTTTGAGTAAATACTACCTGCTTCATATTATAATTTAAAAAGCATTTGTCACTAAATTCTTGATTTGGGGAAGGTTTACACAGAGCATCCTGGTAAAACATCAGTGTATATGGAGCATGTTAGTATGTAAACTGTATTACTTGAGTATGGTGGGCACTCACTAGACTTGGACCCAAGCCAAAACATTTGTGCCCAACAGGTGCCATTTAGACAGTGCCTCTTTAATTATCTCTCTGATCTGATTTATTTCGATTGTGCTACTATTTGTTCTAGGTGTATTCAGAGTCTCCTAAAAGACAAAATAAGGATCCTTGCTACCCACCAAACACATATATTGGGTCATTCTAGCAAAGTGGTTCTTCTTCATGAGGTCAGTGGATTTACCTATTTTGCTTTGTTCTAGAGTTTGTAACTTAATATTTACCTTCACCAATTCTCTCTAATTTAAAGCTGCACCCTCAGATAACATTATTAAAAAAAGAAATATTTTCTACCTTGTGTTCTGTTCTATTCCAACTTATCTTAAAGACTTTTGACCAAAATGTTGGAGTATTTTGTCGAGTTGTGTTTGCTACCGGCTTCATAAATGCTTGCATTTATATTTCGAGGACCTGCCCCAATCCTTTACTGCACTAGCTTCCCTTATTTTAGCTCACCGGTGGCCATTTTCTGTCATCTGACCCCCATTAAAATTGTTGTATAAAAATACAACCGCAGCAGAAAATTGATAAGGCAGCTTTATTAAGTCATGATGTAAGTGAATTTGAGAAGATTTTGTTTGTCATTATGGCTGAGCATGCCGGTTTAAGACAAAATTGAAATTTTACATTTTCTGATGCCCAGATCCACTTTTCTGATGCCCTGACTTGCAAAAAACTTATTAATCATAAAAACTTCAATTTAATCATGTTTCAATCTTTGTTTTAAAATGACTTTCAGGGCTCCATTAAGAAATGTGGCCCTTATAAAGACATGGCCCAACTTGTGAAGGAACACATTGAAGTAGAAAGTAAGGAGGACATGGATGGCTTGTCACAACCATTGTATACAGCAAGTGAAGTGGATAACAATATGATTACCATGGTAGGAGTACATTTCCATTATTGATAAGATAGTGAAAATGATCTCGTTTAAATATGATTAAATAGGAGAGGGTAAGGGGTCAACATGTGTAGGGAGTTGGTGAGAGGTGAGGTAGAGGAGTGGGGGGAGGAATGAGAGGTATATAAATGTATTGGCGTAGTCCAGGTAACTCAGTACCATTGACTTAACCAAGAGGGTCCTGGTTCAAATATCCAGGGCATGGCGGTTTATGAATAGATTACTTAGTCTGGCATTTGCCTTTTTAATTTTTGACTTGTTCATACCATCAAAACTAAGCCTGGAATCAAAGACCCAAGTACGCAAAGGAGTCTACCCATTCCAATTCTAAATAATATATTGTATTTTGTTGAACAGGGAGTATAGTTATATGTCCAGTAGAGGGGGAGGATGAACATTGTTTTAGTTTTTGGAAGACTGATTGCAAGCTTATCTCTGGGGCTCCAGTCTGCAATTGTGTGTCGTACTGACGTTAGGATAATAGATCATTATGATTCTGTGAGCTATTAATTAAGACTATATCATCAGCAAATAGTAACATATTGCCCTGGATGGCTAGGCTACAGATATCAATAACAAAGATTAATGAAAGCCCCTTCATTTAATATCAGTAGTTATTAGTTGCATTTCTATGCCCATGCATATGATGCTTTTGTAACAATATAATTATGAGGCTAACTACAAAAGCATTAGCGTACATATTTTGATTAACCTCTGAAAAACGAAATGACATTCATCAAATGTATGTGATAAATGTTTCAGACACTGTCATCTGGTGCAACAACAAAAGTTGACAAGAATGAGTCGGGAGGCGTTGGGTTTAATGTTTATATGAGATTTCTCAGAGCTGGAAGAGGATACTTCTTTGTTCCACTTTTCCTCATCCTCAGCACAATAGTTTTGGTATGTTATGTTAATGACATGTCTTTGTTGACATGTAGCACAAAACTCCCATAGGCTCAGCAATGTTTCATAGTTATTCTCTGTTCTTCATTATTCCAAATACAACTTCTTCTATTCAAATAATATCTCAGCAAATGATCAGACCAATAGGTCAAACAAGTAAATTGCTGAGAATGCAGAATTAAATTATTACTACTTATTTCTACCACAGGCATCATCCATTCTTCACGATTTACTTCTTATTCAATGGTAAGAAATAACCTAGATGATATCATATATTATATACACCTACAAGGTTCCAATATTGAAAAATGTATGTTTGTACAATGTTATGCTTGGAAATATACTTTAGCTTCTCAGACATAAAGCGACAAGAGCCGTATTGACCACCAAACAGCGTGCTAAATTTGATACTAATAAAGGAGATAATTTTTTATCTTTTCTTATTGGGGCACAAGTTGTCATTGTTGCAAAGGTATCAACAGAATAGAGATAAATCCCACTTAATACCTGAGATCAAGTATTGTCACATTTATTGTAACTGTTTGAGAGATATGACTTGGAATTAAGTTTTTATTTATAACATCATATAAACCCTTCTGTTCAGGGGCATTGATAAGAACCAACAAGCGACTAATGGAACAAACTCCACTATTCTAAAGATACTCGGACAGCATTCTCCACCCAGCGATAAGTGGTATTTGCAGACACTTGTTGTATGTCTCTGCATTGTGTTAGTTCTTCATTTCTCTGCATATCTAGCCATTGTCTACATGTATAAGACGGCTGGGAAAAATTTGTATAGTGAGATGTTTCACTGTCTGATGAAGGCACCATTACATTTCTTCGAGAGAAATCCTGTAGGTAGGTTTGAACTGCAGAAAAATCTTGTTTTCAAAGCCACAAAAACTAACATTTTGAAAATGTATTTTCTACAGGATCTGTTTGTAGGAGATTGAGAGAAGTGATGTGGGGTAGGGGGGGGGGGGACAAGTGTAAACTGTAATTATAACACTTAAGTGTGAACAGAACTCATCTCCTTGGGAATCTTTGCCAGTAAGCCTTGCACTTTGTGCTGGTTCTGTAGGTGGTGAGGAATGACGAGGCCCTTGCCTACATGGTCAGTGAACGATGTAGACAAAACCTCGCCACTCCTCATATATCAACAACACAGCACCATCACAAGGCTTATCGCTGTGCTTACCGCAGAGCTTACCTCAGAGCTTACCGCAGTCAGTGGATACCAGCCTTTAAACTGCAGTCTGAGTACCGCTCTTGTTACACCCGAGTGGGTATAATCCTATCCTTAGATATCTACTATAATAATCCTTAAAGTTTTTAGAATGATGGAGCCCAAGGAGAACACTTGTAGACTGGATCATGTTTAATGTAAGAGTGACTCAAGGCCCCTCTGCATAGTTTATTTTAGGAATCATCAGGGAGCCAGTGGTTTACACCACTTCCTCCAGGGTTATACTAACTAGTGCGCCACCTTGTGGATCAGCTACCCCCTAAAGGGAGAGTGGCTCTTCCAGAGCTCTGATGCCACCTGACGGTATCACACTCTTTCCTGTTTGCTGTCTGAATGTAAGACTACACCCAGGTGTGTTACCCTTCCACATCACAGGAGAGAACACTGGGTACTACAGGATAGTGGGTATCATGGAATGAATAAACTTTGGTAATAAAAATGGATTCGCGAAAAACAAAAAAATGTTGCTTGAAAAATTGCTTATTAATGTCAGGTTGCCTCACAGAAATTATATGCAATGTAGTCATGAACATTAGTTCTGCTTATCAACGGCAGATGTCCTTACAGAAATTAAATGCAATCTATGTTATTAATTAATAATATCAATCTTTAATTTCCTAAACAATACAATTACACTTTAACTACCAATTTACAGGTCAGGTGTTGAATAGATTCAGCAGAGACACAGCCTTTATGGACTTCTACTTATTAATGCAATTGATCCTGACCTGTGTAAGTACTATACACTCAGGGTTATTAATGAAAAAGGTGCACTAAAAGTGTTAAACAACTTGGGGTTTCTACAGTTTAGGGGACTCTGTGGATTTGCCCTCAGTAGGACATTCAATTCTACAAAATGCACAAAAACTTCAAATTACCTCATTTACTAATACTGTTTCAGAATTGTAGCCAAATTCTATTTCATTCTTTAGCTGTTGCAGGGTTGATATTTTGCCATGGTTTCAACCCCCTTGTAATTAACTTTAATGGCTAAACTCATATAAACCGGTTAATTGGATAGGACAGAACCTTACTAAAGCCTGCAGTCTTGTATAATGAAGGTAAACCAAATATAATCAGAAATAAAGAGGCTGTAGATCTATGTCTTTTTGCCCAAGCATTTCAACCAAGAACTGTTTCAATTCTTTCTCTGAGCTCTAGTGAAATTACCACCCCTAGTTTGAAAACACTGTAATAGGGACTAACTGTTTATAAATCACTTGACTTCACTCAATGAAATTATGTCCTTTTCAGGCTGTCATTATTCCCTTGTTGGAGACCATCTACATCTGCATCATCAATCCTTGGTGCATCATCCCTCTCTGTATTTTCATCAGCACAGCTGTTTTTCTGTCAAAACAACTTCTTCATGGTGTAAGGGAAACTAAACGTATTGAAGCTAGTTGTAAGTATAGATTTGTCTGTTCCTTTACTTCTGACTGAGAAAAGAACATACTGTGACAACTGAATTGTTCATAAATTGCAATAGTACATGTGTGTACTATTTCCAGATGTAATGCGTCCCTAAACTTCTCAAATTTGGTAAGAAACTTGGACATATAATTTGATGTAAAATGCCAATGTCAAAGAGGCAATAGCATGAATTGATCAATGAGACTTACTGAACTGGGAATTACTTTGAATTTTGAAGATTTATTATAATATAATTATTATGAATAAAAATAAATTCAGAATTAATTGAAATTTACTATTATGTACAGTGAGAAGTCCCATGTACTCACACCTCTCCATGACACTTGAGGGACTTACGGTGATCAGGGCCATGAAGAAAGAACAAGATTTTCTCAACAGGGCCTACTATTATCTGGATCGTCACTCTTCTGCATGGTTCAACTTTATCCATGCTGAAAGGGGGTTAACACTGATTATTGATGTACTGGCAGCTTTTTTAACATCCTTCAGCATCATATTGCTATATGTAACAAGCTTGAGTAAGTGATACTAGTGCCTTGATCCAACATTTTTTAAGTTTTTTTATTGTACATATGGTAGATATTCACATGGCACAGCCAACTAATGATACAAACTGTCTCAAGTATCCACATTTCATGACCCACCTTATTTTGACCTTTATGACTTATATAAAACTAAAATGTTTTGGACTCTTTAGCCCACCCCGCTGTGGACACTAGCATTAACCCCTTCTGGGCCCTAGTGAGATCTGGTTAATGCATGCAACTTTGGCCCCTACTTCCATCATGTGGTGTCCACATGGTCACTGATAGTGTCAGATATGGATACTATATTATTATGTAATGATTATTAATTAGTAATGTTAATGATGTTGATAAACAAAGCATATAAGGTGTTAATTATGTTATGTAAGGTACCATCATGGAGTGACGCCATATGTTTAAATCGTAAAAAGTTATTTATGGACAGTGGGGTTCACTGAGCAAGGGGTCCTCATTTGCATAAGTGAGTAGCGTCACTCGCTAGTGTTGAGTATGTATGCGAATGCTCTCGCCAAGGCCTCTTCAGTGAGGGTTAATAAACCAATACAGCAGTATGTCTGGTGGAGAATAGGCCCGGTCCTGGCTACATATGAGCGGAACAAAAGAGATACCTGGACCCAGTGGAATAAAAACATGACTGTAACAGTAAGTACTCCTTCTAAATCGACCAGGAGTCAAAAACCAGAGATTGTTAATCCAGGACAAGGATCACCGGAAAGGTTAGCGAAACAGAAGCGACTTTTTCCCGAGGAACCTTTAAGGACTGGCCCAGTGGGATTTACACCGCTTGTCAGCTCCCCTCTTTCCACAGCTATACAAAGGGCTGGTGGAAAGAATAACAGTAATTCAGCTGACAAGGACGATACTAGAAGTGTCTCAGGTGAGTCGTCCGACTCAGATACAACCTGCAGTGACACAACAGCGTATCTGCATATGAAACCACCATTGAACACTTAATATAAACAATTTGACAAAAAAGTGACCCTAAATGAATTAGAAAATGAAAATGAATTAGAATAAAGCTACCAATATACACTTAGAGGAAAATGAGGGTTAATAAACCAATACAGCAGGACCTCTGACTTCCTCATTTTTACCTGATTCACGCTTATCCAGACCTCACAATAGCATTGATCATTGCTCATGTTCGGGATTACTCTTTAAGTATATTACCAATTGTAGTTTCTTTCTCCACAGATGACTATACAATTGCATCAACTGGGCTAGCACTCATCTATCTCCCAAACAATATCACAAAGATAACAAGTGCATCATTGGCCTTTGGTAGGACTGAAGTTATGGTAAGTATACAATTAATCAGATAAAGGAAATGCACTGATTCAAAACTGTAACAAGTTATAATCTCCAGGAATTCACTTGTATACTGCCCTTAATAAATTGTGGGATGTTATACATTGTCAGGCGAAGCTCTGGTGATCTTCACCCCTTGAGTGCTGCCATGCTACTGGGAGATCTAATTCAATTTAATTTGTATTTTCTGAGGAAAGGTATCAGATGTAATGAACTAATAAATTACCTCTAAGGTGGAAGTAAATTATTGTTGATGTGTATCTTATGTTTATGGCATGATAGAGGCTGTAGGAGCACATCGTTATGTGAGGGGGAAACCCATATTGCTATCAATGGATAGCAATCCTTTCAACATAATAGCCGCCTGGCTCTCTGAACGAGTGGTAATTTAGGTGACATGGACATGGGGCAGTAGATCCATTTCAATTAAAACTTATTGTGAATGTCTTCAGACATTGCTTTTTGGTGCTAAATACTACACATTCCATAACATAAAGATTGCATCATGTTCCCCATTATGGTTTAAGGAATTAAAGTATCTAGTTACTGAGGTGTTGTGTAGAGGAAGATCTGGTTGGGCAATTGTTGGGTAATTGTCCAAAAGAGTTAATACATTCTCTGCATCAAATGTTGTTTCGTTTTCCCTACATAATGTTTGTGTAATGCATAAAAAAGTCATACTATCATATACAAATCCATTTCTGCATGTTGTATATGAACTGTTTTTATATTGATTGTATCATAAGGTCCACCACTGGAAGGTTATTAAGGTCAGCCCTCCAGCCCCCTTCGTTCCCCTTCTCAATTCAACTAACTTTGACTTAGCACTGGAAATGACATTGTGAAGGACCCAGAATTTCAATACTCATAACTAATACCGTGGACCATTACACTAGAAGTCTGTAAGCCTGGGTGGCAAATCACTACTTTGCTATTGATAAAAAATTCATTTTTCTTCATAAGTTAAATCTCACATATTTCTCAACCAACATTGATGAAATTATAGAAGCAGAACTCAATGTAGGCACTCTAACTTTCCAACTTGCCCAAATTCTCAGAGACTACTCACATAAAAGTACAATTGACATTGGAAATTGTTACATTCTTTTTGCAGCCTCAACTACAGATCTTCTAGGATGGGGTAAAAAGAAGATAAAAAAAGAGGATAATATTTACATGTTGATTTGTAGATGACATCAATAGAGAGAATACTACAGTACTGTAAACTTGAGCAGGAGGCACCAGACTATGCTGATAACCGACCACCACAAGAATGGCCATGTCAGGGTAACATCAGCCTCAGAGATGTTAGCCTCAGGTACCATAAGCAACAACAGATAGCTTTAGGCCCTGTCAACCTCAACATCAGGGCCGGAGAAAAGGTAGAAAAGTTAAAGAAACTTGTCATTTAAAGTGTTTCTAGTCATAATAAACAGTAGGGTTTTTTCACCTGTCCATGGATGAATGAATGAATGAAAGAATTCTTTATTTGAAACTCAAAATGAATTAAACTAAGAAGAAGAAAAGAGAAGAAGAAAACATTGTTCAGTTAACCATCACCTAATGGTGTCTATTATATGAATGGTATGTTTTAATTACTGCCTAGAACAGCCTTGGGGCTACAAACACCTTTGGCAAAGAAAAACAGTTGGTTCACTATTTGTATGTAATCCCTTCAGCTTTGCCTTGGGATTATACATGAAACAGTGCACCAGCAGCCCCTCAATGTTGACCATTAATACTTTAATAATGCACTGCAATCCTTCTATGTACTATGTATATGCATTATATTTTATTCTTGTATAATCAGATCTGTAATAGTGACAGTCTCACTCTTGGCAGATTACCTAAGATTGTGCAAGATTTAGGAATAGATATATTCTTGTATTATAAGATCTGTAAATGCGCTGGTCTAATCCAAATCCTGGATAAATTTAGAATTGAACTTAGGTAAGCCCTATAGTTGTAAAACTGATTACACTAGTAATCATTGTCAAGGAAACTCTTTATCAATCAATCAATCAATCAATAAGATACATACATAGATAACATTGCCTGACAAAGATCCCAACATTCCATATTACATGTGGGCAAAGTAAATGGCAGTGAGTGATAAAAGTGACACCTACAAAGACACCTACAAAGAAACTACAATAGTTGTTTGCATCAAATTTCAGATAGGATTAGTAGGAAGGACAGGGGCAGGAAAGACATCACTGATAACCTGTATGATGAGACTGGTAGAACCTGAGGGTTCGGTCATTATTGATGGTGTCAACATAAAGAGTATTGGACTAGCTGATCTGAGAGGGGCTATCTCTGTCATACCTCAGGTATCCTTGGTTTAAAATGTTTAGTTGTCAGCACCTTCATTCTGAAATACATTCTGAGCATTGCCAATGAATCTTATGTGGGCTAGGATATTGTTCATCTGGCAGTGCTACACATTTAGTAAAAATGTGTTTAATGAGGCAGGGGAAAACTGGTGAATACTAGGACATGTATATCTCAATAAGTGGTTGCTTGGTTAGATCAATATTGAACTTAATTTTTAATCTTTTTTTAATCCTCCATATTAGGATCCAGTGGTATTTAGCCATTCCCTGAGGTACAACTTGGATCCTTTTAATGAATTCAAAGATGACAGATTGTGGGATGCTCTCAAGAAAGTAAGATATGTTGTTATGTTGCATAGATATAATAAACCCTTAATGAAAAAAAATATCCTAGATTTTTATATCCTAGATTCAACTTATTGGCCAATGAGCAGGTTATTATTGTTTATTTCTTGTTCTTTATTTCAGGATATAGTAGAGAATAAAGAACATGTTTATATAAGTGTTTACGTAATAGGCATTTATTTGTGGGCATTTGAAAATTTAACTTTTAGGCACAGTTAGCTGGGAAGGTGAAAGAGCTATCCGGGCAGCTAATGGCAGAGATGGGAGAGAGTGGCAGCAACTTCAGTGTGGGAGAGAAACAACTTCTGTGCCTGGCCCGGGCCATAATGAGAGGCAGCAAGATCGTTCTCATAGACGAGGCAACTGCTAATGTAGACAACAGGTGCTGGTTTACATTATTCTCAGTCTGAGCTGTTTAAAGTTAAAGACACTTTAGATATTGTAGAACACTTATCAAGTCTGACAAGTAAACATTCTTGTTTACATAAAAATAATATACACATCGAATAAATGATATCTGACATCAATAAGAAAAGGATGAAAAAAACATCACCTGGCTTCAATCCTGACATTCCAAGTTAGTGAGTACAATCTAAAGAGAATTTCCTATCAACATTCATATTTTCTTCCTTATCTGCATATCAATATCAGTAACCAAGGCACTAGACATAACTTAAGTATTACTCAGGTTATTATAACATCAGCAGGTCACTTATTTTACCATGTGATCTTGATATGTTGATTTCTTACTCATTGAGAAAACGCTCACTTTATCACATGTAGTTTAAAGAAGAGACTAGTAATGTGGAATTCTACATTCAATTTCATTTCAATTCAGGAAAACACTATATCCATCATGGATCTTTTTCAAGCATCGCCTCTTATGACAATAGTAATGCCACAACTAAATTGCTTGACCAATTAGTTGCATTCTTTCTTTGTATTGATCCTGTCTAATATCATAGTGTAGAATTTTTGGTTAAAGTTGTAATTAATTTGGAAGCTTTAGTGGCACCCCAAGTAGGTTACAGTCAAGGTTGCGACTCATTTATTATGTCGCTGCTTTCCTTAGGTGGGGGTAGGTGGGGAGGTGAGGGTAGGTGGGGAGGGAGCCTAGTTAAGGTGACTCAGTAGTGATTATGTAACGGGGTGCGCACAACGCCTAGCGTGAGTAGCGGGTTACAACTTTTGCCATTTTTCATGCGCCTGTGTGTGTGTGTATTCAATATATATGGCAGGGAATATCAGCATTATGCAGATGAAGTATGTATATAATTTAGTCTTGATATAAACTATTCAGCCTGCTGATTTTTGGTGTGTGAGTTAGTATTTACAATACCTGCATCTATATTAAATTTCATTAAGATTCATGGAGCCGTTTTTGTTCAAATCAAATATTTATCAGGAATTTCATTATTTCCCCATTTTTTTCTCATAAATAAGTCGTAATATAGAAAAATCTAGCCTGGAAAGCCATCCTGATTTTTTGTGTATGAGTTAGCAAATACTGTATCTACATTCATATTAAATTTTTAAAGAATTCATCAAACAGTTTTTTTTTAAACGCTGATTGTCATCAGCCAAAGTCAATTTTGCTAGTGCCCTATACTGCCACCAAACCAAAATGTCAAAACTTTATTTCAGTATGTGTCAGAGACGGTCAGGGCTAGATGGAAGAACTAATCTTAGCATGCTAATTTTAGATTTTGTGTCCGATTCTTGTACCTGACAAAAACTTGAATAAAAATTCTTATATATATATATATATGTTGAATGTCTGGGTGAAAAGCCCTATCACTGGGACTTGAACTACCCAGTATAAATAAAAGCTTTAAAAAAAAAAAAATTTGATGTCTGAGTTCATGTGAGAACCATTTTAAACGAATTATGTTGATAAATCACTCAAATATAGTAAAATCACTCAAATATGATTTATTATTTCTATCTCCATACCGCCATAGCATGAAAACTAGCCTGGTGACCTATATTTTTTTTTCACTCAATAATGATTATTTCATATCAAGTATCATTGGTAAAAATTTTAGAAAAATTCATCAATAAACAAAATCACTACTGAGTCACCTTAAGGGGAGGGAGGGAATGGTCTATCATTCTGGAATATCAGTCAGGAGTTCTGTTTGCCACTCACTATTGGTCAGTGATTTATTAGTAAAGGTTATCTGCCTCATTCTCATTTATTGTGTATGTTTTACTTTTCCTGATTGGACCCCTGTTGTATTCTCAGTGACCAGTGGTCAGCTGAGAGGATTCAACGGAGACTGTTAACTCATGGATCAGTTTGTATTTGGATATATTCATAAATAGCCTTGAATAAATTGATTCCATTTCTCTTCTTTTGCTCTGAACCAAAGCACAAACATGTTGTGTTTAACTCATTTCTCGTGCAGCTGCAGAAAAAAAATAACTCAAAGATAGGCCTGGTATTCTTCAATAGACTTTTTCGATGAAAATCAATTATCAACAGTCTTTTTTACCCTTCTGCCTCAGGTTAGTAATTAGTAATTTAGAGAATTACATGTATGATTTGAGATTCACATTGTAATGATTATAAATGTTTACACAGGACAGATGAGATGATACAGACCGCCCTGCAGAAAACATTGGTTAATGCTACAGTTGTAACAATAGCCCACCGCCTCAATACTCTGGTAGCTGTGGACAGGATAATGGTAATTTTACATTAACTAGCAGCCAAATAATTCTTTTCCCCCTCTACAATATTAGTATTATTTAATAATTTTATTCTGGTCAAGCATTGGAGAACATTTCTCCTTGAGTTGGGAGTATTGTGTGGATTCAGTTGTCCAGCAGGCTGTGCCCACAAGTTGCCTGAACCCATAAAGTACAATTTTGTGTATGCTATTAGTTACTATCAGAATACAATAGAATGCAGCAGACCAGGTAGTGGTAAAAAGCCTCTTATGACTATTGATGTCCATTCCTGAAATCTGATTTTGCTTCACCATGAACATGTGTGAGCCATTTTTGTGTCTAATGGATCAGCTCCATCACAAAGTAATGTAAAGGAAACTGAGGAATAAGGCCCTTGAAGCCCTAATTCTCAATATTACTTTTGTAATTCATTTTAGGTGTTGGAGCAAGGGAAGGTAGTAGAGATGGGCAACCCATACAGACTGCTACAGCAGGGATCTGGTGCCTTCTATGATATGGTGAAAGCCCTGGGAGAGGCTAACGTCACACAGCTCGTGAACGCCACCCACAATCACATGAAGTCCAAGGAAAGAGAAGACAACAGTGAGAAAAGAGCATCCATGGAATCAGGATTGATATCACAGATAACTACATTGTAATAGAAAGTAAACATCGAAATGAAACATTGGCTAGAGATCAAGAACGTGGGTTACGTAATGATAGCAATCCAAATCTAGAACTAATAAGACCCAATATGGAAAGATATAAGCGATCAAGAGTATACAAAGGTAAACAAGAGTGGAATGATCTAGACGGCAAACTCAAAACAATTGCAGATATAGGCATTTCAAGGTAACACTCATGGAACGATATAGACAAGCATATGCGTTGAACGACATTTGAATTGTTTTTATTCTTAGCCCCTGTTTTCATCCTTAGCGGTGAGTTTGACAACCTTACGACCACCGATGATAAAGATGTAATCAGCTTCAATGTATGAATTGGTGTTGTAGACCTAGAATTGGTAATCGGATCTGATAAAGCTTTGTTTGTTTTCTACAAACAACTACATCATATTGTATCAACATCAACACCGAGGCGATGAATGTCTCTCCGAGTAATTATGTGAAACATGTACCATCAATAAATTTTGTTCTATTCTCCTTTGAATTTTGTAGTAGGCACTGCATGGAAGCTGCGTGGTTATGCATTTTTTCCTCTCCTTGATTGAATGAAATATTTGTGTAAGGCCAATAAAAATATTTAAAAAAGGAAAAGAAAAAGAAAGTGTGCTGAGAAAGAAGTGTACCACGTCTTGGAATGAGTTGTTCAGGGAGTGGGCAATTTTGAAGGGTTAATATAACTACACTAATTTTAATTGGAATAAGTACTTTGATTTAAAGTGCAGGCAAGTGCTGTTCATACAGTTACCATGATTTAAAACCAGCTCTTATTACCCTGTATTATAATTGATATCCATTCATTAGCATGGTGAGAATATATAAAAGGCTACATATCTAACTGCTTATTGTTCATTCTGATCAAAGGTGGCATAATTGGGAGATCAACAAGTATCCCAACACATATAGATGCATGCAGCCGGGTCATAAGGTCGGAATAGAGCAAGGTGGGGACGTCATATTATGGGACACCCCGCATTTTGATGGGTACCACACCTGCTAGTAGTATGGAGTGCCATATGCAAGATTATTACATACATATGTGATTTCAGGGGTGCTATTCAGGGGTGCTATTTGAAAAGTCAAATAGCACATTATGAGCTATTTGAGCCGAATATCCACAAGATTGATGGAAAGTAAGGTAAAATACTATTGAAATCAAGTTCTTATTGATTTAGTATGTAATAAATACCTAATAGCACTCTGTTCGGTTTGTAATCGATGTTGGGTCAAATCGCACGCCAGCCCTTTGGGGTGTTGTGCGATTAGACGAACCGGATATACGTATATTTAGGTATTGTGTGTAGGTGCCACACTGCTTCACAGAGCTGCCTCCCAGTTACAAGGTTGCATGTATGAGGGGATTCCCCTAACCACAAAGCATGGGACCCTATTCGTGACTGGTGGTGAGTATACATGAGTGAGTCCCTGATTGCAGCGCTCGTTGCCTGCTGCTCCTCTACCCAAAACAACAAGGAGCACTGGGTGGTGGGGAGAGGGTCATGTGTTATGTGTGGCACTAGACTAGACTCAGACTCAGACTCAAATATGTATTTTTACATAAAACATATACTGAATAATTTAGGAAAATGAGCAATTTAAATTGGCAGGCTATGTGACTTAGTATATATATATGTCAAGTGGCTTGCCTTGCTACATGGGCCCATTATAACTGCTTGAAAGTTCCTCTCCCTTATTAGTTGAATACGTTTAGTTGAATAAATAATCTATTTCCCATTGACTAAACTCTTCTGGACACACCAGCTCAAGTCAAAATAATGAAACATCGAAATAATTTGTGTGATACAATATCTGAAAAAAGGGGAGCCAATACTTTCGATTTTTAGGGTCATCTTAGTGGTAAAGAAATCCTATTCTATTTCTAATACTTTCGGTGACATCAACAAGGGGTGCGCTTGTTGCCTGGCATCAATGTCCAGGCGATTTTAACCTGAAATATTATGTAAACACAGACATCTGCGATTAAAAAGGAATTTATATCCAAATAACAAAAAGGTTCCCTACCGATTTTAGAGCTAAGTTTGACGCCCGTTTCAGTACTTTGCATGGGAAAAAACCCTTCGTTTTCATGCATTTTAAGGGTAGACAATGCATTATCTTTTATTGCATTTTGGTACTCAAGAATACAGACCAGTGCACCCACAGTGGTAAGCCTACTCGCCCACCACAATTTTCACTAGCAAATGCGAGTGGGCGAGCACCTGTTTACCACCCTGGATATATGATGGTTTCTCATATCGTCCTTTATGTTTTGAAAACAATTATAAATGGGAATGAAACTGGGATTAAAGATTTCTGCTGAAAATATAATCACCAGAATCTTGCTGTAATTATGGCTTGCCTGGGCGGGCAAGCTTGTGGAAAACAGCTTGCCTGCCATGATTTTTACTTGCCAAATGGCCAGTGCAAGCTCTTATTTTGAATGCTATTAGGCCTAGGCCTATATATATTATATATATTTTGATCATTTATTGATTCGGGAGAATGATTGGTGTTTGGTCACGGGACCCGCTCGCCACAGGACCCGGGTCACGGGACCTGTCGCAGGTCATGTCATCGGACCCGCGGGTCTCCTTGCATCATTTAGAAGTATATTTAATCTTAAAAAAGGATGCCCTCTGCGATTTTTACCTGCCAAATCGCCAGGGTAGGCTCTTATATACTTGCCAAACCTCTAAGAAGGATAGAAGCTATAGGTTGCAGCAGTATAAAACAATTAGAGCATGATAATAAAAGTCCGCTGACACCTTGGCTATGCATAACCATTGTTTAAAGGGCTAATCTTGTCCCCCAAGTCCACTGCGCATCGTTTTTGTGCACAATATGGCGGCGCCCATATAGCAACTTACTACTTTGGTATAAATATAGGTTAGGCTATTTATCGTCACAACCAGACGATTTTAATGATTAGGCTACTCTTGATCAAACCCTTTTATAATAATGGAACATAATTAAAATAATGTATAATTCTCAGTCCCCACAACCTGGTGGCGGCCATTTTGAACTTACATCCCCTATACATGTAATACATTATAAAATTCCCAGTCCCTACAATAGGCTACATGTAATATTGGGGCTTTTAATTAATTCAAACCTTTAATTGATATCTAGCTATATCTGTTCTTCAGATCATTTTCTTTAACGTGATCTGTTTTTTCTGATGGATGGGGCTCAACCGAAGGCTCTTGTATGAAGTTGAAATTTGCAGTGTAAAACATCGGAAACGGCGCCGACTTTGTGAAGTAAGACTTCTGCTGTAGATTGACGTTGCCAAAACAGTACAAAGTCATTGAAGACAGGGGAGCACATTACCGTACTTCCCTGTGTGGTTAGAAGTTGAAGAGATGGCTGGTTGAAGTATTGACGGTGTAGATAAATAGGAGAAAACAAGTTTTTTACAGCGGAGTTTTCTGTGTTGTATATTGAATTTTTATTCATGAAGTAATAACAGTTACATTTGTGAAAAGATCAAACAATTCTCCATGGTAGGTCTTCCATTGTATCCTAAGTAATGATAAAATTGGTACAATTTTACACTCATTAATACATCATATTATACAGAAGTGTTCCATTATTTCGATTGTACGAGTCCCGTGTATAGTAAACGTATTTATTTTCGCACAGAATAATTTTCCTGCACTAAGCGCTTTGACATCTTTTCGCGCGGATTTAAATTCGCGTAGCAAGGTAGTCTCACACCTTGTTTATGCAATAATTATACCTTTTGCGCAGAATTTATTTTCACGCACAAAGGTGGGTGCGCGAAAATAAATACTGCGCGAACATTAATACGTTTACAGTATTGGCACCCAGAATCTCTTTCATTCAGGTACAACTCCCTCTCGATGCGCTGTATCGAGGACCCCATTCTCCGGAAGCAGTCGGTAGGTACGCCTCTCCTTTAATATATTATATATGTTGTTTATAGGTTAACAAGGGTTTAATTTGTAATTTAAACAATGACAGAATGTCAATGAACCATAATGTGTCATAACATGAAGAATCTAGTAATGTCTTTGTGGTTCAAACTGTCAAGTCTCCATTACCATTATAATACCGAGCATCATGGATCAAGGGTGTGTCATGTTTGGGTGCAGGGCAGATGTCCAGATCTGCGGGGAGGAGGGATGCGCGCGCACCAGCCACCGATCATAGGCTTCACAAATGATGATACCCGTCACAAGGTCTATAAGGAGAACGTTAGTGGGTCAGATTTTCAGAAAATCTACAATTGGCAGCTGTATACATTTAGTAAATACTGCTAAATTAGACTGACAAATGGTCAATACTGGGTAAATTCGAGTATATTCGGCATTGCATTGATTCTAGCAATATGTTTGCCTAGGTTGAACTGTATTTTGAACTTCATTTTCGTCTGGAATTTGGGTTATTGGAGAGGATTGGTGGAGGCGAATTGTACATTTTCTGAAAATCTGACCCGTGTAATCGCCTCGCACTCCCAGGGGGGTGCGGTAGGATACGGGGATGATACTCTGTCTAAAATGATGACAGCTTGTTAAACATTATCATTCGACTCTGGACTGTCACTGGTTCATATTGTGAAAGGGTTTTAGGTAGTTTCAATAAGAGATTGTGTCAGATTTGTGTGTTGACAAAAAACATGACAATCTGGGCACGCCCACATTCCATTCCTATATATATTATAGGCCTACTTACTCACCTGTAATCTCACCTGTATCCGTCAATATATGGGTCAGACTTTCAGAAAATGTACAATCTACAGTTCTACAGATCTATCAAATTCTGCTAAATTAGAGTATATCCGAGTGTATTCTGTATTGTATCCATTCAATAAATCTGTTTGGTTATGTTGAACTGTATTTTGAACCTGATTTTTTGTTATTAAATTTGGGTTATTTGAGAGGATTGGTGAAGGCGAATTGTACATTTTCTGTAAACTTGACCCATATATCCCTCAAGGATAATGAGACGCTAGACGTTAATGTGCGTGTACGCATGGTGGGTATTGTGGTATCAGTGTTTCACACCAGAGGGCAGCAGTGGGGGTGGGTAGTAGGGTAATAGATTGTCACTTTGACGAGGGTAGGGGTAGGGGAGTAGGAGGGGCTAATATGTGATGCGTTTCAGGAAAATGAGTCACAAGTCGCGAAAAATGAATTTTTAGATACCATCATATTTGAAAAGATGAGAGCAAGCCGATTCTAATGTTAGTAAACAATAGGACATCAAACTAGTGTTTCTATATTTTAAGTTTGATATCTTTATTTTTGAAAAAAAAAAAAAGTTATTGATATTTTTGGGTGGATAATTTCTAATAAAGTACCTAAATATACTCCATAAGATGACCTTAGAAATTCATGGATATATTTAATACACTGTCTTGAAATTTTGTACACGTATTAATGTCACTAGCGGCATTAGACATGCCAAGTATTTGAATATTCCAACAAAGATATCTTAAAAAATAAATAACTTTGAAGAATATCGATTTTGCGACTTATGACTCATTTTCCTGAAACACATCACATATAGAGCCAGGACAGGGATAGGTGAAGGGTGGGACCCAATAGAAACCCCAATACTTCCCCCATATATAACTATGTTTATCTCCCAGAATACATCTAGTGTCTGGCTAGCAACCAGGGTTCACCTGATGCAGAGTATAACCTTATTTGATGCACTAGTTGTATAGGAAACTTATTGACACTCAGGAGTACACCTGATTCGGTGTCTAATAAATATGTAAATGTGATTCTATTGTATTACTATATACCTATATATTCAGACCACACAAACTAGTGAAATCGATGGTATAACTTTTTTTTTTTTTTTTTTTTTTTACTATGGTATAACTTTACCTGATGTATTGGGTGAATGGTAAATTTGTTAATGCTCAGGAGTATGTACCTGATATTCAGCCTTATTACTGACACTCAGGAGTACACCTGATTACCTCTCTTCATACCTAATTCATGTACCACAAACCTATTATCTTATCCAGAGATCAAACGACCAGGACTATACCTGTCCGTCTCTGCTAACAAGCAAGGTTTCATATTTAGAAAGTCCCAATGGACTTAGTCTTAGCTTCACCACGATTATCGTGATTTATTTTATTCTTATTTTATTTTTATTTTTATTTTATTTTAACTTGAAACTCGAATTTACCTTCACCTTTTCGGCCAAGGTAACGGCAGGGAGAACTGGAGGCAATCTAGAAGTCTGTATACCTGTTTATCATATGTATTGTCCTATTTGATAAATAAAGTAGTTCTTATCTTATCTTATCTTAACCAAGCTTCTTGTGTTGTGTTATACTTAGTTCAGTGACTCTAGACGATTTGGCGTCAAGGTGGCCATATTTATGGCCTAAAGGTCATACTGCCTGAGATTTTAACCACGCCCACTTTATCTAGAACTAGCAGCTATTAACTCGACTCTCGTTCGATCGTGTGAAACTGCTACTTCCCGACTTCCAATCGACCCAAACAATGTCTCCAGGCCTAGGGAAAATGCATACACTTGGGTTACCTCCAATACAACAAGGTCTTTCTGGTATAATATCTGAGAAATAACTGATTCCCCGACCCCTATATGCTAAAGCATGAACGGACATTTTACCCTGCGTACAGCCACATGGCATCTTAGGTAACACTCAGCATCGCATCTTCGGCATGAGTCACCCTAGGCCTATGACTACTAGAAGGAAGCCCAGCTCTCCCGACCTCTGCCGATAGCATAGTGGCAAGGATCTTGACCTGAGGGTTGGGAGTTCAAGGCTCGCCAGGGCCTCACATCTTTATTTTTTCATCCTCTACTTGTTGGGCCGTGTAGAGCTGTCAGTCTACACAGCCGGGAATGGGACGGTGGGTGGGTTTACACTGGGTCAGGTCGGGCGTCATTTGAAAAACAAAATATCCATAATAATGTTTCACCGTGTGCCAAGAAAAATGGCCTAAAAATATCTAAATTACATTCGCAAGCGCCTGTACTTGCTGCCGCCCCTCCCTGGACATCTACCATAGCAAGATATACTACATATGATATGGACTCTAAGAGAGCCATGCTAAACCACTATTATACAGTGGGATACATCTTGAATAGTGAATAACCCCTCAATCGATACACCATGACGAGGCTCATCATTGCATACAATACATTTTAGGTTGCGCTACGGCTGAGCCTGAGGTTAATTTTAAACTGGAGTACGGTGGAAGAGTTGACGGCTATTTGGCTTAACTGGTTCCAAGCAGTATATGTGATGTGTTTCAGGAAAATGAGTCATAAAAGTGATTTATTCACAAGATCTCTTAGTAGGAACGTTTTGATTTTTAGTGGGCTTAGCACCTGAAATCATATGACTTCATACATGTGCCAAATTTCAAGACAGTGTATAGAATATACTTATTTTACTCGTAATTGCCCTCCCAGAAATATTGCAAAATTGTTGTCAAACATGAAAATATCAAACTTAAAATATAGAAATACATATTATCTATGTCCTACGTACTGTTTACTATCATTAGAATCGGTTTGATCTCCTCTTTTCAATTATGACGATATCTCAAAATCCATTTTTTGCGACTTATGACCCATCTTCCTAAAACAGCTCACATATAGGTAATTTACTAACTGTATATATAATCGTCATAGAAATATTAAAATGGTGTTTTTTATGATGAAGTAGATTAATATCATATTAATTTGGAGGGAGTGAATGGTTATTAGGTTGGGTTCAATGCATGGATACATTTATCAATAATAAAGTAGGTTTTTAATGTTTAATTACACTTCGAACACAGAACTACTTTCTCGCCGAACAACGCTCGCGTATGGATATGTGTACTACTTTCGGATTCTCGTTTTTCCCGCTGTATTTCAAAGGGCCTACTTTTGGAGTAGGCCCTTTGGAGTCGTAATCGGCCGTTTCGCTCGATTTTCAAGCCTTTTCGTACAACTGACCACCAAACAGTACACAGCATTAGACTGAAAATCATCCAAGCTTTAATTTGAAATAAAGTTCGCTTCTGAATTCGTATTATTAGACATTCTAGCATGACTTTCACCAAAACATGTTCTGTCAACCACACCGATCAGGACGCAATATTTTAGGCAATAGGATGCAATAGATTTCGTGGAACGCGTATCGGCCGTTCATACAAGCATTTTCATACAACTGATCGCTAAACAGCACATATTATTGGACAGAACATCTTTCAAGCTTTAATTTGATATAAAATATGTTCCTGAATTCGTATTAATACTATTATTAGTACTTCTGGCATAACTTTCATGCAGACATTTTTTTGTCAACAACTATGCCGGCGAGGACGCAATATTTAAGGACGTAACGTCACCTAATAGATAACGTTAGTAACGCTTCGTTAACAACGCTTTTCGCACATAGGGAGTGTCGGGTTGGGGATGTGGGTTGGAGGCATCATGAGGCCAACACAATGCTTATTTTCGTTCTATTTGAAAAAGCCACAATAAATGGAAACATGATTTATCACATTGATCATTGAAACTATTCAAAGAACTTAATAACTGAATGGTTATATGGCTGCAACTTTTCTTCCTGTTAGGATATTGACACAAACTAAAATGGGTTCTGACCCTTATGTCAAGTACAATAGATTTAAGACATTATCTGTGCAGAGGTATATCAATTTCATTTCTACACGAAATTCACATTTATAATGAATTACAAGTAAAAGTCCTGTTATAGATTTGGAATGACTGCATGATCGATGTAAACCTAGTAGACTGATGTTCTTATTATACACTCATGCACTTTCCTGTCATTTTATACAGTTAGTGCGGTTCAACTTGTAATAATAATAATAATAATAATAAGGCCTGGAAGGCATTTGTTTAACGACGCTGGCACACCACTATAACGTGGATATAGGACTGTGGCTAGCTTGACCATTACAGCTTCACGTTGGGGACCATGAATTTGGAATTTTGGAATTTGGAACATTTTGTGAATGCCTTTCAAGTGAGAAACCTTTGGTGGGCACCCAGGATGAAAACTCACTCTAGTTGGCACCGGCCTGGGATCGAACCCAGACCTCCCGCTCGCAGGGCGTCATTGCTGAGAGAGAGAGTAGAATAGAATAGAATAGAAAAATCTTTTATTCATCATCAAGGTTATACATTATGTTGTTGATGAACAGGTCTACAGGCCTCTAGGTACCTTTTAGGATTTACACCTAGATCTTCCAGCCGTTCCCTTGACTTTTACATAGAACGCTAATACATAGTACACAGTACATTTTGGGTACAAATCATTTATGTAAGTTTAAGACCTATAACTAAGTATTAACATGATAATCCAGTACAGGATTAAATCCAGGCAAGCAAATGTTGCTCAAGGCCTAGTATATATGTAGAAAAAAATACTTATAGTTCAACCTATAATAATAGGTTTGAAGTATTAATATGATAATAATATAACATAATAAACAATATAATCTTTCCTCTTGTGGAGAGGGTCCATTTACTGTTTGTTTTATTGTTTGTATGTGTTTTCTATTGTTTTCCTGAAATGTTTTAGTAATAGGCAATATTATTGTATGTTTAGTAGGCTATGCAGTTAGCCCGGGAGGTTTCATGTAGACACATCTAGGCGTCTCTCCGTGATTGTTTGAGCTTCGAACCAAATTGACCAAACTCGTTTAGCCGAATATTAATGTTAATAAAATATATGAAATCAGCTCCATGAATGTAGTAAATATTTTAGCTCAAATTGATGTTAATATTCACGTAAATCTCACGTTAATATTAATGTTAAGATTAACGTTAATTCTGACGTTAAATTTGCAAAAAAATAATGGCAAGATTCACGTTAATATCTACGTTAAGATTGCGCAAAAATAATGGTAACATTCACGTTAATATTGACGTTAAGATTGCGCAAAAATAATGGTAACATTCACGTTAAAATTGACGTTAAGATTGCGGTTAAATCGCCGTTAAGTTAACGCCAATTTGTTACCTGGGTATATCTCCGTGATTGTTTGAGCTTCTAACATACTGACCGTTTAACTTGATTAAGCCAGACAAGTTGGCCTTATGCAGTCTTTGGCAGCATCCTTGTGACGGAACTTTTAAACAAAATTTTGAATGGAATCGGTGAGCCAATTAGAAGAAAACTGGTACACAACTTTGAATTTAACTATTACTATTATAAGTAAGACCCAAATCGGAATTCACCGAACTTGTTGGGCAAAAAACAATGTACAATCAATATACTGTTATATTAAGAGCGTTATATCAAATACTCAATATAAACTTGTAGAGCTCATGATACCATCTAGCAAATTCAACACATTACCTAAAACCAAAATAATGTGGGCCACCTCTGAAGCATTGACTCATTGGTGGATTGTTCCCTTTATTACCTTGTAAAAATATTTTCCAGCACGGCATGTAAATCTCCTAAAATAAATGGAGGAGACCGGCTGATCCAATCATCTGATGAATAAAAGTTTAACAAACAACAAACAAACAAACAATTATTCTTAAGTAAATGAAATAAAAAAAAAGTATTGTACTACCCCAGTATGTTTTGTTTATGTGATAATATATGTAATACATAGAGAAGTAAGAAACACAATTCTTTATGAAATACAATATTTCTTGAAGAGAATATAGTGTGGCATTGGAGGAGATCAGTCATGATGAGGGTAAGATTTTCAGAACGTGTACAATTGGCAGCTCTATACATTTATAAGTGGTAAACCCTTTTCACCTTAATGATTTTATTCATTTGGGGAGAAAAATTTTTTTTGACGTGGCTTTAGTTTGAGAGGGGTATGTACTGACTCATCCGAATTCTGAATCTTTTACATTCATTCACGTTAAAAAAAATTTTTCTCCCCAAATGAATAAAATCATTAAGGTGAAAAGGGTTTACCACTTATAAAATAACCAAAAGGGGACTGACTCTCACTAAGACCTGTACTCTTTTTTCGAATGCCCCTGATATATAATTGATTTATATAACTCAGGAATGTAAATCCAAAAAAAACAATAAAAATAAAAAATAAAAAATAAAAAATAAAAATATTTTTCTTTCTAAGGACCGCCCTATAACCACACTTAAATAGTGGAAAAAGGGAAAAGAGTTAACACCTAAACAAAGTACCTGATGAGGCCCAACAGCCGAAACCGTTTGAATAAAATCTATTTCAAAAAGGAGAGAGAGAAAAAATCTTTTTCCTCCTCCCAAACAAGACTACAAAAGTTTTGTTCACCCCCAAGGCCCCCCCCTTCCCCCTCCTATATACAAACCATATAAATCCCTCCAACACACCCCCCCCTTCTTTCAACTCCCCCTAAGTCTCACCTAAACTAGGAAGGAGACCTATGCAAGTCTAGCCTTACCTCCACAGAGGTGGGAAAACACTCCCAGAGCAGACAGAAATAGACCAGTGACCAAAACTTGGATCACAGACTGGACAAAGGATTTCAACATTTGGCGGGAATCTGGACACATATAAATACTGGTCCAAACCCACCAAGAGGCATTCAACGGTCGTACAGGTTAAGGTGAATACTGCCACGTCTACCTACTATAGCTCTATACATTTAGTCAATTCTGTTGAATTAGGCTGCAATTTGGCCAATAATAGGTAAATTCGAGTATATTTGGTATTGCATTGATTCTAGCAATCTGTTTGGTTAGGTTGAACCGTATTTTGAACTTTATTTTCGTCTGAAATGTGGGTTATTTGAGTGGATTGGTGATGGTGTATTGTACATTTTCTGAAAATCTGACCCATGAGAAAAACCAGCAAGGCCTTGGCCTGTCACCCCCAAGTTCGCCCTCCCTCCTCCTGCTCCTTGCAGTAGCATGGAGGTACATACAGTGGCAGTCAACTCCAATAACAACGTGTGACCATCGTTAGGCTGTAATATGTTCTTGTTGATATCTAACAGCTACCTCCGATATATATTGTCTGTCTCGCTTTGCTTATAAACACTGAAGGGGGGCATGGTAGAATTTCAGAAAATGTACAATTCGTCTTCACTGATCCTCTCAAATCTACATTTAAGACAAAAATGAGCTTCAAAATGCAGTTTGACATAACAGAACGGATGCTTTAAATCAATGCGATACCAAATGTACTCAGATATACCCGATATTCTTCATTTTTCAGCCTAATTTAGGAGAATTTCCTAAATGTGTAGAGCTGCTAATTGTACTTTTTCTGAAAATCTGATCCACATATTCCTAAAATTGGCCATGATCCTCACTTACTAGTGAGCATAAATATGTCTTTAGTCTATTCTTGTTTAAATTAAATAATAATTATGAATATTACAGATTGCAGAACACAAAAATTGTTTTAAATGAAGCAAACATCCAAGACTTGATAGTCTTGTAATTTTATTCATTACACCTTAATTGCAGGTTATTGAGCCATAATCATGGGGAAGTTGACGTTTAAGATTGTCTTGGACAACCCACAGAATGTGTATTTTGCTGGCCAGTGCATCAAGGGCCATGTGACTGTAAATACTAGTGAGCCCCTGATAACGCAAGGTAGGTTTTGTATTACAATATATAGTGTCTGTATGAAGACCACTGTGTGTAAAAACATGATGGTGCAATTAAATATATAGTGTAGTGGGGTAAAAACATTCAAAACTTAAAAAAAAATTAAACACAAACCCCACACATACACACACTCTTGACTGGACACAGACACACACATCACGTTGATTCTCCAATTCTATATCGCGTTCAGGTTATTTTCCCACTGCAATTGTTGCTGACGTTGTAGCCGTCCCCGTTCCTCTGCGTTTGCTAGGAACTCTGCTTCTCCTTGCTCTTCCACGTGTCTAACAAACTCTATAGCCCGAGCTGTTCATTCATTCTGCTCCTGTAGCTGATCCAGTCAATTCAAATCGTTCTGGGTTAAGACACCTCCAAATTCCTGGTGACCTTCCGGTGGCTGTTGTTCGTCTTCACCTGGCCTATGGTTTATTACAGGTTGATGTTCTTCTTCAACTCATTCAGCCAATCGAGGAGATATTTCTGTGATGTGCGGATCTCGATCTCTGAAGCCCCGTCTGGTAGTACAGCTAAGTCTGAAGTTTGCTCTGTTCTATGGTCTCTTACCCTGACCCTCTGCCATTCAGCATGATGAAACAGAAGAATTCCATTCCAAGTTCTCCAGCCGCTGGTTTTACCACCATATGGGATGTCGGTCTTTATGCTGGAGGGCTGGGTGACTGACATTCCATTAATCACTACTCGGCTATAATAGGGAGTTGCTGTTAACCATAACTGTTAATGGTTAATGTAGATTCTAGTGGATCGGGATGAGTCTAGTTGATCTTGCTAGCTGTGTAATAACTCTAGTAGAGCGAAGGTCCATGTTTGGAGAGCTGATATAGCTGTTATTGGGTCCAATCTCGAAACAGGTCAATCAGTCAATATAGTAGGTGCAAAGCTGGACCATAGTCAGAACATGCAGTCTAAGTCTAGTCAATAAACTTCAAAGTCCAGTCCAATCAGTCAAGTTAGAGTAGTCTCTCTAGGTCTTCATATTGGCAGTTCTGTAGTTGTAAGTGTAGTGAAGTTTAACTCTGACAGGACCTGGGGTCTTTTTATAGCATAAGGATTTCATCATCTTAACTGGGCCTTGCAGCAATGTTCTGGAACATTCTAAGGGCTCCTGATGGGGGGGGGGGTCCTGTGTTGATTTGTCGTGCTAATGATAAGCATGTCAGTTTGTTGATTTTAGGCATCAGGATCCCTTATAATGTTGATTTGTCACGCTAAGGATGAGCATTTGTTACTTGTCCCCAGAATCCCTGGTTGATTTGTCGCTCTAAGAAAGGGACTGTTGTTTGTCGGTCATAAGAAATGGCTATGTCAGTTTGTCGATTTAGGCAGCTGAGAGCATTCTAAAGGTGATTAAGACTGCACCTATAGTGTTTCTCGACTATCGTTTTTTCCACAAAACCTGACTTGGATCGTCTAGTTTTCACATGATTTTTACCTTTATGTGATATTCTTCTCGTGATATTTCTTCTCAAACTGAACTTCTCCCATATACTTGGACCATTACTATCATCAGAATTTGTGATCTCGCCTACATACTTCACGAACATGTCCCTAATAGACCTACTCGATCAAACACAGATCTTGGATATATGAATTCATTTTGTATGGATGAGGACGATATGGCTTTCTACAACACCCGGGCTCAAGGATGTTCTCGTGAAAGACAATATAATCTTCCTGTATCAACTCCTCCAGCTGTTCCTTTGAATACTACCCAGATCGCATATCCCAGCCAGGGAAGCATGATTTCAAGTTCCATAGCCATGACACAAGCAGGAGCAACGAATGGGACAACTTCTACCACCACATCCAGTCAGTTAAGTTATTCGTCACCTATTTCCTCAATAGTACCATTCCCATCACAACCCATACCACATTCCAAGCCTACTGAAGATAGACATGATGTCAAATCAGAGAAATTCATGGAAGGAATGACTCTTTCGGTAAATTTGATGAAGGAATCTCTTGATAAGTTAATCCAAACGAATGATATCTACGAGGGAAGATTCTCTTTCATTGCACATAAAATTAACAATCTGAAATCTGAATCAATTAAGGTAGATTTGAAATGTACCAATCTTGGAACACAAGTCGCAGATATCAACCAACGCTTGCCTGTCTTCAAATCAACCCTTTCCCTATTTGAAAACCGTTTTCAACAACTAGAGGCCAAGCAAGTCCAATGGCCAAGTCTAAATTCTCAATCTAGATATGTCCCCACTACTACCAATACTTTTCAGAATCCTACCAACAATATAGCTTCAAATCAAAATCCTGATGCAAATTCCTTGCCAAATTCTAAAATATTTCTCTTCTTAAGAATCAGACACCTCCTCACAAACAAGTCTGCCCTTCTGGTCTACAAAAGCAAATTATTACCCTTTTTCGACTATGGAGATATCTTATACCATGATACCCACAATGGAAATCTTATGAAACTCAAAAGACTTCAAAATAAAGCTCTCAGAGCTATCACCAACGCTGAACCTCTCTATCCTACCCTTGACTTACACAAGGAATTAAAGATCCCCTATCTTCAAAATAGACGTGAATTCCACCTAAGACTATGTGGTCACTCCAGATCCAAACTTAACTACTACACTACATCTCAAAACGACACTCAAAACACTATACTAGGGCAAATACTGCTCCAACTTTAAAAACATTTTTCTATACATCCCAAGTAAGCAAAAATTCGGTTTATATCAAAGCAGCAAAATCTTGGAACCAACTCCCCCCAAGATCAAGAAACATAGGAAATATTGAAACTTTCAAGTCCCTCCAGAAGCAATGGTTAATGAATACTTTAGCCTGATCACTACTCCAAAAATAATGTATTGTACACTCTTAGGATGGTACTTTATACTAAGGATCACTCTCCTATGTAAGAGGTTACTCCTTATAGAAGCAAAATCCTGTGAAACTTACCTGTACACCTATATCAGTTACCATTCTTAATGGGTCACACTTTCTTCAGTGGTTATCCCATAAACATCATCAGCAACTTATTCTTATTAGTACCAAATTCAAACGGTACAAACTGTATGTATGTTCCTCTATAAGGCTCGGTTACACCAGGACATCCTACCACCATTGGAGGTGAGGTACCCAGTTGAAATAAAATCTTTAAAAAAAAAAAAAAGTATAGAAGGATTGGAAGGATAACTTTCATCATTCCGGAAGTTCAGAGATGAGCTCACAAGCGACTCATCTCTGATGAAATGTACTCTACATCTACGGAGGGATGGGTTTGGCGCAATAACCTGACTCATATCATCCTGAGGGAGCAATGCCTCAGTACCACATCCTTATTGCAAAAGTGGATAACACACTGACTGACTATGGCCAAGTTCATTTAATACAATTGAATACTTTATTTAGGCACCTTAATTACTTTAAACAATGAAACAATAAATTAACTCTTAACTCATAACACACATACAAATAATCTTTAGACATTAACATTACTTTGTTTAATATTTTTTATTTAAGTACATATTTTGATACAGGAACAATTTTCTCAATTATGCCTGACATTGTATTAAATTACCTAGGAAAGAAATATAAAAGGAAACAAAATATACAGATTATGGACAAAAAGTGCAAGTCAGCCGAATTTTATTACAGCAAAACACAAGCAGAACCATTATCCTCTAATTTTACAAAAAGACAAAGTATCTAGTGGTGCTCTTTCTGACTACAAATGGGACAACACTACCTCAGTAATTGTAATTAGAACACCAGCAATAAGATAAGATAAGATAAGATACTACTTTATTTATCGAACTCACATTACAAGAATAATCACATATAAAATAGACAAATAGGTATACAGTCATCTAGATTAGATCCAGTTCTCCCAGACGTTACCATCTCGTATGAGAAATTTGAAATATAATCAGTTTGTGTGGATAGATTTAAATTAAAAATAATAATTAAATAAAAGTAAATATGAAACTTAATAAAACATAATAAAATGACAGTGACAGGAAAAGAGTAAAGACACTTGGTCTTCACTAAACAGGGTTTACTTGGCAAGAGATGGTACCGTATGGCACTAATACAATATGAGAATCAATAGGTTAAATAGAAAATAATCCTAGATATTATAATTTTCAATCTGTTTTTTAAATTCATGCTTCGAGTTTGCCTTGTGGGCGCTAGTTGGTAGCCCATTCCATTGTGACAAGGCTTTGTAGATGAATGAATTCTAGTTCTTTTACCCACTGAGGGAGGGGTAGGGAATACAATTATGGGAATTATCCCTTAATTAATTATGGAATACATTGACAAATGATGTGACATAGTGGGCAGTATCCACATATCCACGGCTACAACAATCTTTGCCAGGTGACTTCTGGTGGAACATTTCATCCTGAAGACAGTAGATCATCAGTTGTGGTAGTGTAGTCAGGGACTACGCTCGTCTCCCTTCCTCCACTAGCAATTATATTTAGTTGACAACATTTTGCAAGGTCACTATATTCTCAGTTGAGCCTGACAAAAGGGACACAATAAGATATATGCTTACAAAAACAGTTATTATCTATTCTTTAACACACAATCTTTAATATATCATAGAAATTACCCTATTTTTGATAAATAATAAAGGTACTCAAAACATGAAAACATGAAAATCTGTAATGATCATTGAATATTATATTGGCCTCTAATGAATAAAAAAGAAGAGAAAAAGGTATTCCCCTCTATTGTTTTATATTTTCAGGGATAACTCTGACCATGCTAGGTGCTGCTAACGTGCACTGGTCAGAGGAAAAAACCACAGGCACTGGTGAGGAAAGAAAGACAACCACCATACACTACAAGTCTTATGAGTCCTACTTCAATAACCAGGTCCTTCTGTATGACAGTAAGTCTTTGATCATGCTCATCTCTTTGTTAAGACAATAAGTGTACTTCAGAGAGCACATAAATCAGCTTGCAAAATAGTGAATTGAAAGGCCATAGAAGTCAATATCAATTATACCTGGAGTATCGTTCTTTAAATACCTGGGCGTTGGTCTATGGATTGTCGCACACTGCCTAAATATTATATATTCCACAGATTCTGAGGCATAGTCTAAACAATGATAGTTGGCTCTTACACCTCCCTAGTTCTAATGTAGAAAAGTTATTGTATTTCCTTTTTTCAACTGTGCAAATGACCGGGGCATGTTTTCAGCCGGTATGTCTCACCCGGCTGGCCACTTCAACTATCCATTCCAAAAGCAGCTACCTCAAGATTTGCCTTCATCCTTTGAGGGTGAACATGGCAATATCCGCTACTACATGAAGTGCACAATTGACAGGCCTTTGACATATGCCCACTACACGGAAGCAGTATTTACTGTAATCGCCAATCTTGACCTCAACAAGCTTGGGGCCATCATGGTAAGTTTTTACAATACACTTGGTCATTGCTGGGTCTATACTGTGAGCCTTGAAAAGCCTAGAATTCGGAAAAATACATTCAAGGCCTATGATAGTTTATATTTAAAGGTAAATACCAGTGTTTACTTAAAAAATGAATGAATCATGGAATTTTCTTTAAACTTTGGATTTAGAAAGAACATGGTTGGGGGAACCCAAAAAGCCCCCCAAAACCATATGTCATTGGATTAGTTTTTATTTCAGGGACCACTGAAATTTATTACTGTTCACTATAGAAGTCTATGGGAAAACGGGTATTTTCTGCATTTTCCCCAATAGCATATGATTGAATCATACGATTTTCTTTAGAATCTGCATATAGATTGCTGACATGTTATTCTACCCTCCCAATTAAAAAAAATAAGGGGTCATTGAACTAAAAAAAAAGTTATTCAGCTAAACTTGTATCACAATGAGCTTCCCCCATTGAAATCAATAGTGAAGGGAACTAAACTTCACTCATCCCTAAAACACAAAATAATATGATAACATCCAGTTTTTTTGGCATTTTATATTCCCCCAACCATGTTCTTTCTCAATACAAAGTTTGAAAAAAATATATTGAATTCTATTGTTTCCTTCATTAGTTCCTTGAATTCCCACCTGCTGCAGTGCTTACAACGCTGGTATTCATCTTTAAAAGTGTATTTATGTGTTCTGACAGTACTTCTGTTTTGGACATTGTCACTAGGATCCCAACAATTTGAGACTAAAACAATTAGAGCCTTCAGTTGTGTTGGCCACCACAACCTTAGGCACTAATCGTTCAATATACTCAAGATGGGCTCTACTATTTAGTCAAAATCTGACTCTCAATTCCAGACTAAATGATTATTATGTGAACCTATAAGATCACAATTCCTTAATTTCCCCCGGAAATACATACAAAATGATAACAGAGATATAATCGGTTTGAGGTTATGTTGGATTAACCTGGATACTGTTACTCTGCAACAACTCCATGTTGCCACAACAATGTTACCAGGTGAGCCAGGTGGAATGTTCTACTGAGCAGTCCATTTGTTCAGTTGTGGTAGCGCAGTTGGTGAACATACATGTTTTGCAATCTTTAGTCAAAATCTGATTCAGCCAAAATATTCAGGTCATGTCCCAAAGTTCTAATACATGTACATTTAAGATAGATTGTAATCATATAAGATGTGGTATGTATACCTGATTCTTGAAGAAACTGACCTGGTATTTCTTTTAAAGCCTACTTGATACTATTTACTCCCTCTAATTACTTCTGTGCTAAAAGTTTCTTCTACTCTTTCAGCGGCCACTGAGAGGAGGGGACTCGAAGACATTGTGCTGTTGTTGCTGTGCCTCAGGCCCTATAGAAGCTTCTGTGTCGGTGGACAGAGGAGGCTTTGTCCCTGGAGAGAACATCCTTATCAACGCTGTCATTGACAATGGTTCCAACCGGTCCATATCCAGTACAAAGGCTAAGTTATTCATGGTCAGTGGGTTTTTTCGTTTTTGCAAATTCCTGCCGTCTTGGCCTTCACAATTATGCTAAATCAAGTACATGTTACTGGTTTTTACTTCTACTTCTAATCTTACTGTAGTTTTAACAAATTATTGTGAGAATGATCATGTATCTATGTATCCTCCCAGACTAGACTAGTTGCAAAAGCCAGAGGATTTGTTCCCAATAAACCCAACAATGAAGGAAACTAGTTTATTTTCTACAACCTATTCCATTTATAGGTCTCCCATGCTCCTATATCCCAGTAGGCCTAAGGAGCATGAGTAGAGAGGATATGTGCTCTATGTAACTCCGAATTTTGTAAATAATTTAGAATAAATTTTGTACCAAAATGATCTTAATTAGTTCTCCACCAATGTTACACCCTTGGGGGGTATAACCTATAAATGTTCCTAAATTTAATCAAAGATCCTGGGGAGCTACAATGAAACACTTTCAATCCAGTTGAGTTGCAAATCTAGAGTGCTGGGGCGTTACCCAACACTCATCATTTATTGCTATGGCCTAGATAGTGAGTACGGCGCCACCTAGCAGTATAACACTAGAGAAAAACAACCATTATGGTGATATAGTCCTGGTAAAAATGTTAAAAAAAATACAATCTGTTGTAATCTCCTTATAGTATAAATCTGTAAATTTGATCCATTCCATTCTTCTCTTTTGTAAGGAGACCTCATACTATGCAGAGTCCAATTCTATATCGACGTCCACGATTTTGGCGGGGTTAAAGACTAGGGGGATTGGGGAAGGCCGTACCATGAAGTGGCAGAACGAGCGTCTACACATCCCTCCTGTGCCTCCCTCTAAACTGGAGGGCTGCAGAATCATTGACATCAAATACTACATCAATGTACGTAAAACATGAATGAGTGAATGGATATGGGTCAGATCTTCAGAAAATGTACAATTCACCTTTAACAATCCTTTCAAATAACCCACATTTAAGGCAAAAATAAGCTTTGAAATGCAGTTTAACATAACAGAACTGATACTTTAAATCAATGCAATACCAAATATACTCAGATATATCTGGTATTCATCATTTTTCAGCCAAATTCAGGAGAATTTCTTACATCTACATGTTCTTACAGCTACCAATTGTACATTTTCAGAAATTCTGACCCATGAATTGATAAAAGATAGTAACATGAACGCCTGACACTGTGAGGCTGTCTGAAAATTGAACAAACAAAAAAATGTTGATTGACTTAATTGTAATATCGAGAAATACTTGCAAGTTGTTTTGCAAATACTGGGTTGTGGAAAGATTAACTAGAAGATATCCCCATAAGGGTTTGAGGAAATTTAACATTCATATTATTATTTACTATGTACCTTAATTTTCTTTGACAGAATCTTAAAACGGTTAACTATTGATACATGGTATAACCTCTCAATCTACCTGTAACTGTTTCTTGGATCTCGTCAGAATATCGATCATTGTCTAAATTAAGTCTGAATAAAGTTATTTTTAAAAAAAACAGTTTGTAAAATGTTAGACACAGGTAGGCCCTTTGTTTTGAGGCACACAATCCCTCCTGTGCACTCCAGTGTACCTAAATAATAATTGCAGCATTTGAGAAACTCTGAGAAATGGGATAATGCTTGTAATATATAGATTGAATTTGTAGAATCCAGAATTTGTAGAGCTGCCAATTTTAATTGTACATTTTCTGAAAATCCGACCCAGATGACTATTTCTATGTTTGGTTACAGTTTATAGTGGCACCATCCGGGCCGGCCATAGACCTGATGATACAACTGCCCATCACCATTGGCACAATACCACTGCGCGAACACTTTGAGGACCTCAATGCAGCAGCTGCTGCTGCTGGATATACTCTTCCAGTGTCCTCCTATGTGCCTCCCGCTGCACCAGTTCCTCCTCCCGCTGAACCAGACCCTTCTCCCACTGAACCAGTCCCTCCTAAAGCTGCACCAGTCCACCCACCTCCACCTGCAAAAGGAGATCCAGCCTACCCACCACCTACTGCACCTGGCCCTGCCTTCCCTGCACCTTCTGCACCAGGCCCTGCCTTCCCTGCACCTTCTGCACCAGGCCCTGCCTTCCCTGCACCTGCTGCACCTGGCCCTGCCTTCCCTGCACCTTCTGCACCTGGCCCTGCCTTCCCTGCACCTGCTGCACCTGGCCCTGCCTTCCCTGCACCTGGCCCTGCCCCCCCTGGTTATAGTGCACCTGGTATGCCTCCTTCGGCACCTCTTCTGCCTCCTGGTGCTCCTCCAGATGCTCGTATGTATACATTTCTACAGTAGTTTTTTTTTTTTTTTTTTTGGGGGGGGGGGGGACAAATTTTTATTCAGGAAGATAAGCGGCATGTGCCAAAGTTTTTAAACGGCTCGGGTAATCCCGGTCTTCCTCTGTAACCTGAAATTTCATATTTCCAGATATAACAAGTGGTAGCTATGTTAATTAGCTGGTGAATAACCTCTTAATGATTTCTTTGGAGAGAATGGTATGAGTGTGAATGGTGATATGGTGAAGGTGTTGGGAGCACAATATGTTCTCGGCTTAACATTTAACATTGGATTATAATATTTCTAATTACAATATGGGTATACGGATTGTTTTTGCTAGTATACCAGCTTTGAAGTTGTACTTAAAACTACACAGAGATACTATACTTTTAATGATTTCTTCCAGTGTGTTCCACTGTAAGATGCTGCTACTGTTGACATTTCTGTTATGTAAATATCTGTTTTTATTGTGTTTTCATCGTTTTGGAAGACCTGAGTAATCAGAATTGGACAACCGATTTTGGAAACAAAATAAAGAATGCAATCAGGCAATCAATCAATCAATCAATTCTGATAATTATTATGATATCATTGCATAAAATAGCCTGAAGTGAACACAATTTGGTTTTATCCCAACAGTCATTTCTTAGCTGGCAATGACAATTAAGCACAACGGCCACAGTGCCATTTAGGCGCTCCATAATCTATTCTAATCCTTTACTTTAAACGTGTATTTGACTGAGCTTGTTCTACCTGATGTTTTAATCCAAAATATTTAGTCAGCATGGAACAAGGGATTTTAATCTTGCTATCCTTCTCCTTTCCTCATCTCTCATGTTTTTGGCCCCCTGGGAGTCTGGGGTTTGATGTATGAAACTTTTTTTTTCTTTTTATTCATTTAAGGCCAATAGAATATTGGAAAAGAGATGGAGATGTATTCCCATTTCTGTGTGACAGGATGTATTGAGTGCAGGTGCCTCGCTATGGTTGTGTCGTTGTTTTTCCTGATGTCTTAGTGGTGTTTTCTAAACCTGTAGTGGAGGGAAAAGTGGTAGATTTTATCAATTATTTATGACAAGGACCTGGCAACCCTTTGCCCAGCGAGTGGCACATTGCAATCAACCATGGAGAAACAGGGCCAGTATAATCAGCTCTTCCTTCCATCTAAACAAAACAACAGCTGCTGCACATGAAACAGAGACAGCACAATACAATACAGCTGTATATTTGGCCATGGTTGGTCGCAAACGGCCATGGTCAGTCGCAAACGGCCATGGTCAGTCGCAAACAGCGATTCAGGGGGCAAAGGTTTGTAGTCTAAAATCCCCCACTTTTTCCTCCCCTTAAAGGAATTAAGGAATCATGTGTCAACTACTTTTCGGACAGACTATAACAACTATTGTCTTTTTGGTCTGGCCCACCTATTGGATTTTACAAAGTGTGCATGTGATGAGATTAAGTTTGAACTCTGGTAATTAACAGATTTATGACTGGGTTCTTTTTGGGTTGGTTTCTAGGCACAGGATGTATCCACTAGTGTTGATACAAGGGCAATACCTACAACCATTTGGTTTGTTGCAGCCATGTGTATCCATCTTATGGGGGCGTTCAACTTGGGATGGTGGATGCCCATACTAGTGTGTCTTTTAGACTCTTGTTCCTACGGAACCCAAACGTGAGCTTGGCGTTCTGCAGGAATCTCAGTGTTTTTTTGTTTTTTCCAAATATTGCCAATTCTCTTTGACTACTGATTTTAGATCCGGGTTAATCCTTTACTTGTTATGTTACAGCACCACCCAGCTACCAGGAGTGTGTGTTTGGGCGGGTGGACACTCGGGAGGAGGAGGAGAACGAGCACACAATGGGTAACAAGAGCTTTGCGCCCAGCTACGCCTATTACAACTGGAACAACACTGTCTACCCTCTGCCTGAACAGAGCAGGGTCGTGGGAACCAGGGGGGACAGGGGGGACATGTCCCCTCAAAAAAGAAAAGGTCATAAGAAAAGGTCAAACTCAATGTGAAAAGGTCAAAAGCCAGAAGATTTATCTGAATAAACCCAACAAGTGTTGAAATTTATTGTCTTTAATGATGATCAGATGGATATCCTGTTCTCAGTACTGAGATGTATGTACATTTCTAACATAAATGGTGACCATGTAAAATATCTTAGGTCATACATTCTACTGTCTTGGGTAAGCTTAGGATTGAGAATAATAATGGGAAATGTAGTTTTAGCATTATGGAGTAAATTATTAAACTGCTTTAAAAAAAATGACATAAAGCATTATTGGTAGTCATGTTTTGCTTCCAACTTTATCATACATATTTTGGGGTTTCAAATGACCCTCAATAATATCACCATTGTTTCGTTGGTTGGGAGAAACATGATTATAATTTTTGGCACCTTTAATGCCATCATATTAAAAAATATGAGTGAGCAGAATATTATTGCAAATTCTTAAAACATTTATATTGCCCATCCTGGAACAGGATTTTTCTTTAGTGACCTTCGACCTAGAACCTCCTACAAGCACCTTTAAGATATTCAAAACAGGGCTCTCATAATTGATGTTTTTCACGTTTTATTCAATAATGTTGACAATTTGGTATGTATGATTCCTTAGAATATGCCGCATAATACTAGATACCACTTAACAGTGTTTTATTTCATTTATTGACCATTTTCATTTTGACCGTTCCATACGGATACACAGAAAAGTGAGGAAGAGTGAAATAACCAATTACTTGTGTATGGACTTTGATATTCCATATTAAAGAACTTATCTGCCCCTATCAATGCAATTTTTTTAATTTACTGATTTGCTTATATTTATTTTTTTTGTATTACATTTGAGGCCAGATTACATTAAGTTAAATATAAAGAAATATGAAAAACGCAAATGTACCCTACCCGGGTGTCTTTGTGCGTTGTCTTGTGACCATATGGGTCAAACTGAGTTAAGTTAGAAAGTACATAAAAGGAGAGAAATCTGAGAAATAAGAGAAATACAATTATGTCCTCGCAAAGCGAGTTGTCTTGCTCTGTTCACCTTATGATTCAGTTGATTCATTTATTTTTCTGGTGAGGTCTTACTGCAAATACATCTTCTAACTTTTATAAAAAAGAAAACGTTTCATATATGATGAAATGTTTTTGGCATTTATATTTAAAACCGTTAGCTTAATATCCCCCCAAAAGTCTCATGATTCCAACATCATTCCTCAACCAGTAAATTATAATGTTATGAAAAGAATGCATATGAATACACGTTTCCGACGAATACACGTTCAAAAACTGGCTGGAAAATACAAATTTTGTATTCTACTTGTTAACCATTGTTTCCTAATTATATTTAAGTATTTTATTCAGAATGGATGTATCAACAATTACAAAATTCCATATGAATACCTCATTGAACTGAGGTATTCATATGAAATGGTGTATTCATTGAAAACTCTTATTGGGTTTTATATAAAGGTGCTTATGCTTTGAACATATATTATTTGCAACAAAAGGTATCAAAAGTCTGCATCTTTATATCTAAATTATTAATCAATTGGGTTATACAGCAAAAAACGCACCATACATATACATGTATCTATATGGAATCTTTGACCAGGCTCCTATGATTTGGAGGCTTGTATCAGGAAAAATAATTGACCCAGGTTGTGACAAACTAACAGTCATAAAATCCGGTGTAAGTCCTTTCTTTCTTACAAGTATGAAACAATTAAAGTATTTTTTTTTATCCAAAATCATACTAAAATGTCTGGAATCGACCTACATTATACATTTCTACTCTATACATACTTCTGTTTGATAATCAATTCATAATTCACAATTCTCATTTTGATGGTATTCACTGGTCTTCGCGATTCCAACATGATTCAAAGTCCATAGGCAATTTTAGCAATTCTAGTGTAGTGGGGTAGCAAAGGTCAAACTTGTCCCCCCCCCCCCCCTCATTTCAAATTAGCTTCCGATGCCCCTGAGATACTTTGCAGTTATTTTCCCTTCAGAAGAAAACAGGACAGTGGTTTAAAAGGTGCAAAAGATTCGCAAATTAGTTTGGAGTAATTTACTTCTCAGGTTGATGTAATGGTGTCTATTATAGTGCAATGATTCAGCAAAGATCATTGTTGCACAAAACCTGCACTCAAAATATACAGATCTTTTGCAGTATTGCGTCTTGGGCATTAATACAAGCAGGCCGGATATTGATTTTTATATAAACCAAAAGGAACTTAAGAGTATGAATCATATATCGTTCTTTCAGTCCTTATTTTCTCCAAAAATAAAACAAGTGCAAAAAAGTGCAAAAGATTTTTATTTTTTCTCATGTCTGCAATGAATCCGCAATACATGTGCAACAGATTTTGCATTGCAGTCTATTGCGGTTGCATTGCAGATATATTGCACACAGCATTGCACATCATGCGCATCAGGGTGCATACAATTGGACAGGCTCTGCTTCCATGGCAGACTTTGTTTTACAAATGAGGTATACAAAGTGATATTTTATGTAATGTTGAACTATGTGCCTGTTCATCAACACACTTTATTTTATCTATACATTTTAATACAATGACTTATTACATTATATTCTGGTCATTTCATTTGTATTACTTTTGCATTTTGCAGAAGGCCGTTTAGCTCATAATCACCCATAACTTGTATCTAGAATTACTGTTTAATAGTATGTTTGATAGGTGTGGAGAAATGAAGTTGTTGATGATTTTTCTCTGGTTTGTTGACTAACTAACTAATGAACATGGGTACATGTGAAATATATATATACTGTTGCATGTGAGCAATGTTCTGCTTACTCTAAAAGTAAGCAATTCCCACTTGCAAGGACTGGTGCAAGGATCGGTCTCCTACAGCTGTATTGTGAGCATTTGTAGTTTAGGGTTTTTTTTTATTTCATTTACAGGCCAAATCATTAATTTACACTATAGTTAGTCCAGCTGGTAAGCAGTTGGATTGTTCATTTTATGATAAAAGCATGAAATTTGGTATATATGGTAAGGTGGTGTATAGGTAAATGTCTTTAGGCATTTGTAAAGGATGGAATTACCTTTCTCTTATCTGAATTTTTATCAATTTCCAAAAAATCCCTAAAAATTGCACTTTCGGATAGGTAGCAACTTTACCCTCACGGATATCATATTTCCCCGAGTCCAAAAGCTAAAACTTTTCTACAGCTCATAACACAACCTGTTAGCTTCCATTTGGCATATAATACATGCAGTTCCTATAATGATATCTATTTTTTTAGAATTGTTGTAATAAAAATGCCTATGTAAGGTGTTCATATGTTAAGGTGCGTTATATCACCATCTCTGAATCTCATCATAGAACTATTAAATTTGTATCAGGCCTCATGATAGTCATGCGGTGACATCATCTAATGGTGTGTCTCTTTGGATTGATATTTAAGTAGCAATTGAACAGCTGGAATATGTCACATGTTTACAGAACAGTCATAGGAATGAAAACATTCACCTGCTCTTTGATAAAGTCACAAGCCGATTGTTCAGCACTAGATACATTCATTTTGAATGTCAGTTGCAGCTTCATGGGAAGCACTTGCAATTTTCTTGAAAAAGACCGCTGCCAGTGCCCAGGAGTAGGCATCCTAATGGGATTATAATGGTCTTTTGCGGTACTAATGGGATTATAATAGCATTTTGAAGTTTGGGGCGAGAGGCTCTCCCTCAGTTTGAAGGGACTCCAACTTTGAGCCGAGACTGGGTGCTAGCTTCTTAGTCTTACCAAGAAGCTGATGAGCACTTTTAGCTCTGGGCTCTATTGTTTATGGGTCAGATTTTCAGAAAATGTACAATTCGCCTTCACCAATCCTCTCAAATAACCCACACTTAAGACAAAAATGAGCTTCAAAATGCAGTTTAACATAACAGAATTGATACTTTTAATCAATGTGATACCAAATAATTATACTCAAATATACACGGTATTCATCATTTTTCAGCCTAATTTAGCAGAATTTCCTAAATTTGTAGAACTGCCAATTGTACATTTTCTGAAAATCTGACCCTTATAGCTCCATTGCATGTGGTAATTGCCTGCTTTTGTGAGCACTCATAACGGGAATATAGCTCAAATCTCTACTGTGATATATCCCTTTCAATAGGGGAGTTGCATAACCCCCATTTTGAATCTTGATTCGCATGGAATTATGGGACTATTGGTACAGTCTAAAATCTATAGAAAACATGCCATGTTCAGCATGGTGTATTTATCAATGCTCTAATGTCAATATCCATGTGTTATACATGTTTCCATAACACAAGTCTCCATCTTTCCAATCATGCCTTTGGTTTTCATAGATGATTTATACAACCTATGATATTGGTGAAAACATTCTTGCAATTTTCGATAAAATATTGACAAATATTTGTATGTCAGATTTCAACAGAATCCATCCCAGCATGCACTGCAGCAGACATGCGCAGTGAGACATGCAACTCCCCTATTGTGAAAATCTTTAAAGTCAGAGGCTGACATTCAGTTATAACCATTGAATTATTTTGCCCTTGATAGAAATTGTACTACTTGAGCAAATCTTTTTCTTCGAACGAATATTCTTCCTTGCTGAACTAGAATTCATTCTTTTAGAGGATTGGTTGCTATATCATTTGCTTTTATTTAAATTTACATTTATTTTCTTTATATCCCTGTATTTTGTAGAAGATTATATTTGTCCCATGGGCCCATCCATACTCAACATTTATATTTCACCAGCTTAGTTATCAACTGTGTAAATAATGATCTAAAGTCCCTTTTGTATAATATTTTTGTATGTTTAAAGTCAATTAATTTTTAATTTTAATTTAATTTTATTGGAATTCTTTGATATTGCATGGAGATGTCGAGGGGCCTATTTTCCCTGAGTGCAGGGAGGTCGTGATATTGATAATTACTTGGTGTTTAAGTTCCATTTTTAATATCCTTAACTTTATCCCAAGTTGTTGTTTTACTTACAGCTAAATGAACTGTCAATAATAATGTTTGAAAAAAACATGTTATTCTACATAGTTCTTTTAAGTTTTAATAGTTCTTTTAAGTTTCAATATGTGTAGGAGCATCTATGAGTGCTGTGATGGAGCTTAACCCAAAAAAGTAGCTTAGTAAATCAAAGATTATCAAAATAATATGTCTGTCATGCATCATTGTGATAGGGCGCAGGTGGTGGTGCTTCTATTTAATTTTATTATTTATTGAATTTATTTGTGTGAAATTACTTATTCATATATTATAAAAATATCGTAAATCATCATGTACTGAGATACAGTGTAAAAATGTGCATAATGTCTTGATGAATAAAACATTTGAAAACTCAAAGCTACAGGTGTGTTGGTAATATTGAGACATCAAATACTAATACGGCTGATATTATTTCAATTATTCAGCCACAAAACATAGTATAGGATAGGATTATTATTATAATAAGCTCTTACTTATTAGTATTTAGCTAGACCTGCTTCAATTATACGCATACCGAATAGTGTCAACTGCAACAGCTTCATCCTTCGTATTGATTTAGTGGCCGGCCTTAAACATTTTGACATGGCCTGCGATGTCATATTAACCAGTAGATACAAATATTCAGTACCAAGCTGTTGTATTGTTAGGAAATCTATCTAGTGGACAGTCAATTGTTATTGGTTTTGATCCTTGTAGCATGATTATAGTGTACGTCATTAATGTGCTTCCAATCTGTTTAAGAGGTGAAGAGAAAGACAGAAATACATATATGGAATTATATATAGTGAGTATGTATAATAATGTTAAGAAACGTTAAGAATATTAACCAAATACAACCTGATTTGCTTTATAGAATTGGTAATAGCATCGTTAATATAAGTCTAGGGGCCATGAGGTATATAAAGGTAAGGAAGGAATTGTCTGTGGAAATTCAGGATTAAACATTATTCCCTTCCTTTGATGGGTTGGAATTATAATTCCTACATTGAATGAATATGCTATTAATATTTACCAGCTGAGAATATCACACATAGGAAGGAATCTTTTCCCTCCCTACAGGGGAAGGAATTGCCATAGGAAAATTACTTTCCGTAGCGTATACAACAGGTTCCTGTAGGTAGCAGGAAGTATATGGGTCAGATTTTCAGAAAATGTACAATTCATCTTCACCAATCCTCTCAAATAACCCACATTTAAGACAAAAATAAAGTTCAAATTTAGTTCAATCTAACCAAAGAGATTGCTAGAATCAATGCAATGCCAAATATACTCGTATTTACCTAGTATTGACAGCCTAATTTAGCAGAATTTGCTAAATGTGTACAGCTGCCATTTGTACATTTTCTGAAAATCTGACCCACATGGATAGTACAATATGTTGACTATTGTACGTATAGTTATATTACCCATTTTGGAATATGCTTCACCAGTAATCATGTCATGTAACAAAGGAATCCTTAATAAACCCCAGAAAGTGAAACATCAACAAAGTTGACATGCGTTTTTGTCCTATTGTGGTTAAATTACAAGGCCTTTGTTTGTAATAAAAAAACTCTCAATGCGAATCAAGCAATCTTCTTAATTGAGATATGTTTTAGTTATCTTAGTGCATTCTGCAGAATGAATAGGTCGGATCAACTGAACTTACTAACCATGAGGATGGTAGAGTAGTCTAGAATGAAGAGTTTAGCTACAGTAACACCCAAGTCATCATGGTTGACACAATTCAGGAAAATTTGCACCTACAAATAGAATGAAACACATAGTTTCAGAGAAGAGGGAAATAAATAGGGATTATTTATTAGGATAATTTATAAACTCACAGTTTTAAGGCGGTATGCTTAATCAATTAACATATGCTGCAAAGAAACTACATATTGGTGTAGACATCCTAAGGCTAAGAACTAGACCATGCCATGAGCGATGTCACCCCAATACAGTACCACTATACCTTCATTGATGACAGCCAGGGCCTGCAATGACCCATGCATGACAGGAATTACCTGTGGGAATGTGTTATTCGCATACCTGACAGCTCTTCCTCTATTCTCCAGGTGTGTTTTGGGCCTTTTGCCCTGTGGTGTGCATTACAGGAGAGTTTGTTGATCATTGGCCCTGGTATTCTTAATACATTAGCCAGCCATCTCCAAGGTGTCTGTTTTCCCTATTGTATTATTCAGGTGTGATTTTATATATATATTTTTATTCAAGATTCCAATACATTTACAGTATGATTCATATTCGATAGTATTCAAAATCAGGAAGTGGGTTAGGACATCTGCATGGGTTCATGCAGGTCTTCCAACGACCTCCCGAAAACCATATAGTAATAAAATAATTCCAGTTCACATTTCTTATTTCTTAAGTACTAACAAGCTGTTTTAAGTTTGCTTCATAATCCCTCTCGCGGTTGGAATATTTATCAATCTTAATAGAGTTAGCTAATTAATGTGACAGAAATTATATGATGTACTTCATATAATTCAGAACGTCTGTCCTTAAAGCTTGTCCAGTCGAACAGCTTCTACTCAAGTCGATTGAATACTAATTGGTATTTTTCCTTCAACCCTCTTTTACTATTTGTCAAAATTCTCAATCCCTATATTCCCCCTCCCTATGTTTACTAGGTATTTGTTGGATTTCTAGTTTGGCCAGAATGTCCTGCATGTTCTTCATAGACAACGTTGGAGAAAGCTAGACAGTACTTCACTGTCAACTTTCTTGATTCCAGCATTCACTTCGGTTCCATGGATCTATATGGATAGTTATCTTTAATTCCATGGCTCTTCCAACATAGCGCTATGTAAGGAATAGGTTGTGACTGGGCATGAACTTGCAGCACTGTCATTTTACCTCCATGGATGACCTTTATAAGCAAACCATGCATAGACTCTCCCCAACCCCTCATATTCTATAACAGATAGTTCTAAGGCCTAAAGCCTTATTTAGCATCCCTACCGAGACATTTGATACAATTATTACCAATGACTTGCCAGTCTCTTGCAACTTATGGCACACTACAATAGCCCCACTATGAAAGATAATAGTATCTGCTTTTATTCAATGCCTTCTGCTTTTATTCAATGCCTTTTAAAAAAGGCATAGCCAAGGCTTTATCACACACTTACCTATTGCTTAGAATACTTACATATTGTACGGCTGACTGACTCATGTTCTCCAACTTGACTCTTTCTAACTGGGCTGCCACGTGCCTACCCTGATTCAGAAAATAATGACTGTATTATCCATGGTAAGACACTCAGTATATAATACAGGTTCAGGATAGAGGAACTCATCATTATTCTTCTGAATGTATTTCTATAAAATTTCAACAGACGAGTGAGGTAATGAAATTTCAAGTACTACATTATGCACATACCTGTTCCCTTAGCAAGCCTCCAATGACGCTGAGTGAGATAATCTCTGTTATGCAACATAGAGGCATCAGGAATAATGGGAGGAGACCTTCTGGTAAACATTTAAAAATAAATTGAATTTCCAGGAAAGAGCACAAAAGCAAACAACATTGGACTATAGTCATCAGCAAAAATGCACCAAGCGGTACATGTACGATATCATCTAATAAGGATACTAGGTCTTCAAGTTGTTGGTACTCTCTCTTGTATTTTTCTATAGTGCCTGGTGTTAGGTTCTCTTGTGCAAATCCCTTTTCCATGGCTTTTAAGAACTGAGTAAAGAGACAGTAAATACTGAGACCAGGTAGGCAGAGACAGAGATAGAGGAGGACCTCAGTCATAATAGCAGAAACTTCAACTAGAATTGCTAGAGTAGTTTGCCAGGGGTCACTGTATGGATATAAAATGGCGTTGTACAAGTTATTCAAAACGTATATTGACAAAATTGCAAATGCACAAGGACAGTACTTGAGAACAATAGTTCGGGACAGATGAATATTTACCCTTTGGGTTTTCCCAAAAGCTAAAATCAGTCTAGGAATAAAGAAAGCAATCCAACAGAGAGAGACTATGTTTATTGGACAACTCCAAGTTCTTAGGTACCAGATATAATCATAAACACGATTTATATTGACACCTTGCTTGACAGTAGCCATGAGAAACTCGATGAAGTTGGAAACAGCAAAATAGAAGCACAGTCCTTTTATGCTCAACATTAAAAGACACCAAAAAATATACAGGGCCTTGAGGAATGCATGTTGTACCAAACCCCTTATATAGTAACCACTAAAAGCCATGGAAATCACCATTGCCCTTGTGAAAATGTCCAGATGTAGTCTAGACACCTCAATTATATTGGGTCCTGCCATTGCATAAGTGCCTGTAAAATTTAGATTAAATATCTATGTCTGTCCTCAATGACTGAAATAGTATAAATGGATGTATGCTATATAGTGTATTGCAAATATATTTTTAGAAAGATATGGATGAGTACGTCCAAGATGCCTGAAGTCAGCTATCTGGGATTCAGATTATGTGATGACTTGATGCTTTTATACCTGGAATGAAATCTCTACTCATGGAAGTGGAAAGAATGGCCATTAGGATATCGATCGGAATGTAGTCTTTCAGGCATAGAAAGTAAATAAAAGTCCATTAGAATGTTTGCTGACAAGCGTTTATATTTATAACATTGCTATGTATGACTGCCATTTCCTCAATTCCCTCGTTCTAAAATAATGTAACCTTGAAAATCAATTATAACGGTAACAAGATAATGCTGACACACAGGAATACAAATGCGTAAAATACTTGTTTTTACCAGGGTCTCAGTAAATGAGATGTAAAGACCAGACAGGGGGGTTGGTTGTTTTGAAAATAAATGTGATGGTCTTCTTTTGCCAAGGTATCAGCTTATCGTTATGCCACTCCAGTCAGATCAGTGTCATGCTGTTTCATTATCTGATCTAAAATAATATAACATTTAAAAGCAAGTCAATGATTATTCAGAATTACGTGTTCAATATACTACAGAAATTGCCTGTACAAGTTTTTATAATGGCGCCGACCGTTGTGTACGCAGGCTAAGCGAGGGACACACTATCGCAACTAATCCCCATAAAGACTAATAAGAAAGCTACAAACGGCTACGAGTAGGAACATAAAAGATAGGTGCACTATTAGGACTGTGTAATAATATGCTAAGAACAGAAGGAATAACACAAGACACAATTTAATAATCTTACCGGGAAAACATACTTATTATCGCCCAATGAATGACAATGACTCATTGGTAAGCGTACCGGAGGGAAAGAAAAACATACCTCGTGCACTCCAGAGGATCCTTTCGGATAATGCTTTGACATCCAGTACATCAAGGAACAAAACCAGAAGTGGAACAGGATACCGATTAAATCCTAAAGCTGATCATCAACCAATCATGACGGAAAATACCGATTCACTCGATTTATTAGCCTCACAAACGGCCGCATGTCTAGATGGCCAAACAGTCAATAGTCCATTGAGTGGAGGCAGAGACGGGATATTAACAGAACCCATCAATAGTCCATTGAGTGGAGGCAGAGACGGGATATTAACAGAACCCATCATACCCAAGATAGACAACAATGACGAAACGGATTTAGCTTCACTGGATAGTAATACAAACTCAGAAAAGGAACCCATCAGACCCAATTTAGACAACAATGATAAAACACATATAGCTCCACTGGATAGGGATAAAAACTCAAAAAAGGAAGCCAGTGATAGGGGGGTGGAAATAGAGGCCAGTCCCGCACATGATCAGGATAAAAAAGGAGAAAGGGATGAAATCTCGGAAAAGGAAGCCAGAAAGAATGGAGTAGAAAAAGAAGCCATTGGAATAGACGACAGTCCCTCACTTTATCAAAATAAAAATGAAAAAAGTGAGGAAATTTCGGCCTTTAAAGAAGACATAAAAACATACCTAAAGGAGCTCGTTGATGGACTTAAAAAACATAATGAGGAAAACACAGCAACCATTGAGGACAAAATAAAAACATCCACGGACGAAATTATAAAAACTCAAAATGCATATGAAGTTAGGCTATCCACAATTGAAACAGCCATTGGCAATATTCTTGGTGAGGACAAATCGCTAAATGAGATGATCCAGGCGGAAGCAAAAATAGTCGTTGACGTCAAATTGGATAAAATGGAAAAAGATCTGATAGGTAGGGACAAAGGGCATGCAAATTTACTGAAAGGGTTAAAAGGAGAAATTAAGGTACTAACCGATAAAGCCCCACCAACTAATGCTGATGCGGTTGCTTTAAAAAGAAATTTGATAGCTGCTGAACAGAGAATAACTGACTTGGAACAAAGCCAAGATGCTATGAAAGGGATGGCAGCACAGGCAGGCAGATCGGGAGAAAAACTCAGGACCCAGCTCAAAATATCAAATGAAAAGATAGAATTTTTGGAGCAGAAATCCAGAGCCCTGAACCTATTAATAGAAGGAATCCCAGAGAAAAAACATGAGGATATACAAAAAACCGTATTTGACTTGATCAAACCGTCAATACATCAGTTGGAGATGGGTGACTTTGACGGGGTGTACAGACGCGGGAAGTATGCGCCAAAGAAAGTTAGGCCCGTCATGATCACGTTCACGACCTTGCAGGCGAAAGACCAGGTCTTACAAAATGCAGGCAACATAAAACAAAACAGCAAAATCGCCAAGTTGTGGATAAATAGGGACATACCAGTGGAAACACAAGTAAAAAATGCCATGGTCAGGAGATGCGGGAAGCTATTACAGAGCAATGATAAAGTAAATGAAACCAAAATACGCGCGAATCATCTAGTTTATAAAGGCGAGAAATTCTATCATGGCGACCTTGACCTCTTGCCCTCTGGAAACACACCCGAAGCTACCAAAACACAGGTATTCTCGCATCAAAGTGCGTTGGGTTTCCAGGGGGAAAGAGTTTATCTCTCAAATTTCTACAGTAGGGATTTTTGGTGCAATGGAATACTATTTAGTTCTGCCGAACAGGCATTCCAACATGCAAAAGCCATGAGCAACCCGACTGCGGAAAATACGAAACTAGCACATGAAATAGAACTCGAAGATAACCCATACGAGATAAAAGCTAAAGCGAGTAAAATAACGGTCAGAGAAGACTGGAAAAGAGGAGAAGCAGATACTTTGAAAGGTATTGTTAAGCTTAAATTTCAACAACATGACGACCTAAGAAATAAGCTAGTAACATGTGCGCAAGACACTTTCTATGAAATGACTCTCGATCGCAAATGGGGAACTGGGTTCAAACTCTTTGACCAAAAATTTGACCCAACGAAAGTACAGGGAAACCTATTTGGTGCGATATTGGGTGAAATCAAACAGGATTTCATACAAGGGCACAATTAGTAGTCATGTCACTTAAAAGGGGTGAGACAAAAACCTTATGGATGGAGTAAAGTGTTGAACAGAATAAACTTTCATGATCATGGTGTCTATATATATAATTTTACAGAGAACACTGACGAAACGAACCATGTCAACAACCTACATAATTGGCGATTCCAGGGTGAGACTCCTAAAACCTTACTTAATACCTTTCATCACAGAAGCCCAATATCAAAATACCATTATAAAATCCTATTCGGGGGCTTCAATGAAGCTCGCCGCAAGCCTAGCTTATGATAGGATCAGCAGTGAGAGACCAAATAATATCATATACACAGCAGGACTGTGTACGCTGACGAAGAAGGAAAGTGGTTTAGTCTCACTAGCTTGGAAATCAGTGAATGATGTAGAGGCAAAAATAAGGGAGCACATGGATTTTGTAGAGGCAACAACAAACCAAGCCCTATACCCGAGTGAAGCAAATATCATCTTTGCAACGATCATTGGAATGGATCTAGCAACTTACAACAAACAGGAAATAAATGGAGATCAAGCCCTACTGAACGAATTGGTAGGAAAAGTAAATAGGGAAATAATTACAAGAAATGTATCCAGAGGACTACCAACGCCGTATTTACATGATCATGTGCATCATAACTGCAAAAAACAGCATAAGAACTATTATAACAGACTTGCAGCGGATGGATGTCACCTGGGACCGGTAGGACTCAATCACTGGGCAAGACAGCTAGCCAGAACAATAGACAGAATTTAGAAAAGAAAACCGCAAGTACCTGATTGTCCTTTATCTCCGATAATAGGGAAACAAACAGTTGAATATAGTAGTAAGAGAGTTATTGTGAGATACACTTTTCAATCATCCAATATTAGGTAGAGCGATGGTAAAAAACTGGTAAAAAATGGGTAAGTTTCGAAATCTGTAAAACAAAAACCTGTAAAACAGACATAGAGCTGCAAGAGAGTTATATGGTACATGCATGTTGATGAATATGTTTATTAGAAAAATATTTTATGATACTTTGTCCACAGTCGGGTGCAACAGACACCACATACACTTATAGATAGAGGTAAAGATAGTAGCACTATATGATATACACAGTCATAAATAAATAACTAGAACCAAAGATAGCAACTATTCACTAGTCAAAATGTATAAGGGGAAGTTGCGAAATGTATCCAGAGCAACAGCTCTTAAGTATAACAACAAAGTTAGCAAAAACAAAAACAAATGCTGAATATTCACTCTCAGAAACTAAACAGTTTAATGAAACGAAAGGATTAAAAATAATAAGCTTAAACATACGTAGTTTATGGAATAAAATTCCAGAAATAGAAGTGTTGGTAAAAGAACTATCAACAAACATATTATGTTTAAACGAAACTTGGCTGGATGCCAGAACCTATAACAGTCTATTAGAATTAGAAGGCTTTAATAGCCAAAGGCAGGATAGGAGCACGGATAAAAAGACAGGAGGTGGTTTACTCACATATGTATCAAAAAATCTTGAGATACTACCAATAGACGAAAATCTACAGACTTGTACGAATGATATTGAAATACAAACAGTAAAAATTAAAGCAAACAGCTTTAAAATCACCAACATCCTAAATGTCTATAGAACTCCTAGTGGAACCTTAACAAATGCAGTAAATACACTGTCATCAATTTTAGACTTACTACCGAAAAATGAAGAGGTAGTAATGGTAGGAGACTTTAACGTGAATTATGCAGTAACCTCCAATAGCAAGGCCCAATTGCAAGCAATAGAATATAACACCTCATTAAAACAAGTCATTGAACTTCCTACAAGGATAACCTCCAGTACCCAAACGACAATAGATTTAATTTTCACAAATACAAAATTTATAAAAGACTGCGGTACTTTGAATATTAACATAAGTGATCATAAACCAACCTATTTAATAATAAAAAAGGACAAGGAGACCTATAGGAAAATAAGTTTTCGATGCAGATCTTGTAAAAAATTAGATGAGGAATTATTAACAACAAGATTGCAATCACGTGATTGGGCTGAACTATTAAAGTCAGAAAATCCAGAAACATGCTGGAACATGATGCTAGCAATAATACTTGAGGAAATAGATAAAATGTGCCCAATAAGGGAAATGAAAAATGTGAAGGCAAGGAAATCATGGATCACTGGGGACTTGTTAAATTTAATGAAGGAAAGAGATAGACTATTTAAAGCTGCAAAAAAATACAAAAATCTAGGACTGCTAGATCAAGCGAAACAGCTTAGACGAAGAACAAATCACTTGGCGAGAAATTTGAAAAATAACCATATAAAAGAAGAGATAGAAATAAACAAGAATAACCCTAAAAAATTCTGGAATTGTCTAGGCCCACTTCTTAATAACACAAAAAAAACACAGAACCAAGAGATAATACTTGAAAAAAACAATGTACCAGTAAAATCCAATAAAGTCCCAGATGAATTCAACGATTTTTTTGCCTCAATAGGTAATAACTTGGCGGGGAAAATAACCCCACCAACCCACGATGAAAATCGGAAGTATAAAATAAGTGGTGTGACGGATGGCCCAGAAGATAGGAACCAAACCCAACAAAAATTTACATTTGAACCAATAACGGCAGAAAAGATAAAAATTACAATAGGAGAAATATCTTCAACAAAATCATCAGGATTCGAAAATCTCCCATCATGGTTATTAAAAGAAATACTGAAAATATTATCGGAACAAATGGCAAGAATAATAAATCTAACCGTTTCACAAAGTATAATACCTAAAAGCTGGAAAGAGTCAAAAGTTACACCACTATTTAAAACTGGTCCAACTACAGACCCAAGTAATTATAGACCTGTCTCATCAATATCCCTACCTGCAAAACTGTTAGAAAAAACAATGCATAAACAAATTATGTCTTATCTGGAAAACAATAATCTACTATATGAGTACCAATATGGATTTCGACAGGGACGTTCCACAAAAGAAGCCCTGATAAACTATATGCTAGATATTTATACTAACATGAATGAAGACAGGATAACGAGGGCGGCCTACCTCGACTTCAGAAAAGCCTTTGATACAGTAAATCACGCCAGACTTTTAGAAAAAGTAGAACAAATTGGAATTAGTAATAAGGAACTAGACTGGATAAAAAATTATCTAACAGAAAGGTACCAGAAAGTATCAACTAATAAATCGCAATCACAAGAAAGATTAATCTCTTGTGGAGTACCCCAAGGGACAACACTTGGCCCATTATTATTTAGTATTTATATAAATGATATGCCAAAGTTTGTTACAAAATCAAAAATCCAATTATTTGCGGATGACACCATTATATATGCAAGTGGCACGAACACCCTAGAAGCTACAAACCTGCTTCAACAGGACTTAAATGCCATTATATACTGGTGTAAGATTAACAAAATATCACTAAACTTAACAAAATCCAAAATACAAACATTTTTTGGAAATCAAGCACTGAGGTCGAGGTGGGCTAGGGAACAGCAACAACCGCAACAACCAAATATTGTACTGAGCCTGGATGGAATCCCCATGGAAGATGTGGAAACATACAAATATCTAGGAGTCGAAATTGATAGAAATCTAAAATTTAAACCATTAATAAGCAAACTAACAAATGCAATGAACTATAAGAGCTGGCAAATTGCCAAACTATCAGGGAAAATCCCTAAAGAAACAATGTTACTGATACACAAGGTAATGGTCTTACCTCTGATAGACCAAGCAGATTTCCTTCATGATTCACATGCAGTAAATAGCACAAATAGACTCCAGATAATACAAAATAAAATTCTGAGGAAAATATATGGCCTTCCATCCAGGGCCAATGTCGATAATATCCATATAGAAAAGAATGTATTAACTTTAAAGCATAGAAGAAGACTGCACTTATTGCAGGTGGGCCATGGTTTGGCAAGGGACCCAAGGTATATAGATGTAAGAAATTTAAATACACGAAACTTTGCACAAGGAAGAAAAACATTGAAACAAATAGTACCAAAAAATGAACAATTAAGAAAATCGATCCTTTATAGAATACCTTTTGCCTGGAACTCCTTGCAGACAGTGGCCCATAAGATAGGAGACAAAAAAGGGTTTAAAATACTTGCAAAGAATGATTTAATTTGGCAAGACCAAAACTTTATAGATTAATTAAGAAATATAGACTGGTGAGATATAGGTAAAGGCATCCGAAAAATTGTCACTGAATACTGAGTTAATTAACTGAAAGTTATGAAAAGGAATGGAAACATTATCTGAGAATACTCAACATGATATTACTTACAGCGCTAAAAGTTTTATTCCGAATGTATTAAAGACTAATTTAAGTATAACAGTGTACCCCTCTCGTCAATGACGACTGGGGATTTGTTCACTGTTTTTTACAAAATGTAAACACATCAGAGAACATGGAGACCTCCCTTAGTCGGAGAACCGTCCTCTGTCAGCGAGAAAGTTCGAAAATAAAAGTTTCTAATCTAATCTAATCTAATCTACATATTTATAAATATTTCTACTCCTACCCTAATCACAAAGATGGGCACCCATGATGTATATTTTATGTATTCCTTATTTTATCTCCCACTAAATAAAAGATATTTCAAAATTGCGAAAAATCACTCAAGTCGGCATCTGCAATATCTTTCATTTTATTATCCAATATTTTGCCCTTATGGCGCGGGGTGGGGGAATGGAGGCTTTGTCAAGGACAATGATTCCCGAAGGCTTGTGGCTACGCTTATATGGAGAAATGTTTTCTATTTAAGAAATAATTCCCTAGGTTTTGTCTGCTTGCGGGTACCGTTGCCTGAGGGAAGTTCGAGGACTTGCCCGAGAACATGCATCTATATTCATAAAATTCACTAAAAAATGTTTTACTAATTCATTAAGCAAACTCCTTCCTGGTAGGGTAAACCATAGATCGATATAGCCGGCTATGCGATCTATGGCCTAACCCTAGGCCTTACACGGGGGTCGCATATCTGATAAGGTATGGGTGACATGTTGATTCTTTTCTACTTTTGGAGATGGTGCAAATAAATAGGCCTACAAATTAAAATATTGTTAGGCAAAGATTTTAAGTAGTCCTAGGACTTATTATGGACAAAGATTTTGCCCTTAATTTACCATCTTTATCACTGTGTATTTTTGTTAGGGTACAACATAGGCCAACATACATTTAAAAAAGTTAGGCCTAATGCGCAGCTTAGGCCTACAATAAACAAGAATGCATGCTCATTATGACGAGGTGTTTGAATTGTAGGTCTATTGTGGTGTGCCCCCCCCCCCCCACCCGCCCCGATCCCCAGCCCAATATAGCCTAGGCCTAGGCTATGATCGAAATGGATAGGCCTAGGCCTACTGGCATACCTACTTCCCAGTGTAGCCTAACGTAGCCTACCAAGGGTCAAACTTAGAACTTGCCCCCCCCCCCATTTCAAATTAGCTTTTGAATGAATTGAATTGAAAATTGTTAGCTGGGTAATCAGGCTTAGGCTACTGGGAGAAAAAAAAAATTTTGAAACGTTTTTATTCAAAGTAGGTGACAAGCCGCCTTCTCACAACATTAGTGATTTTCGTGGGCGTACTTGCCGTGCAGATTTACAGGTAGCAAGGGCGTAACTAATATATATACAGTTTCATATAGTATTAGGTGAAAACATCAGTCGATATCTCTACTAGTGATACTTTCTTGCATGAAACTAGTTGTTCTAATACATGCTGTGCATGCTTCTCGTTGCCTTGTCTGCTTCATCAGCAGTCTTCCTCTTGCCAGGTTTCGGGGCTTAGACTGTACCTGGTGTTCTTCAAGAGGTGCCCCAGCAGAGCTGATCAGGCTCCACTTAGCGACTGCAGGTTTCCAGGGGCCGCGCCGTAAGTGAACCCCCTTCCACCTACAGTCATGGCCATTCCAGATGTTATCCTCCAAGGCAATGCCGTTCTTTTGAAGTTGTGGTATAGGCTATAAGCGCTATGGTGTGTGTCCAGGCTTGTCTCCTATGCTGTCTCACATCCATTTCTGGACTGCATTCCACAACTTAACCTCCTGTGCAGCCCCATGGGTGTTCCGGACCGTGTTTCATGCCCGCAGAGCCCACCGGCAAAAGCTGCACAATTTGAACCCAGTCTCTCCCGGTGTCACTAGTCTTTCCCAGTAGTCAGCTAGCCTATTCCTAGTCGTCAGTCAGCCTTTCCCAACAGTCAGCCGTAGCAGGTTCGGTTGTTCTAATACATGCTGTGCATGCTTCTCGTTGCCTTGTCTGCTTCATCAGCAGTCTTCCTCTTGCCAGGTTTCGGGGCTTAGACTGTACCTGGTGTTCTTCAAGAGGTGCCCCAGCAGAGCTGATCAGGCTCCACTTAGCGACTGCAGGTTTCCAGGGGCCGCGCCGTAAGTGAACCCCCTTCCACCTACAGTCATGGCCATTCCAGATGTTATCCTCCAAGGCAATGCCGTTCTTTTGAAGTTGTGGTATAGGCTATAAGCGCTATGGTGTGTGTCCAGGCTTGTCTCCTATGCTGTCTCACATCCATTTCTGGACTGCATTCCACAACTTAACCTCCTGTGCAGCCCCATGGGTGTTCCGGACCGTGTTTCATGCCCGCAGAGCCCACCGGCAAAAGCTGCACAATTTGAACCCAGTCTCTCCCGGTGTCACTAGTCTTTCCCAGTAGTCAGCTAGCCTATTCCTAGTCGTCAGTCAGCCTTTCCCAACAGTCAGCCGTAGCAGGTTCGGTTGTTCTAATACATGCTGTGCATGCTTCTCGTTGCCTTGTCTGCTTCATCAGCAGTCTTCCTCTTGCCAGGTTTCGGGGCTTAGACTGTACCTGGTGTTCTTCAAGAGGTGCCCCAGCAGAGCTGATCAGGCTCCACTTAGCGACTGCAGGTTTCCAGGGGCCGCGCCGTAAGTGAACCCCCTTCCACCTACAGTCATGGCCATTCCAGATGTTATCCTCCAAGGCAATGCCGTTCTTTTGAAGTTGTGGTATAGGCTATAAGCGCTATGGTGTGTGTCCAGGCTTGTCTCCTATGCTGTCTCACATCCATTTCTGGACTGCATTCCACAACTTAACCTCCTGTGCAGCCCCATGGGTGTTCCGGACCGTGTTTCATGCCCGCAGAGCCCACCGGCAAAAGCTGCACAATTTGAACCCAGTCTCTCCCGGTGTCACTAGTCTTTCCCAGTAGTCAGCTAGCCTATTCCTAGTCGTCAGTCAGCCTTTCCCAACAGTCAGCCGTAGCAGGTTCGGTTGTTCTAATACATGCTGTGCATGCTTCTCGTTGCCTTGTCTGCTTCATCAGCAGTCTTCCTCTTGCCAGGTTTCGGGGCTTAGACTGTACCTGGTGTTCTTCAAGAGGTGCCCCAGCAGAGCTGATCAGGCTCCACTTAGCGACTGCAGGTTTCCAGGGGCCGCGCCGTAAGTGAACCCCCTTCCACCTACAGTCATGGCCATTCCAGATGTTATCCTCCAAGATTTATGTTACAAACAACTCATGCGGATATGATAATTAATGAGATGAGATGAGTGATGGTGAGGGTATAGGTTCCAGGCTGTTTCTGTTTCTCGAGACTATTAACGTAGTGAGCGAAATGGTTTGTGATAATAATGACTTGTAACAACAATTTGGTGTGTAACAACAATTTGGTGTTATACAATAAACATGACATGTAAGTCAGAGACAGTTGGACCAGTCAGCGGGATCATTTGACGAGCTAGGTCACACAGAGTGATGATACATTGCGCAATGAAACATACGAGTTATGCAGTATAGAGTAGAGTAGGGTGATACTTTGTACAGGCAGTCATACAGTAACTAAATTTAATTAGCTTTAATTGGTCAATCAAAGCGAAACTCATATCCCTAAAATGTTTTCCTTTTGCCAAATATTTGCAGAGCTTTATTTCAATATTGCATCCAACTTCCAAGGATTCAGCATTGGAAAAAATCATATAGACGTTTCAAGAAATAGAGGTCAGAAATTACGCGTGTGCTTTTGAAGCTTAGTAAAAGGATGTTAGTCCCTTATCCAATCAGAACAGCTCTTACAAATCGCGGGTAACGTCATCGTGGCACGTTCTCTTTCTTGGACCCACAGAACTAGAATATTCAAGAGCCTTCGGCTGAGCCCTCCATCAGAAAAACAGATCATATAAAAAATGAATCACTGAAAACAGATATCAATAAAATTGAATAAGCCTAGAATGAAATATGTTATGCTACTAAAGACGACCCCTCTCGGGGTGGAAGAGAAGATAGGGCCTACAATAAATCAGATACCTGCTTGTAAGCCTATAGCCTACCTGAAAGGATTAGGCCTACCTGGGTGTAATCCTTTCATGCTAATTGGCAGGTAGGCCGCAACCAAATTCAGGGTGCGTCATTAATCAGTCTCTCGCTAGCTTTTATACAGGTAGGAGATAGTACAGTACAAAAATTACCGATGTGACACAATGAGTTATAACACAACTTTGCATGACAAATTATTCTCCCTCTCCGAGCTTTTCCCCCACTATTGGGCCACCATATAGAGAGCGCTTTATTCCCACTATTGGGCCACCATAATACTATAAGTTGTGTTATAACTCATTGTGTCACATCGGACTTCTCTTGCCATTCTCTCAAACCTTTAGGTTATAGCAATACATCAATTGGGGCCATCCCATGTGTACTTGAGCATATCTGTTACAGTCCATAAGGATTTAGATTTAGGTCACCTCTGATTTAAAAAAACATCAGTCTATTCTTATCTGACAGAATGAGGCCAGGTTTTATCACCAATATTACACTGTATACAAAACATTTATTAAACTGAAATTAAATTGAAAGACAAAGATTTGTGCCATTATAGTGTAGATTTATATTACACATTGTAATCACACTCAACAGAGTGAGATCTGCATTTGTAATATTGTTTGATTAAATCAACATGTTGATAAGCAGAATGTTAATAATGTTCACTTGTGACATCAATACAAAAAGTAAACTTGTAGTAGACTTTTGATGCACAAGGTGATTCACATGCCCCTATTGAAATAGTAGACATGAAACTAATTATTGAAGTTGTAGACATGCAAAACCTCAATTGAAGCGGAAGACATGCAACCCCTTATTGAAGTGGTAGACATTCAAACCCCCTATTGAAACTGTAAACATAATTTTTTTAAAGAAATTCTATTTGCATACAATTTCAGGGTTACCCCAATATTCTCATGAAACACATTCAAACCCCCTGTAGAAGCAGTAGGCATGTAACCCCCTATTGAGGGAATAGACATGGGACCCCCCCTTCCCCTCACTATCAAAATTGTAGACATGTTACCCCCTCAATGAAAAGGTACACATGCAACCCCCCTATTGAAGTGGTACATATGGATTGACCCATATACAAGCACCCCCACCCTGTATTGAATCAGTTGTTTTATAGCTGTTAAGTTGGAGGAGAGGTCAGTTTACAGGATGGCTCCACCAAAAGTACCCGCCACCTATGGACAGGCAAGCTTGCTATCAAAACTGGTCTTGTGGTAAAGTACCTAAGTATATTTATTGTATGCATATCAGATCTGACCATGGCTTCAACAATTCTAATTCTAATTTATAAACTACTAGTGGTTTAATGTAAAACAGTTTAACACAACAAATGCAACATTCCCCTTATTGTTACTGAGTTGCTGTATATTATATTGTGAGTGTTGGAAATTAGCTGATTGACAAGATATATTAGTTGGTAAATTATATGAATTAAAGGGGGACACTGGACTGACTATATCCTCTGTTCAGACATTGAGGAAAACTAAGATATTATGTTCTGCACACTATAATGAATAATCCAATAATGTGTGTGGCTGTAAGGCATCATTTAATAGAGAAGACTCTGTCTGTTACAGGGCTAGTGTCTTCCCAGTGTGCTATGCATAAATGACAAGAAGGAGGGTCTGGTAAACTTCCGTTTCAATGGAAGTGAATGCACTCAGACAGTATATATTGTAATCTAAGCTAAATATTTATAGACTTCTACCTGCTTTAGAAATGCAAACCTATAAATCATATGGATGTATAACAACAAATACTGGCAGCAGAAAGACATCAGGGAGCTCTTTCATTCGATTTCAACAGTAAAAACACAGCTAAATATTTATGTATATACTTTTGAGAATTATATATATATAAAGATTTTTATTCCAAAATTCCGTTACATACATTTGACATTTCATCATACATTTCATAACAACATTTCGGAACCGGGCTTTAAATTTATCCTCTGAAAACAGGTCTTCCAGATAGCCCAACATAATGAAATAAGGTAAAAGTTTGTGATGATTAAATATGTGATTGTTCGAAGTTTTGTGATTTATAGTCCATTTATAAAGTTCTTGTTTGAGAATCAAACTATGTTCACTTTTGTTGTCTTGATTTGTCGACTTGTTTTCTTTGATGAATTTCCCTACAATATAACTGTTTCAATTGTCCTTCCTTTTGTCAAGATTAAACCAGTTAATTACGTTTACTTACAGAGTTATTACACATTATATCGAGTCGATAATTTGTATTTGTATTACATTTACATGTTTACTCTGCATATTACATAACTATATCCAAGCTACATTAGCTATCGGATTATTATTACCAATCTGCTTGTTCAATGTATTAAGATTACTTCTAGACATGGTTTCACTTTTACAGCGGTTGTCTTCATTATGCTAAGAACAATACATTCATTAAACATTAAAATTAGGTTCGGTATCCGAGAGTTAAGTCTCGTTTTGTTATTAGTAACAAGTTAACAGTTCCTACCTTAATTACTGTAGGATTCGAAATTGTAAAATATCATCAGACATGACGTCTGGTAAGTAAGTTCAACTGGATCGACTGAAAAGTCAATAAGGGCCCCCCTCCCCCCACCATCGATGTATCGATATTCACTTTGCCTGTGCTTTTTACAATTCACAGATTTTTCCCCCCATACATGTTTTTCCCTTGCAATGAATTTTACTTGGACGGTTCGGAATTATCATTGGTTTTCAGAAAGAGATCGAATTTCAGGTGATAACTTTGTTTAAGATACACTTTGAAATCTTTTCTCACCTGAATTAATTGTACTTTCGGCTCAAGCCTGTTCCACAGAGTTGGTATAGTATATAAATATGATCTTTTAAATAATTCATTTCTAGGATGGGGGTAAATAAGTTTTTTCCCCTCAGAGAGTCCCCGCAGTTGGACTTTCCTTTTGTCAACCTTCTCTTCATCCCTACTCATAACGAAGGCCCTGTCCAAAATATGTGTTTCCCTTCTTGTTTGAAGGGATGTAATATTTAATCTGGAATGGATGTCCTTTGTGCTATAGAGTTTTGGAAGATGAAGTATTATTTTTAATGCAGAATTCTGCAGTGTTTGCAGTTTCATGAGATTTTTTTGTGGAGCGGAATTATAAAAAATATCTCCATAGTCTATAATTGGTCTAATCATAGTCTTATATATTAACAGTAGTACAGATTCATCACATACTTGATACAATTTAGATAGGGCCCTCACTTTGGTTCGAACTAGGTTCACTTTTTTCGTGAGGAATTTATTAAAGTTCAACTTCTTATCGATTTCGATACCCAGATATTTATAAGATTCAACATTTTCCAGCTCTTGCCCTTTGATTAGATATCGAGTTGAGTTTTTGACATCATCTCTCGATCTAATAGTAAGGCTTTTACATTTGTTAATATTAAGTGAAATTTTGTTTTGGTCACACCACCGCACTATGCTAGTTAAATCATCTTGCAGTGTACAAATGCTTGGGTCTTGCAGAGACCTTTCATAATACAATACCGTATCGTCTGCAAATAATTGTATATTGCTGTGATTGACGACTTTAGGTAGGTCGTTAATATATATACAGAAGAGCAACGGGCCTAATGCTGTCCCTTGAGGAACTCCGCAAGTTACCGGTCTTAAGGAAGAGGATTCTCTATTTAAGATCACTTTCTGGGATCTATCAGTCAAATAATTTTGAAACCATTGTAGTGTTTCCCCTTCAACCCCATAATTTTGTAATTTTGTAAGAAGAATTTTGTGGTTTACCGTATCGAAAGCTTTTTTGAAGTCTAAAAATACCAAATCTGTAGCTAATTTATTATTAATGTTATTATATACATTCCCCAAGAGTTTTTCGTGTGCTTCTACAATAGATTTCCCCTTCCTAAAGCCGAATTGAGAATTTGATAACAGGTAATTTTTCTCAAAGTAATGCGTTAATTGAGTTTGAATGCAACTTTCTAGAATCTTTGCAGGGAGATTAATGCAAGAAATCGGATGATAGTTGCCCGGATTCTTTTTGCTCCCTTCTTTAAATAATGGGGTGACATTTGCTTTTTTAAATTCAAGCGGTACAGTTTTCGTCTCTAAACTGAGATTAAATAGAAATGCAAACTGGGCGCTTAATGCCCTCATACTCGGCTTAAGAATTTTGGTTGGAAGCATGTCTAGACCCGACGCTTTATAATTCCCTATTCGTGCGAGTGCTCCCTCAACCTGGAACCTATCGATTCTGTTAAAATTAAACTTCTCTTCATGGTTTACCACTATCTTCATTGGATCTCGACTTAATTTCTCATCATCTACTTCAATATTTTTAGCTAATTCAGGACCGATATTGACAAAGAAGTCATTAATCGCTTCCGCGGCTTCTTTCCCCTTGAGTTGTAAATTGTCTTTCTCGATACATACTTCCTCATAAGATTTACCTTTATTCTCAGAAATAATTGGTTTCACTATCTCCCATAGTTTATGGGGGTCAGATTTGTTTTCATTTATTTGATTATTTAAGTACTTGTTTTTTGCTTTCTTAATTACTTCATTAACTTCGAGTCTCAGTTTCCTAGCTTTTTGCCAGTCAACTTCTCTACCAGTCTTATGTGCTATCTTAAATGCTTTGTCCCTATTTTTCCCCAAGTTAATTATGCTTTTGTCATACCACACTGGAAGCACTTTCACTTTCCTGTAACACTTTATAGGACACATTCTGTCCAGGATTGTACATATATTATTCCTTACTATCTCCCAAGCTACATCAACATCTCTGGATTGGTAAAAGTCAGTCCAGTCCATGTCCACCAATATTTCTTTTAAAATTTTTATATCTAATGCCTTGGTATTTCTGGCCAAAAATGTTTCTCTTTTGTAATTAGTTCTTTCTTTTTTTATTTGCATGTAAACCGGTAAATGATCGCTAATATTAATGCTTAGCGTTCCCGTTTTGCTCACATTTTTACTATTGGTGTATATATGGTCGATGGTCGTAGCTGTTTTCATGCTCACTCGGGTAACTTTCTTTATAATTTGCTGTAAGTTAAATTTATTTAGAAGGTTTTTGAAACGGTCTGCTCCTTGAGACGTACCTTCTTCAATGAACTTCGCATCATAATTAAAATCTCCCATCATGATAACTTCTTTGTTGGAATCAATTTGGTCCAATATATATTCAATAGCTTCAAGTGCTTGTGGTAAGCAACCTTGCGGGGGTCTATACACATTTATTATAATCTTACTCTTGACATACTTTTTCTGTACTTCAAAGACCTGTACCTCTACATCACTATTAGAGAGATTAAATCCCTCATACCCTGTAGTAACTACTTCTAGCGAATTATGAATATACAACAGTAAACCACCTCCCCTTCTTTTCTTTTTCCTGTCTAGTCTGTACATGTTGTATCCATTGATATTTACATTTCTATCTGGCGTATTTTTATTTAGCCAGGTTTCTTGTGTTACCAGAATGTGAGGTTGATTTTGTAAAACCATCTCTTCGATTTGTTCTATCTCATGAAGAATGCTCCTGACGTTCCAGGATACAAATTTCAATCCTTTTAGCCCTTTAAATAAATCCAAATTGTCACTTTCATTGCTATCTCTACGCGACTTATCCATTATCAAGCTCTTTGTATCTACCCACTACAGTGCGGGAGAAATATACCCCATGTACCCCCCATATCATTGAGTTATAGTCTACTCTAATGACCATATCATGGTAAACTCTAATAACCCTATCGCTTCCCCACGGATTCCCTACATTCACATACATTTTGCGACAGTTTCTGGTCGCTACCATTCTATTCTTGGTATTCATCATCTTTTCTGTGTTTGCCAAAAGGGCTCAGCATGAGGGTAAGCAAATAATGCTTGTGACTACATGTGTTTTACGATCTGCCAATACAATACACTTATCTTGGTTGGATGAGTACGCTATCGTGACATTTGAAGACTTGAGTAGGTTTGTCTCTAGCATAACCAAGTCAAATAATATCTGGACACCCAGATCAATACATGCAGTTTTGTTTCATTTTTTACCTAATAATGGCATACATGAATATATGTTATACTTAAAATTTCATTTCGGCTTATATACATCTTCCTTCCCAGTTTCCAACCCCTATTAGATTACCTTATTATAATCTTTACTTATTTGTTCATTTTTTAAGAAACATTTAGTGACAGCATTATATCACTTACGCTTGAGAAAACCACTGTATCTCAATCTTTCAATGGTTTACAAATCAATGTAGGACAGAATCAATCATGTACATACCTCAGACCTGATACTGGACGCTTGTATCTACAGCAACCATTGGAAAGTTATTTATGTATTGAATAATTTCCATCCAATTGTTGTTGATACTATTTTCCATTCATAATAACTGTCGCTTCTTCTTACACTATTATATTTCTTATATTTCATTCTATTCATTATAATTAATTATTAATTCACATTTTCATTTTCCACCATACTCACAAGTTTTATATAAAATTTCATATTGAAATTTTTCATGTAATGTACATTTGGCCAAAGTAAGATCTCTTATGTAACTTTAATCCAGGCACGTGGGGCCCCAGACAGAGGTGGGGTTCTGTTGAGCGCACTTTACTGTCTGGTTTCCCTAGTACATAGATCACAGTTACCATTCAATTTGGAAATAGGCCTCTATTATTCTATCTGCTGCCTGATCTTTTAAGGCAGGAGTGAAGTGGCATTTGTCTTCGGCTAGTTTATCGTATAATGCATTAAATATCATCCTTTTCGTCACTTTGGCTCGCCTACCGGCCCGGTGAAGATGGACTAGGGAGCCGATGTGTGGGGTGGGATTTCCATTTATGCTGTTGAAACGTTGAACACTCCTATTGTACGACCTTATTTGACGATTTAGGGGTTCTTGATCTTCAGCCATGGCCTGCAGCTTCGATTGGGTCAGGATGGTATGAAGTTTCCAGTTGTTTCTGGCAATGTAGAGATTATAAGCCACTATGTCGATGCCGACTGTCGTGCCGAATAGTATCTTCGGCGGTGTCATATTTGTTGGTAAGAATCCATTTATAATATTAATCACCGTCGACATGTCGTCCGTTGCTAAACTCTCTACCACTGTTTCGGAGCTGTGTCTTAATCTCACCTCTTTGGTGACCTTATCTTTGGACGTGATATTGCATATACCAGCTAGTATGAAGATTACTTTGGGCCGACTAAGCATCACTGTACCTTTTGCTCTGTGAGCGAGAGAAACGATGTCCGCCCCTGGGGCTGTAAAAACTTGTGTGTCAAGTGGTGTTTTGCTCTTGAGTATGGCCGCTAACCCGGCGCCTCTGGAATCACAGAGCACGAGGAGTTCACGCCGTGGTAGGTCCATGTTAGTGTGGAAGCAATACAATTTTGGATAAACGTCCTTGAGTCTTGTCTGATCTACTATACTCTCATGATTTCCGATCTCACACGACCAAGCATAAGGCCGAATCTATTTTCACCCGTGAACGATGAACGTTTGAGTCCCACTCGTCCGCCATTTGCAATCATAACCCCGGTGACACGGCGGCCAACTCCCCACTTCTTGGACGCTGTAATCTCGTAAAACTTATCATACGATGGATTAATAAGCTCCTTTTGCAAGATTTTATTTTGTTGGAATTTAGAGGTGACAATTTCTTCCAGAATCTTCTCTTCTTTTTGCTTCCACTCGTCCATTTGCTGCGGGGGTGCCGCAAGTTCCAGCTTGCTGCCCAAACTTTTCACGTGGGCGGGGCTTGTGGCTTGCTGGATCAGTCGACCTACTTCCGGCCGTTTGAAATGAATGGCTTTTTGAGACTGATATGCGTGCTCTGCGCTTTTGTATGTTACATTGTCGTATTTAACCCTGATTTTGAAGAAGTTAGATAGTGGGCTTTCCTTCCCATGGAAGCCTATGCCACCATCATCGATCGTGAAATGTGCAACGTCTCTTGGGCGGCACCCTTCAGGTAACTTATGAAGATCAAATTGAGAATAAACAGTGGTCCCCAACTTGATGTGACTCAGTACGAGGTCGGCGTCATGTTTTTTAAGTCGAAGAAGTTTATGACAGTCAACCAGTAGACGATGGTCGTTGTCTTTGTTATCTGGCTGATATTTGTTGAACCATATACCCATATTGGCTTTCCTTCTTAATTCTTTTGATTTGTTAAGAATTATTTTCTTTGTTTCAGGGTGATCTAATTCGATATAGATAGCCCTCACCAACTTCTTGTTAGCTAGCCCTACTCTATACGCTTCGGTCACCTGCTCTCGTTTTATTTCCATTACCATATCTAGAAGTTCAAGAACGAATTTCTGAGAATTTTCTTGGACCTGATCTATTTGTCCATTTTTGATAGTATATTTATCCCATTTTTCTGGGACCCCTTCCAATATTAAATGGGTTGATCCATCAGTCACTCCTTTCGTCTGTTGAGTCTTCACACTGTTAATATCGTCAACACTTCGATCAAGATTTGAAACTTTCGTGCCTAGTCCTTCGTAGACTTCTTTCACACCCTTCACTTCTTTCTCAAATTTTCCTAGTTTCTCCCTTATATCAAGAATAGATTCGTTAATGTCATCGTTCAACTTTTTTAGTTCAGCCCTGGCTGTGACATCTGTGCTATCACCGTATTTCTTGGTCATCTGCGACCATTTTCCGAACATTTCCCCTTCTCTCTCTATCCCATCCGTTTTTTCTAATACTTTAGGATATGTCTTCTTGATTTCTGTTAATCTTTTACTAAGTGTACTATATCTTAGCTCAGCCCATTCATATTTATTATCAAGCTTTCGTGATAACTGGTCAATCCTTCTATTCACCTTTTCTGCCTCTTTTGCTGCAGCCTCCCTCGTGAGAATAATGTAATTTACCTTCATTTCCCTTTCTGAGATCTGAGATATTACTTTTTTCGTGATTCGGTTGATCATTTCAACATCAAATTCAGAATCAAATTCAGAATTTATCACCGTCTGATCATGTATTGACATGTCATCGTCTACACTGTCAGTGTCGGTGATTTGTGTCACCCTATGTTGGGTTGTCAGTTTAGCGTCGTCATTTTGTGACAATAGGGAGGATGATTCGGTTTTATTCCAATCAGATTTATTTATCTTCGATTCCCAGTTTTTGTTGGTGTTTTTACTGCTGGGATTAAGAAGGGTCCACCTACTTATGCTTTTAGAACATATTTGGCCCTGAAACTCTATATTGTTGGAACTAGACTGTTCTATAACTTTTGACTCGACCTTGGTCGACGATGACTCATCGCAGCTGCTGTCAGCCATGACTGCGTAACCGTCGTTCCTCGCTTCAAGAATATTCTTCTGATCATTTTGAATTTCACCATTCTCCTCATTTTCATCATCATCTACAACTTCCAGACTGTCATTAAAAGAATTTTCTGATGCATTTGTCATGGAGTGAATAATAGGTTGATACTCAGAGCTATGTGCGATCATGTCACTACCCAATTTTGTTTCGAGTAACTGTTGGTCGTCATTTTTGTCGGCCCCTTGTTCTAGAATATCATTGGTATTTCCTACTGTTATTTTTCCATCCACTTTCTTTGTGCTGATATTTGAAAGATCTCCCTTATTTTCTACATCATTGCCTGTTTTATTTTTGAACTGATGTACACTGTCAATGTTATTTCCAAGGTTTTGGCTTTGGCTATATGTGCAACTGTCATTCGGTGATTCAAGTTTAAGGGTGTCGTCAAGGCACTCCCGACCTTTATCAACTTTACTTGTGTCCTTTTCCCCATTAGAAATTGTGTAATTAAAGTCAATAACACTGTCATAGAATTCTTCTGAATCCCCTTCTGGTCGATCAATAATTATTTCCGGATTTTGGACTTCTCCTACCTTTCCCTGGGAAATTGATTTCACACATAGATCTCTCAGGCTGGGCGGTGCGACGACTGTTGCGACGTTCGTGTTGACGTCCATGATGTCGTCCATGTTTGTAACCGTCAGTCTGTCGAATCTTGTCTTCAGGTAATATCTCAGTATCAGGAGAAGAATAATTCCAATAGTTGTTCCTGCAATTTCTTCGATCATTTATGAGTATTTCTGCCGATTTAAGGATCTGATGTTTTTCCTCAATTTTTTGCTGAAACCCAAATGGCTCACTGTCTGGTCTTAGGCTCTTTCACAGTTTCCCGCCATCCGTCTTGAATTGAGGTCAAGTGTCAAGTGGATCAGTAGACCGTGACCAGTGTAAGGTAGTATTTCTATAGTGGTGTGTGCTAAGTTAGGGACTAAAACCTTAATTGCCTTAATTCATTTTATAAGGTTCCTTTTAGTTTTTAGAGTTTTTCTGTTAAATGTTACTGTCATATGTGAAACAAAAGCAGAGATTCAGGGCGGTCTATATTTGAAACTGTTGCACGCACAATTCCAAAAATTCTTTTTCATATTGTGTGAAGACAACCTATATCAATTAATTCTCTCCTTTTACTCAAATTTTGCACTATAATTATGCAGGTATGGAATGATGGTCTTTTATTCTTAGAAAAATACAGAGAAAATCCCTATTGCACAATTGATGAACTTATGAACAAAGAAAACATGTTCATACCCAAGGATTAAGCAAAAATGGTTAATACAGCAATGTCCCTAACTTGGGGTGCAGCCCTATAGCTAAGTTGACCTTGAAGTAAAGTGGCCACTTTGACTGTTTACTACAGACTCACTAGACCATGATCACACCTAACTCAATCAGGAAGTGTTACAGCCCTAGTTAGTGTCATACAGCTACTAATATGAAGGCACCCAGTCTAAGGGTTTGGGAGAGCGGGAAAGAAATTACTTGATTGATTCTGACAATATCATTGCCCAGAAACCAGTATTATAATGTGAGTTCCCACTTATAAATCATAATTGAGCTGTATGCCCTGCAAGTGTTCCAGCCCAGTGTTTTACTTTAAAAGAGGTCAAACTAATCACTGCTCTTTATTTTATACTAGACAGATTAGAACGATTACACTGGGCCTGCGCTGATTGGCTTGGGTCTCTCTGGACCAATTAATCAACAGGTTAGATTAGAGATCCAATCAGCCACAGGATAACAATGACAGGAAAATATTAAAACGAGGTTCAGAGTGACCACTGCCACTCTGACCAATCTCTTTGGGTGGTGACCAGGTCATGGGGTTATCTCCCCTCCCCTCTCCCTCCCGCTCTTAATCAGTATCCCCCCTCCCCTTTTCTGGCGGTCAGTCCCTCCCCTCCCTTCCCATGTGATCGACTTTGAGATAACGGTCAGACCTGGACCTCACCTGTACCTTTGGACTTTGGAATGATAAGAAATCCGCGAGTGTTGTGGCGGTAAGAAAGTGTATGGAGCCTTCTGGCCGGTAGGGGCGTGACGAATGTGTGGCTGAATGAGACTACTTTAACTTAAAATTTAGACAATTTATGCTTGTCAATTTTACAAGAGCCTCATGCGTGCAGTTCAGTTTAGACCAGACTGGGGTCAACACCTCATGTCAGGGCGGTAGGTATAGATAACATTTATTTATATTTATATTTATTTATTTTTATTTTACTCATATTTTCCACTTTTCCAGTTGTTTTCATGTATTTTGGCATCTATTCTGGCTACGTGAACACGTTTGGTGCAATGATGTTTGAACTGATGGTTTGGTATGTCCGTTTTGTGAACTATTACATTTTGAGTTGGTTTTTTGTCTCAAGAGCTCTAGAGGCTGGCTTTCTGGCTGGCAGGTAAGGGTGAATTTAGTTTTGTCCAGAGGCATCGGAAGCTAATTTCAAGTGGGGGGGACAAGTTATAAGTTTGACCTTTGGTACCCCACTACACATTAATAATTTGTAGTTGTGTAAAATATCAAAAATTACTGTATTTTGTAATTTTCAGGGGTTTGTGGTTTTGAGGGGGTGGCACCACAATACAGTTTAAACAAGGCCTTAACCTCCATCATGGTGTGCATACATTCTTGTTAATCGTAAGCAGCATTTTACCTTTTGGGAATGTATGTGTTTTTACCCTACCAATAATCAAGAATTATGAATGTCCCATTGGTGTATCATGTGGGTATTGCATGTACACGTGGCTATCACAATCACATTTATTGTTAATTCTTTCCTCAAAATTGCTCAGTGATAGAATAATTTGCAACCTTGAGAGTTTTTTACTCTACTTAACTTCATTAACAACATAGTCTGGCAAAATTAATATGTTGAGCTCTTACAAAAAGTTAATAGTCAATTGATTGGCTAAAAAACTGGATAATTAACAATTAATTGCTTTAGACATTACAACTATAGAAGTAAAGAGGGGACTCTTTAAAGTGTAAGCTACACATGGGTATGGCCACGTTTTGGGACATCTCTGACTCATTCACCGTTAACATTAAATGTGACATTTTCTAGGCCATGCATATATATAGGATATAGTCAGAAACACATATTCATGTAAATAATGCTTTGATACAAATGTAATTTTGTTGACGTTTATATTTTTTATGGCAGTAATTTGCTTCATAATGTTGAAACCACATAAAGGCCTATGACAATATATATTCATTATTGTAAAGTGTAAACTGTAACAGATTCTTGTTTAAAACAAAAATAGAATATGAAAATAGAATTGACCGCATAGAAAAATATATGAAACTAGAAAATCACAAATTAGCATCCCTTTATATGTATATCTGTTAGCGTTTTCATTCACTAAAGACACAAACTTAAAACTATTGCCGTATACTATACTACTACTATAAAAATAAGAAAATGAAACATTAGACACATGGTGTTCGACCTGAATAATATATGGTCACGAAATGGGCCAATTTCCCATTTTACATGTTTAGCATGCTACAAGTTCGTGAGTTTTAAGAAAAGACAATCTACATATACAGATGCATCGGCCAGAGGACCATATATGACCAAATATAAATTTTCCACAGGCCTTCAATGAATGGCAAAAATAGATGTGCAACCACTTCGCACATTTTACAAGGGTTCATATTTATGCCAAGATTATAATCTACTAGAGTATATTATGTCTCATTAAAATGACTCATGAATTAGCATTAAGGTGAACCAATCCTTTATGGATGGCCACGAAGTGGGATATTGCAGAACTACTACAATACCACCCCCCTCCCCCTTTATTTAAGATTTTTAAAACCTATTAAAAATCGGTAAGCAGGTAAAAAGTAATAAGAGAATCAATTAGGAACGTTCACTAATAATAACTAATAATTAATAATAAGCACTAATAATAATTCACTAATAAGAGAATTAAAGTACAAAATACTAAAGGTTAAATGGAAAATAAAACAAGAGAATTCACATTGCCAACCTGAACATAAGGTTAAATATAGGTCTTCTTGTTGAACATAAAGGAGCATTGAGTGTCCTCACTATATAATTAACAATAAACAGGTTGTTACATCTCAAAGTAAAATTATCCATTAACCACAGCATGACATAAGGCAACAAAGTTCAAGAATATGAAAGATACACACAGGAGCATTTGTTGTCCTCACTATATAAGGGAACATGAATAGATTCAATAAATTTCTAGACATAGAAAAATAAAATTCAATATTCACGAGACAAAGGAGCTTCCAGAGTCCTGACGTTGTATATATTTTTTTTATTTTTTTTTAGAAACGTTTATTAATCGATACACAAAATAATATGACAATATACAATTTATTCTTGCAGAGTACAGTGACATGTGTATAATTGGTAGGAAATGAGCCTCAGTTTTAACCATTTGAATGGTTAAATCTGGTTGAGTGGCTATTACCTTTTGGTTTGATAAACTGTGACTTGTTTATGCATGTAACAACACAAATAGAAAGAGACTCGCTAAGAGAAGAAACTAGGAGAGAACTACAATGATAGGATGAGGGGTGAGAGATAGGAGGATATTTACGGTTTTAAGAGAATATAGGTAACATACATTCAGCCTTGGTTAAGGCTGTGAAGACCTTATAATCATTTATGTTTCTTGTCAACATCGAGATTGTTTCATAATAACGCAGTTTTTCTTTGGACACTTTGGTCATAAGACACAATGTTTGGCCTATTGGAGAACAGCACTGGTGCCTGCCACTGTCTGGTCTGTCTTACATTTTGGTCAACAAAGGCTGGTTTTTTGCTTCGTTTAAAGGCAAGGTTCAGGATATGAGCCCTCCTTCTGTCGACTATCATTGGTACTCTGGCTATTCTGTGAATAAGTAGTGTATTTGTTAACTTTGGGAGTTTGAGTGCAATTTTTAGGCACTTGTTTTGTAAAATTTGCAGTTTATCAATGTGCCTTGCTGCACATCCACTGTAGATAACGTCACCGTAATCTAACAATGGGAGTATAAATACCTTGTAAATTCTTAGAAGAACCTGTGGTGGCACCAGTTTAGAAATTCTCTTGAGGAGGTACATTTTATGACTCACATTTTTATGGGTAGATCGCACTTGCATATCATATTTGAGATTGGCGTCTAATGTAATGCCCAAGTATTTGTAAGATTCTACACAATCAAGCTGAGTACCACTAATGATAATATTTGGTTTAACATGATTTACTCTGCTTCGAACACCTCTGAGGTGCATTGTCTTAGTTTTGCTCACATTCAATGTCAATTTATTAGACTCACACCAACGAAAAAAATTGTTAGTACCTTCTTGCAGTAGTACATTCAGGGTGTCAGTGTTATTATGGCTACATTATATGACAGTGTCATCTGCAAAAAGCTTTACTTTGCTATGAACAAGACAATGTTCTACATCATTTACATAGATAAGAAAAAGCAGGGGCCCCAGGATAGATCCCTGGGGGACTCCATAATTTACACTAGCGCTCAAAGATTCAATATCATTGCAAACTGTTGTTTGTGTTCTCCCTGAGAGGTAGTTATGCAACAAGGCAAGCAAGTTGCCCTTAATACCATATTTGTCTAGTTTAGCTAAAAGTACATTGTGGTTCACCGTATCAAATGCCTTTTTTAGGTAAAAAAATACAGCGAAAGAGGTGCTAGCATTGTTCCTATCTTTTAGTATGTCGTCTGTTAAGTCTGTTAAGAGATCGTGTCCACAGTCGATCTTGATTTTCTGTAACCATTTTGTTTATTGGAAAGGACATTGTGATTTTCAAAGAAATCTAGTAGTCTACTGTGAATAACCTTTTCTAATAACTTTGACTGAATAGGAAGCTGGGTTATAGGTATATAGTTAGAAATTACTGAGGCTTCTCCACCTTTGAATAACGGGGTGACACATCCTTTTTTCCAGGAATTTGGAATCAAATTTGAAGCAAATATGAGGTTAAATATGTGACTCAAGACAGAGGGTATCGCTTTGAATACATCTTTGAAAACAAATGACTTTATGAATGGAATATTGCTACCCTTGTTGACATTGATATCTTGTGCAATTTTTACAATCTCATCTGGATTTGTAAACACATCACTCAAGGTTTGTTCACACTCTTGCCCTATAAAAGTCCATGGCGCATCAATTTGTGCTGCTAAGTTCTCTCCAATTGAGGCAAAAAAGTTATTGAAATGTGTAGCTACATTTTCAATGGGTACTGGTAGTTTAGTGTTGTCATCAATAATATTGATTTCATTGTTAGAATTTCTTGACTTTTTGGGAATGAGCTGACCAACCATTGACCAGAATTCTTTGTTGTCATTGAAAGCTTCTATGCTTAGGTTAGACAGGTACCTTTTTCTGGCCTTGCGGCATAAGTTAGTAACTCTGTTTCTTTTTTTTTAGCTGTCACCCAGTCATTGTGTTTTCTCGTTTCTTTGGCTTTTTTCAGTGCTTTGTCCTTTACTCTTATTTGTATAAGCAGCTCGTCAGTCATCCATTTTTCCCTAGGTAGGGTAATTATTTTCTTTATGACAGGACATATGCGTGACAGGGCTGTAAATAACTTTTCAATGAAAAGATTCCAAGCCTCTTCAGTGTTTTCCAAATCAATGATACAGTTCCAGTCGATATTTCTAATTCTAGTAATAAAATCAGCATTCGTATAGTCTCTATAGTTTCTGTATTCAATTACTTTTGGTTTGCGAGATTTGAACTTTTGTCTCCTAAGGGTTACAAAGGTCATCAGATGGTCAGCTACCCATAAACCGAGTAATCCTCCTTGCTAAAAATCAAATCTATATAGGACTCATGGACACGCTCTCTGTCTTCCCTGATGTCAAATCTGGTTGTGTCTTTTATCAACTGAGTTAACCCCAGTTCATGACCCATATCTGTAAGATTTATGACTGCTTGGTCCTGGGTATTAAACGTGTTAAAATTGAAATCTCCGGCAATTACAACATCACAGTTATTGTTGTCAAAGATAGGTTTTGAGACAGTAGCAAGTAATTCTTCCATAAAAACATTCTTGTCGCCATCTGGCGGTTTATATACAACAAAAATATTTAGGTTCCTCTTATTAGTGAACAGAATAGTACAACATAGTAGCTCAATATTCGCATTTGATACATTCAGAGTATTGTGTAACCATTTTTTATGTAGCACCCAATGCCACCACCCAATTTAACACTGTTATCAGGGTTTAGTACACAGCGATCTTGTCTAACAATAGAGTTGTAACCATCTAGTTTGTGGTCCAGGTTTCTATCCAAACTGGTCAGGAATGTCTCAGTGCAGAGGACAATGTCTGGGAAAATAGGCAGAATAGTATTTTTGAAGTTAGTCCAGTTACTTTTTAGGCTTCTAACGTTTACATTCACGATGCTGAAACCATTTGTGAGTAGTATTAGGTTGTCAACCATTATTTTTCTGCGGTTTACCTACATAGTTATTCCCCCTATAATGATGATATTGATGAAGGTATGTTAGGGCATACCATGTGATGATGAAGAACATTTTTTGGAGGCTATCTGGGCGATAGCGAAAAAAGGCAGAGAGGTTAAATGCTCTCTGCAGCTCACTGTACACTAAGTGCTAAAACATTTGACAATATAGCAATATACGGACTAGATTACATTTGAGACACCAAATTTTCTAGATAAGACATATAGATTATACAATATTTTGGCAGGACTAGATGGACTAGCTAAGACTAGACTGGCATGCAAAGGTGAGGGTGAAAATGCAACTTTCTGAAAGTGTAATTTTCTGGAAAACTGACACACAGATACAAATACAGGGTTTTTCAAGGTTGTTACCTTGATTTAAACAAATACAGGGCTTTTCAAGGTTGTTTTAAGTAAATATTAGTTTATGATTTACCAGCTCGGCACACACAAATACACTGGTGTAGTATGTAGTCAGGAATAATATAGCAATGGCATTTTGGTGAGAATGTACTATTTATCTAGGAACACAGAGATTCATAATTAAACCACTTAAGCGAGATATATTACTCATTTATGAACCATGCACCAGGAATTTCTCTCACAAACATGTTAAAAATAGCACCCGTTTAGGTAGTTGCCAAGAACAGCAAACCCGGCCTAAAACATACATGTAAATACATGTTTGTGATTTACAACTGGTTTCCATTCACTGACCAATAAATAAGTGCACAACATTTATACATGTAAATACAAGTAGTTACCATTCACTGACCAATACTAACTTTTAAACACACAAGTAAGTGCTAGTTTGCACTCACAAATACAAATTATAGCTCGACATATAAGTTTATAGGCAGGAATAACACTATAACACTTTGGCAAGATTTGTTACGACTGTGGTTCCAGGTTTGGTAATTAACAACAATCATGAAAACAGGTAGTCTGCTTTCAAGATTATAGTTGGGTCTATTGTTAGCTTGTATTTCCTACCTAGTAAGTTCACATGATGTTGTCTGGATTTGTGTGTCAAGTGGGCACATTGTTTGTTTCCAGTTTGACAACTTGACGAAATCTACTGAAGTATCTGTCAGACTTCTTCGAGGAGTGTTCCAAGGGCATTTCGGAAACCCTCAACAGGCCCTGTCACTTCTTTTGCCTGTCGAAGAGTTTTCCCTATTCCCCATTTTTTGTTGTCTGTGCATTTGTACAGATGTTTATTGCCAGTAGATAGCAAATAATCACGATGTTTAGTGTTTTGGTTTAACTTTTCCATCACCACTCTGAGCATGACATCGTCTTCCCTCGCCAACCACTCAGGATTTTCCGTAGGCAGGTCACATGCTTTGTGTTTACATTTTCTTGGGTCAATCTCGTTGGCTATTTCCATAGCAAGCTCTTTCTATCCGAAATGTCGGGCTTTCTCTGCCTGGAACCAGGCTTCTGCAGAGTTATAGACAAGTCCAGTCTTTATCTTCAATTTTGCATTGACTAAAATTGGAGAGTAGGGCCCTGTTGCCTTGGAAACCTATTCCGTCGTCGCCCGTAGCGTCGATGCCTGTATCGTTTAGACTCACTTTGTCTGGGAGCTTTTCCCAGTCTCCCCGTCTTATCTTTCGGTCATTAATGGTTAAAGTAAGTCCTCTTACTTTGGATGATCTGAACTTTGCCTTGTGTTTCGCCACATAAGCTAAGCTCCAGAGGTCAGCTTGTTTCTGTCTGTCGGAGAGGGACAAGTCATCATTTAAGAATACCTTCGGATACCCTACTTTCATTTTGTAGGCATTCTTGAATATTGCTCCTTTCTGGTCGGTGTCCCGTAGGTGGATCATGATGTTTTGGTGCTTGCCTTCATTGCGACGACCTAACCTAAAAGCATTCAGAGCATCATTTGCTCTGAAACCCACTCCTAGGTGAGTAAACAATTTGTCAATAACATTCTTTAGATCCTCATCTTCCTCTTCCTTTAAACCTGTTACAATAATATTCAACGACCTTTTCAGCCTGTCAGTGTCGTCAAGTTTGTTGTTGGCCGCCAACACCCCTTTAGCTTCCCGTCCGAGCTGTGCCTCAAGTTGTGACAGCCTATTTCGGAGTTTACTGTTCTCTCTTCTTTCCTGTTCTAGAGATTCCCTTACATAGTTAAGCTCAGTACTGTTGTTCCTGACAATAGAATCCAGCAATACTAGCTTTATCCTCAGAGACTCATTCCTAGCCTTCTCTGTTTTGGCACCAGCCGGCCAGTCGTTCAAACCCAGCGCTTCCGCCATCTTAGGCTGGTCGTCCATCCTGCCATTTTCATCCCTTGCATATAGCATTGTCAAGTAACTGACTGAAGGATTCTTAGATAATCTGGCTAATTCCCTGGTATATCCTAGCAGTTCTGGAACGACTAGTTGTTTATGAAGAAAGCTAACTTGGTTATGGCTTCCTGGGGCGACTGGTGCCTAATCTTTAGTGACAAATCGGTGGAGCATGTGTGTTGCTTCTACATGCTATGGATGGGTACTGGGCCCTACCTCTATAAGCAAGGTAAAGTGTACAAATCAAGAACAACAATGAACACAAAAATATGTAGATGGTATCCTCTAGAACCAAAGTAAGGAAATATAGATGGACTCACTATTTGAAAAAGATCAGGAACAATAAGCACAGTTTGTTGTTCCCAGTTTCTTTTAAACACAAAAGTCACTCAGCGTCCATATTAATAACAACATCCATGTTTCGTCCATCTACAGCTTGCTCATCCATGACTAGTTGTCCGTCCAAGGATGTTGACTGTCCGTCTAGATTCCCGTGAGGCTGAGTAAGGGTAGTAGGGCTAAACAGCCACGATGGTAGCTCATACATCCCTGGATTCTGATTATCTCTGGCAGGAGTCCTAGGGGGTGGAGCAGGAAGTTGTTGCACTGGAACGGACTGGAGGGTTCTCAATAGATTGCTCAACATCAGCAATTTGGGAAGTTGGGCTGGGTCCAAAGGTAGATCAGGAGTGGAAGGTAACACAGGCAGAAAGGCTGGATGAACTGCAGTTGCAGCTGGGGCAATCACAGGAGGGGCAGAGTCCCAGACTTCAGTAGGTTTAGTGACAAATTCTTTCACATTGTTTTTTTTTTGTTTTTAAACCACTTTTATTCAATATGTCAACAAAGAACCTCTCCTCCTGGGCAGATAACATCGAGATTTACATCATACCCTATCATACTTCTGCTTCTTCTTGTATTGAAATATTTCTACCTCACTTTACCTTCGTCCGAAATTAAAAAGAAAGAATAATATCATTTATACGTCTATACTACTTAAATCTGAAAATAATTTTCTCCATGCTTCTCTCCAATCCTTTGAGGCATTTACCACCTTGTTCTGATATAAAATCGTTCTAACTCTATTTATCAGGTCTGTTATGACAATTCTGATCGACAAAAAACCTTGATGAAACAACTTCTGCCTGTGTATTAAGGCCTTTACTTGGAGGATGACCCAATTCACAATCTTTTCACTTACACCATTGGTGTCAATACCAAAAATTGTGTCAACAGGTCTGAAATATATTTCTCCATTTTTCTCCTCAAAGAGTTGATTACCATTTCTCATTGACCTTAGGTGGTCCATAGAGCATATCAAACGTAATACCTCTTGCCACAAGTTTCTCGTTTGTCTACAATATACAAAAAAGTTTTCTAAACTGTCAATATCATAAGACATATAGATTATACAATATTTTGGCAGGACTAGATGGACTAGCTAAGACTAGACTGGCATGCAAAGGTGATGGTGAAAATGCAATTTTCTGAAAGTGTAATTTTCTGGAAAACTGACACACAGATACAAATACAGGGTTTTTCAAGGTTGTTACCTTGATTTAAACAAATACAGGGCTTTTCATTGCATGTTACCGCTCTATGTATAATTCTGTACTGAAGGGTTTGAAGCCCTGTCTCCTTAGTAACTATATACGGGTGCGAGAAGACTTTTTCCATTCAAAATTTATTATTTCTTGTTCATTCAAATTGAGAATACTTTCCATGTATATAATTTTGCAATTTTGGGTTTTCTCGTCAACACAAGGGCATTATGTAAGGATTTCACGCTGGCAGATCTTACATCTGACTCTATACCATTGATTGTGATCATGATCGAAAGTTTATTTAGTATTTCAGTCTCATTCTTAAGCATGCTCCACCACCCAGAAGGAATCGCTTTTGCAAGGTCATTTCTGGATGAGTGGAAAGAGTCAATGCCATATTCAGTTTTTAACTCGAGAACTGACATAAATCTCCCTTGTTCCTTTAGAACATCACCCACTACATTAATTCCTTTTTCTTCCCAGGCTTTGTATATGAACATTTTCCCTTTGTCCTTGATCAATCTGTTATACCATATTCTTTCTTTGCGAATATCCACTGCCACACTGGCATGTTATTGTAGTAATATTTATTCCATAAGTCTAGAATATCTTTATAAAAATGATTCAAGGATTACTTGGGTCTAAACCTGCTTAGGAATATACTCTCTACACTTCTTCCTACATCTTTCTCTAAAGCCTTAAAATTATTGGAGTTCTTATTTTCCAGAACTATCTGAACCCATTTGATTCTATTAGCTTCCACCACCTCCTTGATGCTTCTTAACCCCAGTCCCCCTCTCTCAGTTTTTTGAACTAAGAAATCAGTGCTTATTTTGTTCTTGGGGCTCTTCAATATGAACTTGTTTATTATTTTTTCTATTTCTTTCTGTTTTTGAGGTGGGATGGGTACACAGGTTAGAGTATATTGGAAAAGGGGCAGTATAAACACATTAATCACCAGCACTCTTCCCTTAAGTGTTAAGGATCTCTTATTCCACTCATTTAAAATAATTTTGGATCTTGCTTTTAGCTCGTTCGTATTCAATTCAACAAGCATTTTCTCATTCCTTGGAGACATGAGTGTAACTCCTAATATCTTTATCTGTTTTTCCCAGGAGAAACTTAATACTGCCCTGTTCGTAAGAGGGATGTCTCCTACATTAAAACCTTTCATTTTTTAGGGTTTAGTTTAAGGCCTGTGGCGAGGTAGAAATCCTGTATCTTCCTTATTGTTTTAACCAAGGAGAATTCATCTTTAACCGTAATAGTTAAATTGTCTGCCAATTGGATAATTTTCGACTCATACTCTCCAATCATTATTCCCTTAATTTCCCTATCTTCCTTTATATTTAATGCCAGCATTTCTACAACAATTGTGAATAGTATCGGCGATAGTGGGTCGCCTTGTTTTACTCCCCTTCTGATGTTAAACCATGAAGAAGAGTGACCATTGTTACAGAAAGCAGCCTGTGATCTTTCTAACAGGATTCTGATCCAAGATCTGAATTTTTCATTGATATTATAAGACATCAGTGCACCATCCAAGAAGTCCCAGCTCACCGAATCATACGCCTTTGTAAAATCGAAAGACACTACCAGGCCCTTTTCTTTATTTTTTTCTAGGGTTTACAGAATATCGTCCATTTTCCTTATTGCTATCCCTATATTTCTTCCCTTAATGAAGCCAAACTGATCTGTACTGATCATGTCTTGGAGATAAAACTCTAATCTTCCAGAGATTGCCTTGGACATGATTTTATATTCTTTCACATTGTTAAATGTTAAACCTAACTTAGCTGACACCAGTCCGATATAGACGTCTTCTCTCCAGTAGAATGTTACATTCTCAGACTCATCCAGGATCCTGAATGCAGTGAGTGAGTGAGATTGGTTGCTTTACGCCCTTATCAACACATTTAATATGGTTATATCAAGGGCGGGAGAGTTGAGAGCGAGTGAGTGAGTGAGATTGGTTGCTTTACGCCTTTATCAACACATTTAATATGGTTATATCAAGGGCGGGAGAGGGAGTGAGTGAGTGAGATTGGTTGCTTTACGCCCTTATCAACACATTTAATATGGTTATATCAAGGGTGGGAGAGTGAGTGAGTGAGTGAGATTGGTTGCTTTACGACCTTATCAACACATTTAATATGGTTATATCAAGGGTGGGAGAGCTGAGAAGGAGGCAGTTTATGGTCATACCCAGGAAATAGAGATAGAGAAGAAGGGAGAGAGTGACAGAGACAAGAGACAGAAAGGCACTTTAAGGTCTTACCCAGGACCATCCTGAATGCAGCTTCCCTTGGCAGCAGATATCCTGGTCCGCAGTTAAACTTTCTTTTTGTATTTCACAATCCTGTGATTGTTGATGACACGTTTCTGACTGCCACAATCACTCTCTGAACATTTTCCACGATGATGTAAGAATCATCATGTTAAGTTGGCATAAGTGTCGCGAAACTCCTGCATGATGATATCTTTATAGATGGCAACATAAGCGTATCCTTCTGACATGTAAAGCATCATTTCCCAAATATCTCATTATATATGATGACTATCTCCAGTTAAATATGCACTATGTAAACATGTGTGATACATGATGTAAACATGATGTATGATGTAAATATGCAAACTCAGTTTCGCTCTTCTTTTCGTGCCTCTGATTCAATTGATTTGAATCAAAATGTCAAAGTTCTTCTGTTAACTCATATTGATATGATAATATTCTTTTGATCTTCAGAATAAACATTAACCTTTATGTAGATAGAATATCTTCATGAAAATGATTCAAGGATTTCTTGGCTCTAAACTTGCTTAGGAATATACTCTCAACACTTCTTCCTACATGTTTCTCTAAAGCCTTATAATTATTGGAGTTCTTATTTTCCAGAATTATCTGAACCCATTTGATTCTATCAGCTTCCACCACCTCCTTGATGCTTCTTAACCCCAGCCCCCCTCTCTCAGTTTTTTGAACTAAGAAATCAGTGCTTATTTTGTTCTTGGGGCTCTTCAATATGAACTTGTTTATTATTTTTTCTATTTCTTTCTGTTTTTGAGGTGGGATGGGTACACAGGTTAGAGTATATTGGAAAAGGGGCAGTATAAACACATTAATCACCAGCACTCTTCCCTTAAGTGTTAAGGATCTCTTATTCCACTCATTTAAAATAATTTTGGATCTTGCTTTTAGCTCGTTCGTATTCAATTCAACAAGCATTTTCTCATTCCTTGGAGACATGAGTGTAACTCCTAATATCTTTATCTGTTTTTCCCAGGAGAAACTTAATACTGCCCTGTTCGTAAGAGGGATGTCTCCTACATTAAAACCTTTCATTTTTTAGGGTTTAGTTTAAGGCCTGTGGCGAGGTAGAAATCCTGTATCTTCCTTATTGTTTTAACCAAGGAGAATTCATCTTTAACCGTAATAGTTAAATTGTCTGCCAATTGGATAATTTTCGACTCATACTCTCCAATCATTATTCCCTTAATTTCCCTATCTTCCTTTATATTTAATGCCAGCATTTCTACAACAATTGTGAATAGTATCGGCGATAGTGGGTCGCCTTGTTTTACTCCCCTTCTGATGTTAAACCATGAAGAAGAGTGACCATTGTTACAGAAAGCAGCCTGTGATCTTTCTAACAGGATTCTGATCCAAGATCTGAATTTTTCATTGATATTATAAGACATCAGTGCACCATCCAAGAAGTCCCAGCTCACCGAATCATACGCCTTTGTAAAATCGAAAGACACTACCAGGCCCTTTTCTTTATTTTTTTCTAGGGTTTACAGAATATCGTCCATTTTCCTTATTGCTATCCCTATATTTCTTCCCTTAATGAAGCCAAACTGATCTGTACTGATCATGTCTTGGAGATAAAACTCTAATCTTCCAGAGATTGCCTTGGACATGATTTTATATTCTTTCACATTGTTAAATGTTAAACCTAACTTAGCTGACACCAGTCCGATATAGACGTCTTCTCTCCAGTAGAATGTTACATTCTCAGACTCATCCAGGATCCTGAATGCAGTGAGTGAGTGAGATTGGTTGCTTTACGCCCTTATCAACACATTTAATATGGTTATATCAAGGGCGGGAGAGTTGAGAGCGAGTGAGTGAGTGAGATTGGTTGCTTTACGCCTTTATCAACACATTTAATATGGTTATATCAAGGGCGGGAGAGGGAGTGAGTGAGTGAGATTGGTTGCTTTACGCCCTTATCAACACATTTAATATGGTTATATCAAGGGTGGGAGAGTGAGTGAGTGAGTGAGATTGGTTGCTTTACGACCTTATCAACACATTTAATATGGTTATATCAAGGGTGGGAGAGCTGAGAAGGAGGCAGTTTATGGTCATACCCAGGAAATAGAGATAGAGAAGAAGGGAGAGAGTGACAGAGACAAGAGACAGAAAGGCACTTTAAGGTCTTACCCAGGACCATCCTGAATGCAGCTTCCCTTGGCAGCAGATATCCTGGTCCGCAGTTAAACTTTCTTTTTGTATTGCACAATCCTGTGATTGTTGATGACACGTTTCTGACTGCCACAATCACTCTCTGAACATTTTCCACGATGATGTAAGAATCATCATGTTAAGTTGGCATAAGTGTCGCGAAACTCCTGCATGATGATATCTTTATAGATGGCAACATAAGCGTATCCTTCTGACATGTAAAGCATCATTTCCCAAATATCTCATTATATATGATGACTATCTCCAGTTAAATATGCACTATGTAAACATGTGTGATACATGATGTAAACATGATGTATGATGTAAATATGCAAACTCAGTTTCGCTCTTCTTTTCGTGCCTCTGATTCAATTGATTTGAATCAAAATGTCAAAGTTCTTCTGTTAACTCATATTGATATGATAATATTCTTTTGATCTTCAGAATAAACATTAACCTTTATGTAGATAGAATATCTTCATGAAAATGATTCAAGGATTTCTTGGCTCTAAACTTGCTTAGGAATATACTCTCAACACTTCTTCCTACATGTTTCTCTAAAGCCTTATAATTATTGGAGTTCTTATTTTCCAGAATTATCTGAACCCATTTGATTCTATCAGCTTCCACCACCTCCTTGATGCTTCTTAACCCCAGCCCCCCTCTCTCAGTTTTTTGAACTAAGAAATCAGTGCTTATTTTGTTCTTGGGGCTCTTCAATATGAACTTGGTTATTATTTTTTCTATTTCTTTCTGTTTTTGAGGTGGGATGGGTACACAGGTTAGAGTATATTGGAAAAGGGGCAGTATAAACACATTAATCACCAGCACTCTTCCCTTAAGTGTTAAGGATCTCTTATTCCACTCATTTAAAATAATTTTGGATCTTGCTTTTAGCTCGTTCGTATTCAATTCAACAAGCATTTTCTCATTCCTTGGAGACATGAGTGTAACTCCTAATATCTTTATCTGTTTTTCCCAGGAGAAACTTAATACTGCCCTGTTCGTAAGAGGGATGTCTCCTACATTAAAACCTTTCATTTTTTAGGGTTTAGTTTAAGGCCTGTGGCGAGGTAGAAATCCTGTATCTTCCTTATTGTTTTAACCAAGGAGAATTCATCTTTAACCGTAATAGTTAAATTGTCTGCCAATTGGATAATTTTCGACTCATACTCTCCAATCATTATTCCCTTAATTTCCCTATCTTCCTTTATATTTAATGCCAGCATTTCTACAACAATTGTGAATAGTATCGGCGATAGTGGGTCGCCTTGTTTTACTCCCCTTCTGATGTTAAACCATGAAGAAGAGTGACCATTGTTACAGAAAGCAGCCTGTGATCTTTCTAACAGGATTCTGATCCAAGATCTGAATTTTTCATTGATATTATAAGACATCAGTGCACCATCCAAGAAGTCCCAGCTCACCGAATTATACGCCTTTGTAAAATCGAAAGACACTACCAGGCCCTTTTCTTTATTTTTTTCTAGGGTTGACAGAATATCGTCTATTTTCCTTATTGCTATCCCTATATTTCTTCCCTTAATGAAGCCAAACTGATCTGTACTGATCATGTCTTGGAGATAAAACTCTAATCTTCCAGAGATTGCCTTGGACATGATTTTATATTCTTTCACATTGTTAAATGTTAAACCTAACTTAGCTGACACCAGTCCGATATAGACGTCTTCTCTCCAGTAGAATGTTACATTCTCAGACTCATCCAGGATCCTGAATGCAGTGAGTGAGTGAGATTGGTTGCTTTACGCCCTTATCAACACATTTAATATGGTTATATCAAGGGCGGGAGAGTTGAGAGCGAGTGAGTGAGTGAGATTGGTTGCTTTACGCCCTTATCAAAACATTTAATATGGTTATATCAAGGGCGGGAGAGGGAGTGAGTGAGTGAGATTGGTTGCTTTACGCCCTTATCAACACATTTAATATGGTTATATCAAGGGTGGGAGAGTGAGTGAGTGAGTGAGATTGGTTGCTTTACGACCTTATCAACACATTTAATATGGTTATATCAAGGGTGGGAGAGCTGAGAAGGAGGCAGTTTATGGTCATACCCAGGAAATAGAGATAGAGAAGAAGGGAGAGAGTGACAGAGAAAAGAGACAGAAAGGCACTTTAAGGTCTTACCCAGGACCATCCTGAATGCAGCTTCCCTTGGCAGCAGATATCCTGGTCCGCAGTTAAACTTTCTTTTTGTATTGCACAATCCTGTGATTGTTGATGACACGTTTCTGACTGCCACAATCACTCTCTGAACATTTTCCACGATGATGTAAGAATCATCATGTTAAGTTGGCATAAGTGTCGCGAAACTCCTGCATGATGATATCTTTATAGATGGCAACATAAGCGTATCCTTCTGACATGTAAAGCATCATTTCCCAAATATCTCATTATATATGATGACTATCTCCAGTTAAATATGCACTATGTAAACATGTGTGATACATGATGTAAACATGATGTATGATGTAAATATGCAAACTCAGTTTCGCTCTTCTTTTCGTGCCTCTGATTCAATTGATTTGAATCAAAATGTCAAAGTTCTTCTGTTAACTCATATTGATATGATAATATTCTTTTGATCTTCAGAATAAACATTAACCTTTATGTAGATAGAATATCTTCATGAAAATGATTCAAGGATTTCTTGGCTCTAAACTTGCTTAGGAATATACTCTCAACACTTCTTCCTACATGTTTCTCTAAAGCCTTATAATTATTGGAGTTCTTATTTTCCAGAATTATCTGAACCCATTTGATTCTATTAGCTTCCACCACCTCCTTGATGCTTCTTAACCCCAGCCCCCCTCTCTCAGTTTTTTGAACTAAGAAATCAGTGCTTATTTTGTTCTTGGGGCTCTTCAATATGAACTTGGTTATTATTTTTTCTATTTCTTTCTGTTTTTGAGGTGGGATGGGTACACAGGTTAGAGTATATTGGAAAAGGGGCAGTATAAACACATTAATCACCAGCACTCTTCCCTTAAGTGTTAAGGATCTCTTATTCCACTCATTTAAAATAATTTTGGATCTTGCTTTTAGCTCGTTCGTATTCAATTCAACAAGCATTTTCTCATTCCTTGGAGACATGAGTGTAACTCCTAATATCTTGATCTGTTTTTCCCAGGAGAAACTTAATACTGCCCTGTTCGTAAGAGGGATGTCTCCTACATTAAAACCTTTCATTTTTTAGGGTTTAGTTTAAGGCCTGTGGCGAGGTAGAAATCCTGTATCTTCCTTATTGTTTTAACCAAGGAGAATTCATCTTTAACCGTAATAGTTAAATTGTCTGCCAATTGGATAATTTTCGACTCATACTCTCCAATCATTATTCCCTTAATTTCCCTATCTTCCAATATATCAAGGGCGGGAGAGCTGAGAGGGAGTGAGTGAGTGAGTGCTTTACGCCTTTATCAACACATTTAATATGGTTATATCAAAGGATGTTGCCTGAGCACGGCTGGACCAGTGGGTGCACTGGTTTGGTCCCATGAAGGGTGATTAGATAAATAGAGATTAAGATTAAGATTAAAAAACTTTTATTCAATTCGGTGATTGCGATGAGAAGGGATTCTCCAGCGAATGGGAGGTCTCCCGTCCTTCTTTGCAAATTTTACAATTTCTTTTTAGGATGGAAACAATGCCACTTTTGTCAATGACTGAAAGTGGTTTACATCCAATAATCAGTTGTTCATAATGTATAAAATAACATAGCGCTATTTTCATGGTTCGTCGTTCTAACTCCGATATGTTTTATGATAGTACAATTTTTTTAGTCTAAAAAATTCTCATCTGACCATATTGAGTTTTTGATAGCATATTTTTTTAACTTTTTGGGGTTGACAATTCGGTGGGCCTCCGTCTGTAACCTGTTCCACGAATATGTTATTCTATTTAATACAGATTTTCTAATTTGTTCGTTCTTGGGAGATAAATAGTAAAACAGCAATATCCATTAGATATCAGCAACTTGGAGCGATGTGTCATCTCAGTTCATTAAAAACTTTTTAGGAATAATTATTAGAACTACTGGTAACACAAACACTTACTCCACGATGAAGGGAGGATTAACTGCAGTTTGTATGGGCGGGAGTGTAATCCTACTGTGTAATCATGTGTGTAGGATTGCATGCAAATCAGCAGCATGTTTCCAGTTTGCTACCATGCAAACTCCCTCCCTCCTTTTGCCATGCTGTTACATATCAACTCACTGATACCCTGGTGGGAGGGGGCAAGCTTTTAGGAACAGCCATTTGTTTTACTTCCGGTGAAATCAAGTTTTGTTTCACGGAAACCTTGGCCATCGTTTCCACTGCTTCTTTAGCTCCATCATTATATCATTTATCAAATGAAACTAGATTCTGAAAGGGGATAGTTTAGTCTACAATAATTGTAAGTCCCATTATTCTGTAACAATAATTGTTTACAAAGAATATCGATCAAAAACAGACCAAAGGATTACAACAGGTCTACCTGACTCCCGGCCTGTCTTCAAGCTGACTTTTAAAGTTAGGACGGTCATATTTCCAATCCGTCAACTGTTGATTTTCTTTGTAAATAATATTTTTTGACTTGTATTCGTATAACATTGTGGAGTAAAAATAGAACCCCAACTCGTTGTATCAAGTGTTGTTTCATATAACAGGAAAAGATTTGACTCTGACCCATGCAATCCTATTGCTAATAATACCTACTCATGAGGTTCTATCATAATAACTGGTATCATAATCCGGGCTTTGTACTGGTCACACTGTCTAATCACTCAAATCCCCACGAGTTGTACGGTAGGTAGCAGTGGTCTCTTGTGTGTGTTGCACAGCCCCATTGTCTAACCTTCTCTTCTTCACTCTCTCTTTCACCACCTGAATCAGGAAACCAGGCCAGGTAGGGAGTTCCGGAGGTCCCTCTGGCTGGGGCAGTGGTACTCCAGGCAGTGTTCTGCTCCAGGTGAAGACTTGTTTATACGATAGCCTACAGACTCTTGGCCCTCATACAATTTCCCACGATTCCTCATTTTCTTAGTGGATCACTGCTTGTGGTACAGGAATTTCTTCTAATACAGGGGCACCATGGGCCGACACATAGGTGCTACTGCTGATCACTCCTGGTATTTGCATATTTCGAACAGTTTCCTCTACAAGGCGAGCCAGGAGGTCCTGAGTCTCAGGAGGCAGGTCCCAACGCTCAGGGAACTGCAGAGCTTCTGTCGGAGTGGCTATGGGATCCAGATAGTTATAGTCGTTGCACCGGTGATTCGCCTCCAGCGGGAGGGGGCTGTTGAGAGTGTCTGTATTAATCGCCTCTGGCGCTGAGAGTGTGGTGGTGTTATCCGGGCAGTCATGCTCTTCTACTGCAACCGCAAGGGACCTGACCACAGGCTGGTCACCCCCACCCAATATCCATATTGAGCACTGCAGGTGTCTCTTGGCACTGATTTTCCTCCTGAGGTCCTAAGTTTTTGGGCACTACCACTGGCCGGGGTGGCAGATCGCCAGTCCCCATTTCCACTGTCACTGACTGCACTAAGTCGGTCCGATCAGGGGATGTACACCTGGACATAGCACTTATCATTTTGGGAGACAGTCTCATAACTGGCACTGGGCAAGTTTGATCGGTTAAGTCTGTGATCTTGACACATCCAGATGTTAGATTGGCCGTGATGGTTTGGATTTCCTGGTCGAGAATGTTATCCATCTTTGACTCCTCTAGCTGATGGGCAGGTGTGACAGCTTCTACCTGTGGGCTGTAGGGCGGAAGTTGGGGCTGAGGAGTAGTAGGTTCTCTTATCACAGGCACTTGATGGTCATTTTCTGGCTGTTGGTCGATCGGGTCACTAGGCTGAGTAGACCTGATCCCTCGATCAAACATGGAAATCTCTGCTGATGTAGCCAATCGTCCGCTTAAGGTGACTCAGTAGTGATTTTGTTTATTGATGAATTTTTCTAAAATTTTTACCAATGATACTTGACATGAAATAATCATTATTGAGTGAAAAAAAAATATAGGTCACCAGGCTAGTTTTCATGCTATGCCGGTATGGAGATAGAAATAATAAATCATATTTGAGTGATTTTGCTTCATTTGAGTGATTTATTAACATAATTTGTTTAAAATGGTTCTCACATGAATTCAGACATCAAATTTCACCCAGACATTCAACATATATATATACTAATCATCAGATAATTTTTTTTCCCTCAAATCCTGAGTTAGCCCCCTGGAAGCCCTCCAGTGGCAGTATAGGGCACTAGCAAAATTGACTTTGGCTGATGACAATCAGCGTTTAAAATAAAACTGTTTGATGAATTTTTTTTAAATTTAATATGAATGTAGATACAGTATTTGCTAACTGATACACAAAAAATCAGGATAGCTTTCAGGGCTAGATTTTTCTATATTACGACTTATTTATGAGAAAAAAATGGGAAAAAAATGAAATTCCTGATAAATATTTGATTGGAACAAAAACGGCTCCATGAATCTTAATGAAATTTAATATAGATGCAGGTACTGTAGATACTAACTCACACACCAAAAATCAGCAGGCTGAATAGTTTATATCAAGACTAAATTATATACATACTTCATCTGCATAATGCTGATATTCCCTGCCATATATATTGAATACACACACACAGGCGCGTGAAAAATGGCAAAAGTTGTAACCCGCTACTCACGCTAGGCGTTGTGTGCACCCCGTTACATAATCACTACTGAGTCACTTTAATAGCTGCCTGCAGGTGATGACAATCACTGAGGCCGGCCCGGGCCACTCAGGTGAAGCCACCCCATGTACATTTCTTTAGTGCTTCACTAAGTCTCGCCTTTGCCTGGAGAAAACAACACGATCACAGCTCGAGCGCATAACTCCAAGGATGAGATCATTGTGACTCTCCTTTTCGTGAACTTCCAATGCAACTCTCGATCTTGTGATGAACTGACATTTCTCATAAGGGCACTCAAACAGCTCCGATTGACTCGCCATGTTGATCAAGAATGGCAGGTCATCCTTGATCTGCTCTCTTTTTATATGGCGACACCGTCTTTATTTTGGATGATTTTCCTACATTTGTAGCAAGTCGTCTCAGGCAAACTGGCAAGGCTTGCTGTGCAATCGCTTGATTATCATGTATTTTCAACCGTTGAAACTCCTTGTTGAGTTCAAAATCATTCAGACTCGATGATTCCAGTTTAACCATCATCACATTTTTAGTCAAGGAGGCATCATCTTTGTAAATCATACTTCGCGGGCATTGCTCAGTCCATGACGCAACGTCATGTTCCATGTTAAAAGCAGGCTTGCTTTTTCAGCGGGAGGCGCGACCCAGTTTGGCACTGTTCCAGAATGTAACGTTTTGCCAGGGAGCGCTCTTCTCTCCTCAACGCTGGTTGTCTTGACTACAGCGCTGGTTAGCCTGGCTAGAGCATTGGTCGGCCTGGTGACTGACGTTTCGTCTTCTGAAACAATACACAAGTCGTCGTGTCCATTTCTCAGCCCCTCCTCCTTGTTTACATCACATGCCAATGAATGAACAACTCTCTCTCCTTCATGCGCTGCTTTCATGATGTCGCTGTGCACTACTTTGCATTTGGGGTCGTTCTGTACTCAATAAACCATATTATTTAGCACTTCAATAACTGTCCAAGGCCCAGTCCAGAATTTATGTAGCTTTGGGGACCTACCAACCTTCTTGATTGGTTGAAAAACCCACACTGCTTGGCCTTCTACATAGCGTTTTTCTCAAGTATAGAAGTCGTAATAGTCTTTCTGTTTTACTCTTGTGGTCTTGATAGCTTTGAAGGCGATTCGGTAGGTGCCTTCCATTCGCCCCTGCAAGTCAGCTACATAACTCTCTCTAGACAGGGGGGTCTGTTGTTCAGGTAAACCATAGGTTAGATCCCAGGGCATGTTGGTTTCTCACTCCAGGGCCAGGTAATTCGGGGAGAATCCTGTGGTAGCATGTAAAGAGGAGCGATACGCTGCCGTCACATATGAGATCCAAACATCCCAGTTGCTATGTTTGTCATCTACTAGTCCTGTCAGCATAGTAGTCATAGTATGATTAAATTTCTCGGTCTGATCATCACTCTGAGGATGATACGGGCAGGTCCTAGTCTTCCATATCCCTAATAGTTCAGCCAGTTCCTTGAATAGATTAGATTCAAAGTTTCTTCCCTGGAAAAAAGCAATTTTCATTGGGAATTATTGGGCCAATGATTTATTTAATGACTGTATTGCATTTGTAGGCTAACAAAACATACATTTAGACATCTAGAATGTATAACTAGCCCCATTAGAAGCAGAGATATGCCTAGGTTTGCTGGGTTAGTATGGGTCAAATTGAATTATTTTACACTATAATACAATTTTCATTGGAAACTGTTGTGCCAATGATTTATTTAATAACTGTATTGCATTTGTAGGCTAACAAAACATACATTTAGACATCTAGAATGTATTCCTAGCAGAGGTAAGCCTGTTTACAGATTTGCTGGATCGGTTGCTGCCAAATTAAATTATTATACTACATAATGCAATTTTTATTGAAAATTGTTGGGTCAATGATTTTTTTAATGATTGTATTACATTTGTAGGCTAATGAAACATGCATTTAGACACCTAGAACATATTCCTAGCCCAATTAGAAGCAGAGATATGCCAGTTTACAGATTTGACTTGTTCAGTGGTGGCCATCTTGAATATCTCGAATTGCTCAAGGTCAGGAACTTCATATCACACAGGAATGTGATATAGGGACCCCATAGATGATAAATCAAGAGAGAAAAAAACTTTATCCGGGATTTCTGGGTTAAGCTCTCCCACTGCCAGACTATTTTCTTTTTCCTAGTATAGGGGAGTTGCATGTGCCACTGCGCATGTACATCACACTGCATTCTGGGACGGATTCTGATGAAATCGGATATACAAATATTTGGCAACATTTTTATTGACAATTGCAAGAATGTTTTCACCAGTATCTTAGCTTGTACAAATGATCTATGCTGAACACGACATGTTTTCTATAGATTTTATACTGTACCATTTAGTCCCATAATTCCATGCGAATCTAGATTCAACAACAATACAGAATACACTCAGATATAACCAGTGTTTATGTTTATTTAGCAGAATTTGATAGATGTGTAGAACTGTAGATTCACCCTATCAATGTACTTTCCATCCGGTCTAAAGTTAGTAGACAGGTTATTACCATGATGGACCATAGAATAGGTGAACATATGTTTTGAAGCAAAAGCCATTTTCAAGCTTACAATAAACCACGAAAACTAAAATGTTAAATATATAACTTGTAATTGTTACTCTTCAAGTACCGACACACAGACTGGTAACATTCCTACTGGGTTAGTAGTGACCTCCTTATACCCTGTGTCCACTGAGCCGATTTTTCTCAGGGGCAGTCATCTTAACTATGGAAAGATATAGGTGCAGTTGATCCATTCAGTCTGGACAGTAGCTACTTACTCTACTTGCCTGACTTCCCTCTCTTTCTCCTCTGACTGTATCCTATCAGCATCAATTGTGATGTCACAGGACAATAGGGGATTTGCATAGCCACCATTTTGAATCTAGATTCGCATGGAATTATGAGACTATTGGAGGGAAATCTGTCAACAAAAAACCTGTCATGTTCAGCATGGCATAATTATTAGTGCTTTAATGTCAATATCTGAGTGCTATACATGTTTCCATGACACAAGTCTTCATCTTTCCCATCATGCATTTGTTTTCTTAGATCATTTATACAAGCTATGATATTGGTGAAAACATTCTTGCAATTTTCGATAAAAATGTTCCCAAATATTTGTATGTCAGATTTCAACAGAATCCATCTCAGCATGCACTACAGTAGACATGCGCAGTGAGACATGCAAATCCCCTATTAGTCACATGTCGCACAAAAATGAATTTTGGGATACCATCATATTTGAAAAGATGAGATGATAGTAAACATTAAGGTCATCTAATAAGTACTTTTATATTATTTTATGCCTGGAAAATAGTTTCTTCAGGGTCAGTCATTAGTAAATTAGTTAAATATACTGCTCAAGATGACTTCAGAAACGCATAGATACATTTTGCACAAAGTCTTGGAATTTTGTACATGTATTACACATCATTGATACCCGTCACAATGATTAGCAACTGTTAAGTCACTAATATCTGTCAGTCACAATGTCACTATGCGTTTTATAACTGTTACATAGCTACACTATCTAGCTATTCTATCTCAAGGATGAAAAGTGAAAATGAAGGAAGTAAAAGAAAAAGTAGAAAAAGAAGAGATCACAAGTAGAGGATCAACCACTGAAACAAAATTAAAAGATAACCCGGTTAACAGAGAGGTTAAAAAAGATAAGAAAGTTTGGGCTGATAAGGCGGCCGAAAAGTTTCTGATAGTCGAGGGGACCGAAGAGGAGTGGGAAAATTTAGAAGTGGGTTCCCAAGAACGACTGAATGCTATTGTACGGTTAAATGACAAAAATGAGAGACTAAAGGATAAAATTCTGACCATATTCCAAATAGCTAATCAGAACATAAAAGAGGAAAATATCACAACGGTTTACAGAATAGGAAAACCTAAACTGGGAAGAAGAAGAAGAAGAAGAAGAAGAAGAAGATATATTTCATGTTAAGGTTGATTCTAAGGGAGTAGGATTCAAAGGGGTACATAGCCCCTTATCGATTTTCACCCGGCAAAATTTGAATACAATCACAGATTCTACAATTCAGTTGAGCACTGTTTCCAGGCTACGAAAGCATACGCGGCGGGGAAAGGTAAAATGGCGGAGGATATCGCTAACGTAAACAACCCGGCGGTTGCTAAGGCCTGGGGCGGAAAAAGAAGTAAGGAAGACCTTGGGGAGCAAGTTAAGTTAAGACACTCATCGTCAGCTGCCTGCGAAGAGGAACTAAGAGTTACTTAAGAGAACTAAGAGAACTTAAAAACAGCTGCAGTGGTACAAGGTTACAACCCATTGATTTCATTTGCAACGATGACTCGGATTGACATTAAAAATTATAACCTCAAAATGGCGAGGGGTAGGGGTATAATAAATCCCAGGCAGTGCCATTACCCAGCAATCCAGAAAGATATGAGAGAACCATCATATTCAGGAACTTGGCCAAAATCTATGATATATGGTCAATTCTCACGAAATGGGCCAATTTCCCATTTTACATGTTTAGCATGCTATAATTTTATGAGTTCTAAGGATAGAGACAATCCACATATACAAATGCATCGGCCGGAGGATGACGATTAATGCTATATATACTTTTATATATCTAATGTCAATATCTCAGAAATTATCCCCCCAAAATAGTGTTATTTTGACCAAAAATGTCTCATCCGACCCTAAAATCATGAAATAAATTATTAAAAATATGCACAAGGAAGGTTACAACACAAGGAATACATCTTATATTATTTAAATGCAAATCAGCTTCAAATTATACCTATTGTCTGCATTCTATGACCAAATACAAATTTTCCACAGGCCTCCAATGAATGGCAAAAATAGATGTGCAACCACTTCGCACATGTTAAAGTGGCTGAGAACAAAGATCGGCATTTGTGTAAAATACAACAAGAGTTTGATTAAAAGCATTTCAGGTGCTCTCAAATTTATTTAAAAATGTTTCCATATATCCTGGATTGCTTTTAATTATGAATAGGCGATGCAAGATGAGCACGGCGAAGGCATGACATGGTTTCATTTTGAAACTGCAATAACTGGGTCATGACGCTGGGACACCGAACGTCACAAAATTTGAACGTCACTTAAATTCGCACTTGCGTAACGGCCGCAATGTACGAGTACTATTTTGGTTTGGCAGACTAATATAATTTTCAACAGGAACATTGGCAAAAAAACTCACAATATGGATTTAAATGATCAAATCAGGAAAACCAAGGGTAAACGTGGGTCCATAATATTGAATAGCATTAACTTTGACCAAACTCTCACAAATGTGTTCTGCGATCTGTGATCTGTGTTCATATGTATGCATAGATAATAATTTTCTGAGGTATATTATAAAAGTGTACCCAGCCTGTAACACAGTACCCAGCCTGGGACACTGTACCACCTGTAACACTGTACCCAGCCTGTAACACTGTACCCAGCCTGTAACACTGTACCCAGCCTGTAACACTGTACTCAGCCTGTAACACTGTACCAAGCCTGTAACACTGTACCCAGCCTGTGACACTGTACCCTGCCTGTAACACTGTACCCAGCCTGTAACACTGTACCCAGTATAAGTGTACCCAGCCTGTAACACTGTACCCTGCCTGTAACACTGTACCCAGCCTGTGACACTGTACCCAGCCTGTAACACTGTACCCTGCCTGTAACACTGTACCCAGCCTGTAACACTGTACACAGCCTGTAACACTATACCCAGCCTGTAACACTGTACCCAGCCTGTGACACTGTACCCTGCCTGTAACACTGTACCCAGCCTGTAACACTGTACCCAGTATAAGTGTACCCAGCCTGTAACACTGTACCAAGCCTGTAACACTGTACCCAGCCTGTGACACTGTACCCAGCCTGTAACACTGTACCCTGCCTGTAACACTGTACCCAGCCTGTAACACTGTAGACAGCCTGTAACACTATACCCAGCCTGTAACACTGTACCCAGTATAAGTGTACCCAGCCGGTGACACTGTACCCAGCCTGTGACACTGTACCCAGCCTCTGACACTGTACCCAGCCTCTGACACTGAACCCTGCCTGTGACACTGTACCCTGCCTGTGACACTGTACCCAGCCTGTGACACTGTACCCAGCCTGTGACACTGTACCCAGCCTGTGACACTGTACCCAGCCTGTAACACTATACCCAGCCTGTAACACTGTACCCAGTATAAGTGTACCCAGCCTGTGACACTGTACCTTGCCTGTGACACTGTACCCAGCCTGTGACACTGTACCCAGCCTGTGACACTGTACCCAGCCTGTAACACTGTACCAGGGGCGGATCCAGGGGGGGGGGGGGGTTCGGGGGGTTCGACCCCCCCCCCCCTTGGGCCCCATGATGCCCTTTTTGCCCTCCCCCAAAGTGCCCTTTTCCCGCCCAAAAGTGCCCTTTTTATCCGCCCAAAAGTGCCCTTTTTAGCTGCCCCAAAGTCCCCTGTTTTTCCGCCCCAAAATGTCTTTTTTCCTGCCCCAAAGTCCCCTTTTTTCCGCCCCAAAGTGCCATTTTTTCCGCCCCAAAGTCCCCTTTTTCCCATTCCAAAGTCTATGGCACTCTATGAGGAAATGGCCCATTTTTCACATAGTATTATTAAACCAACATAAAACCAACAACTAATGGCTACTGCTACTGTCCCAAAGCTTACTACACATATCTAGTGCACTGGCAAGGGGGGGGGGTCAGCGACATCCTGATCCCCCCTCAAAATTTTCATAAGACTTAGTGTCCTTTTGAATAGCCCAAAGTGCCCTCTTTTACAACCCACTATGCCCCTTTTCGGTTGTAAGTGTTACAACCAAAAAGTGTCTTTTTTTATGACCAAAAGTGCCCATTTGAATAGCCAAAAATCTTTTTTAGGAACCAAAGGTGTCTTAATTTCTTTTACAACCAAAAGTGCCTTGCGGTAACAGCTGTAAAAGGCTGTTAAAAGAACTTATAAAATGCTGTTTCCATAGAAACAAAATAAAATGAACACTTTCCATGTGTGATTAAATACTGTATTTTGTGCTTCAAAAAGTGCCAAATGCCTCCAAATGGCACCTTAAATTTCTAAATTTCCTGGGGGAGCATGCCCCTGACCCCCCTAGTCAGTCAGATCTTCAGAAAATGCACATTAGGCAGGTCTACAAATTTGTACAATTAGCAATCATGCAATGTGTTGTCCTTTAACTTCTGCTAAATTAGACTGAACAGAGAATTATTGATATATCAAAGTAACATTTTCTGATGATCTCTCCCTTGTATGCCTTTGTGCCCCTCTGGCTCATTTTTGGGGGATGGACTGATGTGCCCTTTTTATTTTGACCCCCCCTCATTTTAGACCTTAGATCCGCCCCTGGTGCAGGTTACATACATTGTGTTGATCTGTAGTTGTAGCTTTCTGAAATAAATAAGTTTGTGAAACAGAGCTTGATGTGGGTACTCTCTGTTGTACCCATTTAGTAGGCAAAGCTATTGGGAAATGCTGCATATTTGGGAAAAAATAAAATTGTTTTTACAAAAATACCGAAAAAAAAGTGGCATTTTTCAAGATTCTAATTAAAAATGCATCTGCTAAATATGTCTAGGACTACTTCACCTGAAAAGATAAACTTCAACTTATATGAATTTTGGAAATTCTATTGATTTCCTTATTTTCCGCATAATAAAATTTGTCATTTGTCATATCTCATTAGAATTTATCAACCCCACATTTAAAATTGGTTTGGTATTTATTCCTAAAATCTATTCAGTTCTGTCTATTGGGCCTAGATTAAGTTTGTGAACATGGTTGTCGAAATAAGTATTAGAAATATCTTTGGACTCTTCACTATTTATCTGTGACTAAATACATTTTTTGTGCTCCCAAACGCACCAAATGCTCCAAAATTGCACCTTAAATTCCATTTTTTTCCAGGGGGGGTATGCCCCCTGACCCCCCTAGTGGTTTCACAGCCAGCTACACCCAGCCTGGAAATGTCCCCCCCCCCCCCCCCCCCCAGTGAAACCTATACGGCCTTGACACATCATTGTCAATATCTATTATAATTTCAACATCATCTGTAATGTAATAAGCAGCAATTCCTAAGCTAAAATATTGTTAACATACATACACTAAAAAAAATATGCTCATCCACTCAAAATGCAGCAGAATTCATCATCTAAGGTGTATGTTTTGAAAAATTCCCCAAATGAGAACCCTCCCGGACCCTCCTCTGGGGGGCTTCATGCCTTCAGCACTCAGTCCCCAACATGTGCCCTTTTCTCAGACCTGAACCCACCCCTTCAGGAAATCCTGGATCCGCCCCTGCTGTACCCAGCCTGTAACACTGTACACAGCCTGTAGCACTGTACCCAGCCTGTAACACTGTACCCAGTATAAGTGTACCCAGCCTGTAACACTGTACCCAGCCTGTGACACTGCACCCAGCCCGTGACACTGTACCCAGCCCGTGACACTGTACCCAGCCCGTGACACTGTACCCAGCCTGTAACACTGTACCCAGCCTGTAACACTGTACCCAGCCTGTAACACTGTACCCAGCCTGTGACACTGTACCCAGCCTGTGACACTGTACCCAGCCTGTGACACTGTACCCAGCCTGTGACACTGTACCCAGCCTGTGACACTGTACCCAGCCTGTGACACTGTACCCAGCCTGTGACACTGTACCCAGCCTGTAACACTGTACCCAGTCTGTAACACTGTACCCTGCCTGTAACAGTGTACCCAGCCTGTAACACTGTACCCAGTATAAGTGTACCCAGCCTGTAACACTGTACCCAGCCTGTAACACTGTACCCAGCCTGTAACACTGTACCCAGCCTGTAACACTGTACCCAGCCTGTAACACTGTACCCAGCCTGTAACACTGTACCCAGCCTGTGACACTGTACCCAGCCTGTGACACTGTACCCAGCCTGTGACACTGTACCCAGCCTGTAACACTGTACCCAGCCTGTAACACTGTACCCAACCTGTAACACTGTACACAGCCTGTAACACTGTACCCAGTATAAGTGTACCCAGCCTGTAACACTGTACCCAGCCCGTAACACTGTACCCAGCATGTAACACTGTACCCTGCCTGTATCACTGTACCCAGTATAAGTGTACACAGCCTGTAACCCTGTACCCAGCCTGTAACACTGTACCCAGTATAAGTGTACCCAGCCTGTGACACTGTACCTTGCCTGTGACACTGTACCCAGCCTGTGACACTGTACCCAGCCTGTGACACTGTACCCAGCCTGTGACACTGTACCCAGCCTGTAACACTGTACCCAGCCTGTGACACTGTACCCTGCCTGTGACACTGTACCCTGCCTGTGACACTGTACCCAGCCTGTACAGGCTGGGTACACTTATACAGGCTGAGTACTGTGTTACTCCAATACTTATTTACAAGGTACTGCAAGGCTTACTAGCCCCCACCATGTTGGTGAAAACAATTCAAGTATAATTTACTCATTGTTTTATTTTGTTCTATTTTCCTATGTGTTTTACTTTGCTATGTGTATTTACGAGTTAGATGTTACATGGGTAACATCGCTTCAGATTCATAACAGCTAATGAAAACATTAATGTCAGGAGAAAATCTCAAATAATGTTGCCTATACATTAACACTGGAAGATCTGATTTTATTTTATTTCGTTTAAATCTCATGTTTTCATATGAAATAAAGGCTTGGAAACACTCAGAACTATGGCCCACAGCTTATGTCAACATTGCAGCACATAACCAAAATACAGTTTACACCATACTCATTTTGAATTACAAATAATTCCTATTTATCCTAATAATTATTCCTATTAACCTGTTGTACCAACACACACACACTAAACGACCTCCTGGTAGATTTATTATTAGCATAGAATGGGGAACCCATTTCCAGGTATTGGACTTATTGATGTAACTGTATTGAACTTGAAACAATATACATACATACAACTACAAATACAACCATAAAAAACGCCATCTGGTGCACATATCTTCCAAATGTGCCTTACAAACAATGATAAATGATACAGTGTTGCATGTTGCAGATCAAGCACATCCTTGTAACCATTATTATTGGAAGAGAAACAGTTTCAGCGAAGGAACCTTTTGCAGACAATAATTCCCAATGAAAATGGCTATTTTGTGTAAAATAATTCAATTTGTCTGTAACTCAAATTACATGTCAAATCTGTAAACAGACATAATAATATATAGATCCCTACATCTAACGGGGTTAGGAATACATGCTAAATGTCATTTGCCTACAAATATATTACATCTGCATACATTTAATCATTGGCCTAATATTTGTCAATGAAAGTTTCATTATGGTGTAAAAGAATTCATTATATGCATTATTGTTTGTCAGATTTAGTCTATGAAAAGACGATAACCATATTTGTATCATTCCATTGTCTTGCACTTCAAATGTGATAAAAAATATTGCCAAGCTTCTTAACAGCAGGGTGTCATGAGTAATACATAGTATTCACTGATGTCACGGCGCTGGCCTAGGCTAACTATGTTCTGTATCACCCCTTTAAAATATTAGCTGGACATATGTGCTACAAGGCTGCCATTTTCACCTCCAAAAGTTTTAGCGAATGTAATGTAAGTATGTTGATATGTTCATGGGTGAGCAAAATAGTCAAAATGGGAAAAGCCTTTCAATCTGCTGACTTCCACTCTCTAAGCAGACACACAATACAGCTGCCAATGGGGATAGCCACTGATTGGGTGACATCATGATGGGTGCATTGCTTACTAGTAATGCGCTGGCATTGCTGAAGCCCTGGTGAGAGACATCTACACTATCCCTTTCACCCCTGCTCCTCGGACAGGCACCCCCTTCGCTCTCCCTCACTCCTTCACTGCTCCTCCTAGCATAGACACCTACATTCTCTTCCCCTCCCACCCTCTCCTCTTCTTATAACTTCTACGAAGGCCAGCAGTTTATTTTATACCTTGTCAAGAGCTACCATGTACTCTCACTTTCAATTAAGAGTTATTTATCAAATAAACTTTTAATTGCTCCAAACCGCCTTCCTCTTATGTCTCGATCCGGGCCGAATAGAATAATGTGAATACTATGTATTACTTCCTATAAAACTCATTTTGGGAACTCATGCCTAATAGGTTGCCTAAACTTTTCCTAAATGAATGGAGGGCAAATCATTCACCTATGTGCAGGCCTGTTTCAAGGAATATTGACAGACCAGTCCCTTGAACCAACCCTTATGATCTTTGGTTATTGCCAGCAAGTTTTTATAGGTTGTTTCCCAGCATGCTTAGACTGCAAAAACCTAGACTTAACAGTTTCCAATCCTGGAGCAGAATTGTTAAAACCATAGACACAATGTGGGCCAAGGAAAAACTGACCTCATTGGAGCATACAAAGGAAGTGTCAAAGATGAGAAAACAGATATTTTGGACAATTTCTACCGATTTCTATTGAACCACTCTACCCTGACAGACTTGTGAACATTACTTCAGAATTTCTATCAGTTCCACAAAGTACTTGTTGACTGTGCCTTAGATATTGGGAATAAGTGTAAATGTCCTTGGAGTTTACCCTGTTACACACATCAAATTTAATGAGACATTAACAGAAGCAGCATAATTCATTTCAATAAACCTGGGCTGAGGGTTTTCATAAGGCAATGTTGCTGTTTACAAACCGTTGTCCTGTGAACAAGTTTGCTTCATATATTTTGTCAATATTTGAAAGCAATGGCCTCATGTTTGAGGTAAAGTCAATGATAGATTTCATTACTGATTAATTTGAACAACCAAATGTAATGCAGGAATATAGCATTCTATACAATATTTATTCAGTAGTGTGTTCTGCTTTGGAATGTGTGATGGTCAGTAAATGAGTAATGCAGGACATCACCAGGCAACCTGTCATTCAACATTACATGCAGACTTCTTGACTCTTAAATGGATATAAATTTCTGTTTTCCTGATGCAGGCGGTAGATAACCTGGTCTACCAAAAAGCTTAACCTTGACTGGTGTACCTTCAGGCCCTACCTTGCCTTGTTAGTTTAAATATGCTGGGGAAGAAGCAAATATTCTGGCAGGGGCATTGGTCTTATTCCCTAATCTGGATTCTGGATTTTGAAATTTGTTAAGTTGTAAGGTTGCTATAATGAGAAGAACAAAGATATTCGAAATATGGATGAGGGTGGGGATGAGAAAACTATTAGGCAAGAGCAGAGAAGACAGAGGACTGAACTTCTAACCAATAGCATAACCTGTTGTGATGTCCACAAGTCCTTCTGGGTAGAGATTTTTGCTTATTGAATTGCTTGTCCTAATAATAATGTTTGATGATGCATCCTTCTTATGTTCAATCAACAATATAATGCCACTTTTCCCTTGACCCTCATTGTGACTAAGGTTTTGAAAACTCTGCTCAAGGTGTGAGTAAGTTTTGAAAGTCTGAGGGTGATGGGTAATTCTATGATACCTGATTAGTCTTTACCAAACCTCAAAAGGGTTGACCCAACTGCCATGAAACAAGTCCATGCATGGTATACTTTCCATTCATTCAGAAGTTGAGCATGCTTTCCATTGGATGCATGTAATAGAGAGCATAATGAGGTTAGTGTTGATACTATGGTAACCCTATTACAAAGACCATACAGAATTCAATGATATCAGTTATGGTATGATAAAAGAAGAAATACATTTATAGTCTGGTCATAGACATATAACCCTGCAAAATAATGAATTCTTTTACACAATAATGAAATCTTCATTGACAAATATTGGGCCAATGATTAAATTAGCAAATGTAGTGTATTGTAGGCAAATGATATTTAGAATGTATTCCTAACCCTGTTAGAAGCCGGGATCTATATACATATGTCTGTTTTTAGATTTGACATGTAATTTGAGTTACAGTCAAATTGAATTATTTTACACAAAAAAGCCATTTTCATTGGGCATTATTGGGCCAATGTTTTATTTAATGACTGTATTGCATTTTTAGGCTAACACAACATACATTTAGACATCTAGAATATATATAACTAGTGTCATTAGAAGCAGAGATATGCCTAAATTTGCTGGGTTAGTATGGGTCAAATTGAATTATTTTACACTATAATGCAATTTTCATTGGAAACTGTTGTCCCAATGATTTATTTAAGGACTGTATTGCATTTGTAGGCTAACAAAACATACATTTAGACACCTAGAATGTATTCCTAGCCCCATTGGAAGCAGAGATAAGCCTGTTTACAGATTTGCTGGATCGGTTGCAGCCAAATCAAATTATTTTACACCATAATTCAATTTTAATTGGAAATTGTTGGGTGAATGATTTTTTTAATGATTGTATTACATTTGTAGGCTAATGAAACATGCATTTAGACACCTAGAACATATTCCTAGCCCCATTAGAAGCAGAGATATGCCAGTTTACAGATTTGACATGTTCGGTGGCGGCCATCTTGAATATCTCGAATTTCTCAAGGTCGGGAACTTCACATCACACAGGAATGTGATATAGGGACCCCATAGATGATAAATCAAGAGAGAAAAAAACTTTATCCAGGATTTCCGGGTTAGGCTCTCCCACTGCCGGACTATAGGGTGCAGTACATGTTTGAAGTATACATCAGCCAAGTGAAAAATGAAATAGAAAATTTTGCCGATCAATTATTTGATGTGCATGGATTGGACATAGACGTCTATGAACAAGGCTGGGAGTCTGAATCTGAAGAATGGGATCAGAGAAATCCGTCCAACATATCACTGCAACGGCCCTCCTCAGGGCCACAAATTCCTAAGACCTATAGTTATATTCACATCCTGGTATATATATTCACATCCTGGTATATATATTCACCTTATCCCACTTTCCCACTTTCCCACTTTCCCACTTTCCCGGGGTATATAATATATTCACCTTATGACACTTTCCCGACTCCATAACCCCCCCCTCCTTTCCCAATGGTTAAATATAAGTGTAAACACGGAATGAAAAGTACTGTAATATCACCGATAGAAAGCGTCTAAAATTGATGGCATGGTGTTTTTGAAATTAGGGAATGAGCCTTGGTGTCCATCTAATATACTGAGTGGGCTGGTTGGGTAAATGACCCAGAGGCCATTTTTTCAGGGCAGGTGTTTATTTGGGCCCTGGCGTTCTATCGATTAAATACGGTAATTAATTGAAAATGTTTGATCAAAGATGTGTCAGTGACATTACCTATGGAACTGTAGTGTGTTGTCATGCCAACGCAAGTTTGGCAACGTAAGCTTAGCTGGCGCAAGGTTGCCAACGCAAGCTGGCCGGCGTGAGTAATTTTAATGTAACACCGAATGAAAACTACCGTATTTCACCGATAGAACACCCAGGCTTTTATTTTTTTTGAGGCAGGCTTTTTATACGGGCAGGGGTTTCTCTGTGTTGCCATCAGTGGCCGTCTTCTGACAATTTTCTTTTCGAGTGTGGGGGTGGGGGGGTTGGGGGGGCATCTATTACATGTGGGTTGGTCACTTCTGTTTTAAGTCTTGTTTCTGGAAAAGCGAATGTTAATGAATGGGCACAGGAGCTGACCTTCGGGAGCTTGGTGCCTGAAAAGAGGGGACCTTCAGCAGCTGATTCAGGCAAAAAAGCAGGGGCCTTTGGGAGCGGCTGGGGCTGAAAAGGGGGGGCATTTACGACGGCACCAACCTGTATACACTATGAACTCAAGTACCCCCCCCCCCCGGCTACCGCTATATTGATGAGCGCTAATGTTAACCAATACCATACAGTGTAATCACGGCTAACTCATGTATAATTTAAACTCATTTCATACGCTCACAAGTATTCTATACACCCTAAGCTCATTTCATACGCTCACAAGTATTCTATACACCCTAAGCTACTCACAAGTTACATCAATCATGACAATAAATAGTTATGTGATTACTTGCTTGGTCCTATAGGTTCTGTTCATCTGATCGGTTCAGTGTCTTGATCTAAAATGGGGTCCTTAAAAACTTCATGGAAAAGTACAAAACTAACACGGAAACAATAGCTAAGTCTAACTATGTCACTTCAATTATAATCTCAGCCAATGACTATTCTACTTGATATCAGACCTACATCTCACGTAAAGATTAAGGCGCGCTCAGCCCCAGTCGGCTGAGCGTTACCCAGGCGCATAGAGTATCACAAGTTTTATTTCCCTATATATATGAGATTCTTGGAAAGTAAATCTATAATTTCCATGCTGATTCAACCTTTTATGAATAGGCGCCGGGCCTTGAATCTGCGCGGGGCCTTGAATAAGTGCCTGGTACAAAGTCCCTTGACTTCCTTAGCGCCAGGGGGCACTGATTCAAGGAAATACGGTAGATACAAGTCATGAAGAATGGCCGTTGTGAAGACGTGCCTGGGAAGACGTCCAATTTAAAGACGTCGTCAGTGCAACCAGTGCCACTATTAATATTGGACTTTGTATTGAAGGTCCCTGTCTTTTATTTTGGTGTGGGAGCAGAGGCTTGACATCCCTCGCTATTTGGGGGTTTGTTATATTATAACCTATCATGATAATATCGTTGAAGTCAAGAACAACATCATGCAAAATATCTAACAATTCTCATCATCTAATTATTTCACCAAATTTCACCAAAAGTGACATTGGGGTCTAGCTTGATTTTCTAAGTGCTACACCATCTGATTATAGCCTACTGACGCTGTTCTGACGCACGTTATTAGTGGTAGAATATGGCGCGATTTTTCTAAAACAGAACCGCACTTTTAACGATCTAATAATATCTAATAGAGTTGTCAACTGAATAGAGCAATTTAAACCACTGAACAGAGCCAAAACAATATGGAAAGTATCTGATGAGTTAGATCCATTAATAGTGGGATTAGTGGACCATACATAGCGAGTGTGTTATGTGTTACTCCAATACTTATTTACAAGGTACTGCAAGGCTTACTAGCCCCCACCATGTTGGTGAAAACAATTCAAGTATAATTTACTCATTGTTTTATTTTGTTCTATTTTCCTATGTGTTTTATTTTGCTATGTGTATTTACGAGTTAGATGTTACATGGGTATCATCGCTTCAGATTCATAACAGCTTATGAAAACATTAATGTCAGGAGAAAATCTCAAATAATGTTGCCTATACATTAACACTGGAAGATCTGATTTTATTTTATTTCGTTTAAATCTCACGTTTTCATATGAAATAAAGGCTTGGAAACACTCAGAACTATGGCCCACAGCTTATGTCAACATTGCAGCACATAACCAAAATACAGTTTACACCATACTCATTTTGAATTACAAATAATTCCTATTTATCCTAATAATTATTCCTATTAACCTGTTGTACCAACACACACACACTAAACGACCTCCTGGTAGATTTATTATTAGCATAGAATGGGGAACCCATTTCCAGGTATTGGACTTATTGATGTAACTGTATTGAACTTGAAACAATATACATACATACAACTACAAATACAACCATAAAAAACGCCATCTGGTGCACATATCTTCCAAATGTGCCTTACAAACAATGATAAATGATACAGTGTTGCATGTTGCAGATCAAGCACATCCTTGTAACCATTATTATTGGAAGAGAAACAGTTTCAGCGAAGGAACCTTTTGCAGACAATAATTCCCAATGAAAATGGCTATTTTGTGTAAAATAATTCAATTTGTCTGTAACTCAAATTACATGTCAAATCTGTAAACAGACATAATAATATATAGATCCCTACATCTAACGGGGTTAGGAATACATGCTAAATGTCATTTGCCTACAAATATATTACATCTGCATACATTTAATCATTGGCCTAATATTTGTCAATGAAAGTTTCATTATGGTGTAAAAGAATTCATTATATGCATTATTGTTTGTCAGATTTAGTCTATGAAAAGACGATAACCATATTTGTATCATTCCATTGTCTTGCACTTCAAATGTGATAAAAAATATTGCCAAGCTTCTTAACAGCAGGGTGTCATGAGTAATACATAGTATTCACTGATGTCACGGCGCTGGCCTAGGCTAACTATGTTCTGTATCACCCCTTTAAAATATTAGCTGGACATATGTGCTACAAGGCTGCCATTTTCACCTCCAAAAGTTTTAGCGAATGTAATGTAAGTATGTTGATATGTTCATGGGTGAGCAAAATAGTCAAAATGGGAAAAGCCTTTCAATCTGCTGACTTCCACTCTCTAAGCAGACACACAATACAGCTGCCAATGGGGATAGCCACTGATTGGGTGACATCATGATGGGTGCATTGCTTACTAGTAATGCGCTGGCATTGCTGAAGCCCTGGTGAGAGACATCTACACTATCCCTTTCACCCCTGCTCCTCGGACAGGCACCCCCTTCGCTCTCCCTCACTCCTTCACTGCTCCTCCTAGCATAGACACCTACATTCTCTTCCCCTCCCACCCCCTCCTCTTCTTATAACTTCTACGAAGGCCAGCAGTTTATTTTATACCTTGTCAAGAGCTACCATGTACTCTCACTTTCAATTAAGAGTTATTTATCAAATAAACTTTTAATTGCTCCAAACCGCCTTCCTCTTATGTCTCGATCCGGGCCGAATAGAATAATGTGAATACTATGTATTACTTCCTATAAAACTCATTTTGGGAACTCATGCCTAATAGGTTGCCTAAACTTTTCCTAAATGAATGGATGGCAAATCATTCACCTATGTGCAGGTCTGTTTCAAGGAATATTGACAGACCAGTCCCTTGAACCAACCCTTATGATCTTTGGTTATTGCCAGCAAGTTTTTATAGGTTGTTTCCCAGCATGCTTAGACTGCAAAAACCTAGACTTAACAGTTTCCAATCCTGGAGCAGAATTGTTAAAACCATAGACACAATGTGGGCCAAGGAAAAACTGACCTCATTGGAGCATACAAAGGAAGTGTCAAAGATGAGAAAACAGATATTTTGGACAATTTCTACCGATTTCTATTGAACCACTCTACCCTGACAGACTTGTGAACATTACTTCAGAATTTCTATCAGTTCCACAAAGTACTTGTTGACTGTGCCTTAGATATTGGGAATAAGTGTAAATGTCCTTGGAGTTTACCCTGTTACACACATCAAATTTAATGAGACATTAACAGAAGCAGCATAATTCATTTCAATAAACCTGGGCTGAGGGTTTTCATAAGGCAATGTTGCTGTTTACAAACCGTTGTCCTGTGAACAAGTTTGCTTCATATATTTTGTCAATATTTGAAAGCAATGGCCTCATGTTTGAGGTAAAGTCAATGATAGATTTCATTACTGATTAATTTGAACAACCAAATGTAATGCAGGAATATAGCATTCTATACAATATTTATTCAGTAGTGTGTTCTGCTTTGGAATGTGTGATGGTCAGTAAATGAGTAATGCAGGACATCACCAGGCAACCTGTCATTCAACATTACATGCAGACTTCTTGACTCTTAAATGGATATAAATTTCTGTTTTCCTGATGCAGGCGGTAGATAACCTGGTCTACCAAAAAGCTTAACCTTGACTGGTGTACCTTCAGGCCCTACCTTGCCTTGTTAGTTTAAATATGCTGGGGAAGAAGCAAATATTCTGGCAGGGGCATTGGTCTTATTCCCTAATAGTGAGGCAGATATGTATAACAATCGTGCATTTTGTCATAAAAGCATGAAACTTGGTAGAATTGTAGATTAGGGTCCCAGGATTAATTTCAGATATGGCGCCATCTTGAATTATTATTATTACGGCTGTGGCGGCCATTTTAAGAATGGCTGCCACCAAATAGTCTGGCAATGGGGAAACCTAACTAAAAAATCCCAGAAAAGTCTTTTTCTATCTTGATTTATTATCTATTGGGTCACTAAATAACATTACTGTGCAGTCTGAAGTTCCTGGCATTGAATGACACGAGATATTCAAAATGGCCGCCGCTGAACCCCATAAATCTACAAATAGACATATCTCTGCTTCTAATGGGACTAGAATCATGTTCTACATGTCTAAATATATGTTAATTTAGTCTAGGAATTCAATGAAGACATTCAATAACTCATTGGAGCAATAATTTCTAGTAAAAAATCCCTTTTATTATGAAATAATTCAAGATGGCCGCACCACAGAGCCCTGCAAATCTTTATACCAGCATATCTCAGCTCCTCATGTAGCTAGAAATACATTCCAAATGTCTACATATATGTTTCTGGAGCCTAGAAATTCGATGGAGCCATTAGATAAGTCATTGGACCAACATTTCCCAGTGAAAATAGTTTCCTGGTATAAAATAATATATCATTTGTATCAGGTTACCCTATACCATTTCTCCTTCTGGTTATCTACATGTCACAGTCCCTACCACTGCAATCACATAATGCAGTGCATTTCATTCCACTTTTCTTGCATTTACAACATCCTCTGCATCACTTTTTGCATCGACAGCGTACAAGCTCCCTTGATGAAGTAGTAGCCTCAGGCAAAGCTGTCCAAAATGGCTTCCAGTCACTTTGGTCTATCCATCCCCAGTCTCCTGGAGTAAATCTGGAAATATTTCAAGAGCTTTTCCCCAGCAGTGTCCTCCTTGGTACACAGCCCTCTTGATATATGCTGCAACAATGCTGCCTGACTTGTAGGGATAGCTTCCATAGAATGCCCTTTCTTGGCAAACAACTCTTGCCTAGCCTCACTGATGTCCTTCTTGCTACTTGTATGGTCATAGAGCAGGATTGTGAACTGTGCCAGCACAGCCATTTGAGCATCCAATATATGAGATGGTCCAGTTGACAAAGCAAGAAATGTTGCGGTCACCTCATCAAATGCCTTCCATGTCTCTCATCCTGTCTTTTCCCCCTTGTGCTGAAGAATGATACTGTATCACATCCAGTAAAGGCATGAAAGACTGGAAGGGACTTGGATTTGTCTGGTCCAAGAGAACCAGAGGTCTCACGTGCAGCTATATATCAAAAGTGCTGACCAGTTCCAAAGGCGACCCACAGCTCCTTTACTCTTGTTTTGGCTACTGCTGCCACTGCCAGGACAACAACATCAGTATCAACTGTCCTGAGGGAATCTTTTGGAAGCCTTGTTGGACTGCATCTGCCAGGTGCAGGATCATTCTTGTATCAGCCTCTTCATGATTGCAAGGAGCTAGTAGGCTGGAATCTTGTGAGGAATGACAGAGGACCTGTGCTCCATATGTGGTAACAACCTGCTTGTCAGTCTCCATCTGAGAAATATGCTCTGCTAAGAAAGCAAACAACTCTGTTTTGTTGGCATCAACACATAGGAACTGCTGCCAGTTTCCTGGGAGACTGTTGGGTCCTTCAACTCTCCTGATGCCCTTGCCGTGCTTACTTCTGGCCTGGGCCTTCAGACTATTTTCCTGATACTGATCCCATATTACATCTATCTGATCAGTATGCAAAAGTTGGCCTTGTATGTATGGGCATACAACATTCCTGGCGTATTCACTGAATGTGTTAGCAGCCATTGGTTTGAGGAAGTTCACAAGTGCAGCAGCATCAATGATAGTCCCATTTGTTTCTGGAAAATCACCTTTGCTTACTGTGGAATGACCTTCCAAACATAAAAGGAGGTCAGACTATGTTCCAGATCTCAGCTTACCTTGCTGGGATAGTGAAGGGGGGCATGCTTGGTTTTCATGACAAAGGAATTCTTCCAGGTTGCCATCTCGGGACTGGCAGGCAATGTACAGGTGTGAGAACAGGGAGCAATCATTCTTAAGGGAGGAAACTTGCAAATTAGTCTCTGATTTCTCCCTGGTATGTGGTCTACTGAACAAAGTCAGCTTGTTTCTTTTCGTGGGCTGCATGATAGGGATTTGTTGTTCTACTAATCTATCATGTAGATATGACTCATATTGTTGCTGACCTATCTCCTCTACTGAGCTGACCAGAGATGCTACTACAGGGTCCACAATGTCTCCTGTGTCTAGTCTCAGGAGGTCATTTTTCTCCTCCAGGAATGGGTTGCCCATTTCCTCCATGACTCAAACTGAGTGGACTGTGAGACAATCTTGGTCAAATGATCCATTGAAAATACCTTGCATTGCGAAAGTCTCTGTGCACAATCTTTGCAGCCTTTGCCATCTGGCTTCATCAAAACTTGCTTCTGGCTTATTCAATATACAAAAGCAGTTCAGAAAGGGCAATGCCATGGCTGGCCTTGGTAGTTTGATCCTCTTGGTCAGTGTGATCATGCAAAACTGCTGTTTTGTTGTACAGTGCAGCAAGGCAGGGAGTGTGGTATTTAGTCTGGGTGCATCAAGATCAGAATCTGAGGTTATTCCATTCCTTTTTACTACTCTCTGTAACTTTGCAGCACTGAACTTTGAGAGGCAGTATTTGTGCCACTTGGCCTTGTTCACGCGCAGAGTATTTTCTATTCCCCCTCCTTCATTTAAGCTTCTCAGATCTAATATTATATGACATGGGTAAATCTTGCAATTTTTGAAAATGCACAATATTCTCAGCAAATGTTGAATATGCTTGGCCAGTGTCATGACGTTTTGATGCTGCTGGACAATTCAGTGGTCACTGTTTGACAGAGAACACACCTCATCCAATCTGTTTAAGTGCATCTTTAGATAGCCCAAGTTGGCCCTGCTCAAGTAGCTGATAAGCTTGGAACATTGGTAGTCACTTTTACTGCAGTAAAATAATGACATAAATACACTTTCAGTTATATCCATGAATCATCTGCATTATATATTATATTTGCAATAGAGTAACAGAGCTGCCAACCTCTATGATTTTGCTGTAGTAACTATGTTTTCAGGGTCAAAATACGATGCTGCGATCTGTATAACCCAATCTATGATTTCCCCCGGGGGAAATCTAGTTCACTCCATGGATTCCTTGATTTTTTCATATATGCTTGTTCTTTGATAATCAAACTATTATTGGTTATCTTTACAAGTAAATATGTTCAAGGATTACCTGGAAATGATCTGAAGAAGGATGTTGAAGTTGAATGCTGCCAACTTTCTTTCAGTGCAGTTTTGGTGAGAAATGTGTATCCTATGGAAAGCAGGATGTATACAAAATGAATAAAGTGTAAACAGTAAATTCAGATGCAGGAATGACATCTAAGTCGAAAATGATAACTCAATGTTGGAATTGTATTTGGTCATGTATTTTATTCATAAGTTTGAAAAATACTCACTTTTGATTGGCGGTCGCTATCTTGAATTATTTTACAGCAAATGCTATTTTCACTGGGAAATGTTGTTCCAATGACTTATTTAATCAGATTTCTAGGCTCCAGAAACATATATGTAGACATCTGGAATGTATTTCTAGCTCCATGAGGAGCTGAGATATGCTGGTATAAAGATTTGCAGGGCTCTGTGGTGTGGCCATCTTGAATTATTTCATACCAAAATGGATTTTTACTAGAAATTATTGCTCCAATGAGTTATTGAATGTCTTCATCGTATACCTAGCCTAAATTAACATATATTTAGACATGTAGAACATGATTCTAGTCCCATTAGAAGCAGAGATATGCCTGTTTGTAGATTTTACGGGGTTCAGCGGCGGCCATTTTGAATATCTCGTGTCATTCAATGCCAGGAACTTCAGACTGCATAGTAATGTTATTTAGTGACCTAATAGATAATAAATCAAGAGAGAAAAAGACTTTTCTGGGATTTTTTAGTTAGGTTTCCCCATTGCCAGACTATTTGGTGGCAGCCATTTTTAAAATGGCCGCCACGGCCGTAATAATAATAATTCAAGATGGCGCCATATCTGAAATTAATCCTGGGACCCTAATCTACAACTCTACCAAGTTTCATGCTTTTATGACAAAATGCACGATTCTTATGAAAATTGTTACATATCTGCCTCACTATAATCTGGATTCTGGATTTTGAAATTTGTTAAGTTGTAAGGTTGCTATAATGAGAAGAACAAAGATATTCGAAATATGGATTTGATTTGATTTGAAGAATTCTTTTATTTGCAAGAATGGTACAATGCAGAAGGTAGTTACACCAATCATGATACAAGCATATCATTTCCTCCGGTGAATGCCTTATACGAATTCCAGTTTGCTTAGTTAACAGTTAACAACAGATACAACAACAGATACAACTCCGACATATTTATGTCCAAGTTATGGGCAAGTGACATGCAATTAAAGTTATTAGTCAAGAAAATAAATAAAGTGACGGTTTGTACAAAACTTCAGTACCCGTGAAGAGGGACTGACAACTGGAGGTTTAGCAGATGTAACCTCAACATGGAGCAATATCAGCAGGGATTAGCAGATAAAGCATTAAGAAATCTGTCAGACAAAGAGTGTGCTATTACAGTACAATGAAGAGACTAAGCTGACAATAGTAAGAGAGTCGCCAAATGATTGCGTTATATACAATATTCATGACTCAGGATCAGGTAATCTGTTAATTTGTTAGAAGATACGATATTCATGACTCAAGATCAGATAATCTGTTAATTTGTTAGAAGAGGAGCACAGTACTCTCTTGTAACATTGATTCAGAAGTACATATCGATGTTCAATCGATAGATAGATTACTACAACAGTAAAAGACTTTGTATTCAAAGATAATTAAGTATGCTGAGTACAACAACAACTTGAGAGACGAGACAAGTTGTAACCAAAGTTACATTTTTGAGGCACAAATAGTATACAGGTTCAGTTTGAGATGATACACTAAATATGATGTATGAATGTATGGTGATCAAATGAGTAGTTTTAGGCCCTAGGGCTCGCTACAAGATATTAAGCAAGTTCCATTAATAAGTGATGCTAAAGGAAGTACAGGTAGAGGTTACACGACTCAATGAACAATAGTCAATAATCAATAGATCAATAGATCATGAAGTTACATTAATCAGTCACGACCGGTGTAAAAGGCAATAGAAGTTTCTCTGTGTATTTTTTAAACGAAGACGCATCCTCAATCATGTGAGCTTCGGGGGAGAGAGAATTCCAACGTGTCTGGCATTTATAAATAAGCGAGTCCATAATTTTGGAGGATTTTGTGTTAATTATTAAAAGATTTCTTCTCCCTTTAGCGTGGCTTCTTGTTGAGAGAGCACGCGTATCAAGGTGAAGAGGGTTTTGGGCCATATAGAACGCGACGTCCATTAAATGCTTATCACGTCTGGCTTGAAGGGGCCAAATATTCAAGAGTTTATGCTCTTCGTCTACGTTGTCAAATTTGTTCTTATTAAATATTATCCGGAGTGCCAGATTTTGTTGAGATTGAAGCCTTTTTAACAAGGATTGGGGAGCAGAGTCGTAAAGAAAATCACAGAAATCAAGATTGGGAAGAATGGCCATCTTATAAAGGTCACGTTTTGCTTTGAATGTAAGAGATTTCTTAGCCTTAAATAATAGTCTAATTTTTGAGGAGACCACTCTAAGGGTATTTAATACATGTGATTTAAATGTTAGGTGTTCGTCAAGGACGAATCCCAAATATTTATACTCACAAACCTCATCCAGCTTTGTGGTGCCAATGGATAACTGACGTCCTGAATTTTGTATCTTAGCTTTTGCTTGGTGGCTTATTGAGAAAGAGATAGATTTACATTTAGAGACATTAAGGGAGAGTTTGTTGGTAGCACACCAAGAGAAAACATTATCCAAGTCTTGTTGCAGATTATCATATAATAAGTCAATATTAGAATGGTGGTAAGAAAGTACAGTATCGTCAGCATAATGCTGAATGTTGGCGTGCTGAATAACAGAGTGAAGGTCATTAATGTATATAGTAAACAAAATTGGCCCTAAAATAGTGCCCTGTGGGACTCCATAAGTGACCACTCCTCCCTTGGATTTCAGACCATTAACAGTGACAAATTGTTGCCTGTCTTTTAAATAATTTGAGAACCACAATAGTTCCATGTCATGTATACCGTATAACTCAAGCTTTTTCAAAAGGGTTCGATGGTGAACGGTGTCGAACGCCTTGCTAAAATCAAGGAATACTGTTTTGTTCGAAAGTTTGTTGTTCAGATTAGTATAAATTTTGTTTAGAAAGTCTGTTTGAGCCTGCTGTATAGAGTGGCCCGACCGGAAACCATATTGGTTAGCATTAAATAAACCGTTCATCTCAAAATGTTGAGAAAGCTGTAATTGGACTGCCTTCTCAAGAACCTTCGCAGGCAGGGTGATACATGAAATTGGCCTATAATTAGTGGTGGCCATTTTATTACCAGCCTTAAACAATGGCGTAACTCGAGCATCCTTAAAAGCATGCGGAACCTTACCTAACAATAATGAGATATTTATGATGTGAGTGAATTGATGGAAAAGCGCAAGTAAACATGATCTCAAAATGCTCGCAGGCAAAAATTCAATCCCGGAATTTTTTGTAATATCAATCTTAAGTAATATTTTTCTTACTTCGTCAGAAGTCAATTGAGAGAATCTAAAAACAGGGGCGACATCAGGAAAACAATTATTGCCCTCAGCGTCCGAGTCCGAGGTGCCTGAATCTGGTATCTTACTGGCAAGATTAGGGCCGACATTTAAGAAAAATTTATTGAATGCATCAGGGATCTCAGATTGTTCTAGCATCTTTCCCTCCTCTTCTATAGATATCTTATTGATTGATTTAACTTTTGCCGGACTGATCAGGGGCCTTAGGAACTCCCAATATTTTTTTGGATTTTTATCGTGAAATTCCAGATTCGACTTTATTAAATTAGACTTCGCGGCCCGACAAGCATTATTGACTTGAACTCGAAGCAGCCTTGCTTGTTGAAGGGTATCAAGATTTTTTGATTGCTTCGCGATTCTAAAAAGTCGGTCTCTTTCATTCATGAGAGTGACTATATCCTCCGTCATCCAATCCGGCTTGATGCGCACATTTCTAAACTCTTTTAGTGGACACATTTTGTCCAGATAAAAGATAATCCTACTAAGCAATAAATCCCAGCACTCGTCGGGGTCAGGGTTGCTGAAGAAGGACCCCCAATCTAAATCTTTTAAAATGTTATTCAGGACTTTTTGATCCAGGCACCTCGTATTCCGGGCCCAGAAAGTTCCGACGTTATACCTGTTTCTCTCTTTCTTCCCAACCATAAAAATGGGAAAATGGTCAGAAACACAAATATCAATTACTCCTGCAGAGCTGACATGTTGAGAGTTAGTGTAAAAGTGGTCAATAGTTGTACATGATTTAAGAGTGGAGCGAGTAGTCCTTTTGATGTATTGGACAAGAGAAAAATTATCTAGTAGATTCTTGAGTTCAGAGGAGACATTCGACCTAGAGTCTTTCATGCATTGAAAGTCCAAATTAAAATCCCCCATGAGATATATCTCATGAGAGTTATTAATATTGGATAGGATGTGTTGAAGTTTTTCAATAAGTATTTTGGTACATCCGCTAGGCGGCCTGTAGATGTTCAACACTATCGAAGTCTTATTGAAACCCTTTTTTATCTGAGCAATCTGTACTTCCAGATTCTTGTCAGATGTATTGAGATATCTATATTTCTCTGTGTCCACAACTAGAGTATTTTTAAGGTACATACAGAGACCACCCCCTCTCTTCTTAACAGCTCTGTCGGATCTATATAAGGAATAATCATGGAGTTTTATAGAATTATCATGCGTGTTAGAGTTGAGCCATGTTTCAGAAAACGCGATTATGTCCAGGTCTAAACCAGAAGTTAATAGCTCAACTTGATTGAAATGCTTATACAAACTCCTGATATTCCAAGAAACCATTTTTATTCCCCCGAGGTCTCCCAGCTCCGCGAAGGAGTGCAACAGAGTGTTGCCAATGTCCGAACCCATGACAATTCCGACTTCCTTTACGAAACTACAGTAACCTCGACCAAGGTATCAACAAGAATGCGAATGTGAATGTGAATGTGGATGAGGGTGGGGATGAGAAAACTATTAGGCAAGAGCAGAGAAGACAGAGGACTGAACTTCTAACCAATAGCATAACCTGTTGTGATGTCCACAAGTCCTTCTGGGTAGAGATTTTTGCTTATTGAATTGCTTGTCCTAATAATAATGTTTGATGATGCATCCTTCTTATGTTCAATCAACAATATAATGCCACTTTTCCCTTGACCCTCATTGTGACTAAGGTTTTGAAAACTCTGCTCAAGGTGTGAGTAAGTTTTGAAAGTCTGAGGGTGATGGGTAATTCTATGATACCTGATTAGTCTTTACCAAACCTCAAAAGGGTTGACCCAACTGCCATGAAACAAGTCCATGCATGGTATACTTTCCATTCATTCAGAAGTTGAGCATGCTTTCCATTGGATGCATGTAATAGAGAGCATAATGAGGTTAGTGTTGATACTATGGTAACCCTATTACAAAGACCATACAGAATTCAATGATATCAGTTATGGTATGATAAAAGAAGAAATACATTTATAGTCTGGTCATAGACATATAACCCTGCAAAATAATGAATTCTTTTACACAATAATGAAATCTTCATTGACAAATATTGGGCCAATGATTAAATTAGCAAATGTAGTGTATTGTAGGCAAATGATATTTAGAATGTATTCCTAACCCTGTTAGAAGCCGGGATCTATATACATATGTCTGTTTTTAGATTTGACATGTAATTTGAGTTACAGTCAAATTGAATTATTTTACACAAAAAAGCCATTTTCATTGGGCATTATTGGGCCAATGTTTTATTTAATGACTGTATTGCATTTTTAGGCTAACACAACATACATTTAGACATCTAGAATATATATAACTAGTGTCATTAGAAGCAGAGATATGCCTAAATTTGCTGGGTTAGTATGGGTCAAATTGAATTATTTTACACTATAATGCAATTTTCATTGGAAACTGTTGTCCCAATGATTTATTTAAGGACTGTATTGCATTTGTAGGCTAACAAAACATACATTTAGACACCTAGAATGTATTCCTAGCCCCATTGGAAGCAGAGATAAGCCTGTTTACAGATTTGCTGGATCGGTTGCAGCCAAATCAAATTATTTTACACCATAATTCAATTTTAATTGGAAATTGTTGGGTGAATGATTTTTTTAATGATTGTATTACATTTGTAGGCTAATGAAACATGCATTTAGACACCTAGAACATATTCCTAGCCCCATTAGAAGCAGAGATATGCCAGTTTACAGATTTGACATGTTCGGTGGCGGCCATCTTGAATATCTCGAATTTCTCAAGGTCGGGAACTTCACATCACACAGGAATGTGATATAGGGACCCCATAGATGATAAATCAAGAGAGAAAAAAACTTTATCCAGGATTTCCGGGTTAGGCTCTCCCACTGCCGGACTATAGGGTGCAGTACATGTTTGAAGTATACATCAGCCAAGTGAAAAATGAAATAGAAAATTTTGCCGATCAATTATTTGATGTGCATGGATTGGACATAGACGTCTATGAACAAGGCTGGGAGTCTGAATCTGAAGAATGGGATCAGAGAAATCCGTCCAACATATCACTGCAACGGCCCTCCTCAGGGCCACAAATTCCTAAGACCTATAGTTATATTCACATCCTGGTATATATATTCACATCCTGGTATATATATTCACCTTATCCCACTTTCCCACTTTCCCACTTTCCCGGGGTATATAATATATTCACCTTATGACACTTTCCCGACTCCATAACCCCCCCCTCCTTTCCCAATGGTTAAATATAAGTGTAAACACGGAATGAAAAGTACTGTAATATCACCGATAGAAAGCGTCTAAAATTGATGGCATGGTGTTTTTGAAATTAGGGAATGAGCCTTGGTGTCCATCTAATATACTGAGTTGGCTGGTTGGGTAAATGACCCAGAGGCCATTTTTTCAGGGCAGGCGTTTATTTGGGCCCTGGCGTTCTATCGATTAAATACGGTAATTAATTGAAAATGTTTGATCAAAGATGTGTCAGTGACATTACCTATGGAACTGTAGTGTGTTGTCATGCCAACGCAAGTTTGGCAACGTAAGTTTAGCTGGCGCAAGGTTGCCAACACAAGCTGGCCGGCGTGAGTAATTTTAATGTAACACCGAATGAAAACTACCGTATTTCACCGATAGAACACCCAGGCTTTTATTTTTTTTGAGGCAGGCTTTTTATACGGGCAGGGGTTTCTCTGTGTTGCCATCAGTGGCCGTCTTCTGACAATTTTCTTTTCGAGTGTGGGGGTGGGGGGGTTGGGGGGGCATCTATTACATGTGGGTTGGTCACTTCTGTTTTAAGTCTTGTTTCTGGAAAAGCGAATGTTAATGAATGGGCACAGGAGCTGACCTTCGGGAGCTTGGTGCCTGAAAAGAGGGGACCTTCAGCAGCTGATTCAGGCAAAAAAGCAGGGGCCTTTGGGAGCGGCTGGGGCTGAAAAGGGGGGGCATTTACGACGGCACCAACCTGTATACACTATGAACTCAAGTACCCCCCCCCCGGCTACCGCTATATTGATGAGCGCTAATGTTAACCAATACCATACAGTGTAATCACGGCTAACTCATGTATAATTTAAACTCATTTCATACGCTCACAAGTATTCTATACACCCTAAGCTCATTTCATACGCTCACAAGTATTCTATACACCCTAAGCTACTCACAAGTTACATCAATCATGACAATAAATAGTTATGTGATTACTTGCTTGGTCCTATAGGTTCTGTTCATCTGATCGGTTCAGTGTCTTGATCTAAAATGGGGTCCTTAAAAACTTCATGGAAAAGTACAAAACTAACACGGAAACAATAGCTAAGTCTAACTATGTCACTTCAATTATAATCTCAGCCAATGACTATTCTACTTGATATCAGACCTACATCTCACGTAAAGATTAAGGCGCGCTCAGCCCCAGTCGGCTGAGCGTTACCCAGGCGCATAGAGTATCACAAGTTTTATTTCCCTATATATATGAGATTCTTGGAAAGTAAATCTATAATTTCCATGCTGATTCAACCTTTTATGAATAGGCGCCGGGCCTTGAATCTGCGCGGGGCCTTGAATAAGTGCCTGGTACAAAGTCCCTTGACTTACTTAGCGCCGGGGGGGGCGCTGATTCAAGGAAATACGGTAGATACAAGTCATGAAGAATGGCCGTTGTGAAGACGTGCCTGGGAAGACGTCCAATTTAAAGACGTCGTCAGTGCAACCGGTGCCACTATTAATATTGGACTTTGTATTGAAGGTCCCTGTCTTTTATTTTGGTGTGGGAGCAGAGGCTTGACATCCCTCGCTATTTGGGGGTTTGTTATATTATAACCTATCATGATAATATCGTTGAAGTCAAGAACAACATCATGCAAAATATCTAACAATTCTCATCATCTAATTATTTCACCAAATTTCACCAAAAGTGACATTGGGGTCTAGCTTGATTTTCTAAGTGCTACACCATCTGATTATAGCCTACTGACGCTGTTCTGACGCACGTTATTAGCGGTAGAATATGGCGCGATTTTTCTAAAACAGAACCGCACTTTTAACGATCTAATAATATCTAATAGAGTTGTCAACTGAATAGAGCAATTTAAACCACTGAACAGAGCCAAAACAATATGGAAAGTATCTGATGAGTTAGATCCATTAATAGTGGGATTAGTGGACCATACATAGCGAGTGCGTTATCGTTACACTTTCTATGCATGTATATCGCTATTGTAGCCGCCGCACCGTCTCCCGAGCGGGTAGCAAGGCAAGGTGTGACAGCACCAGGACAGCGAATCTCGCGGTCTGAGTGCCAGTTCGCACCAAAAGCGCTAACATATCGCAGTATGTGTGTCCATTGGGAATGTGCCCTAAAATTAATTCCGTTTGACCTAAGATGTCAGAGCGTTTTCCTCAGAGATATTTGCAAAAATCCTCAAAAAGACCTTTGACCTTGACCTTTGACCTTTGAATATGACCTTTTGCGGCCATGATGAATTCTCTAACTTTTGATATATATGATTCCACTTACAAAGTTTATGTTTCATCAACAGTATGCAATTATAGTGGATATTGAGCATGAAATTATGTTTTTATTGATTAAATCTAATATTTTTAACGTGGCATTTCTTTCGCAATTTAATATGTACTCTAATTTTTTATAGTTATTGAATTATCTAATACTCCATAATTAATTAAGATCTACAATCAGGAAACAATTGTAAGCACTCATAATTACTTGTAATATGTATGATGAATCTATTAAACATTAAAAACAAATCATTTTCATTATTAAAATGAATTATGAATGTCCCATTGGTGTATCATGTGAGTATTGCATGTCCACGTGGCTATCACAATCCCGATAATTATTGTTAGTTCTTTCCTCAAAATTGCTCAGAGATAGGAAAATTTACAACTTTGAGAGTTTATGTACTGTCCTAGCCAATTAGCTATTTATGAAAGCGTTTTAAATGGTCTGTCAACTATATCATTCATTGAATTTTGATATTTATTTGTAGCCATTTTAAACCTGTTAAAATGAACATCTAATATGAGGTAAACATGGCAGACATTCTGAAACTTGTAATATGTGATGTATCCCAGGGGAATGAGTCATAAACCACAGAATTGATGTAGAGACAGAGAAAGAACAGACAGAGAATGAAGAGACAGAGAATGAAGAGACAGAGAAAGAGAAGACAGGGAGAGAAGACTGAGTGAAAGAAGACATGGAAGAGAGATGACATGAGAGATAGGGATAGAGAAAAGACATGAGAAAGAAGACATGACGGAGAAGGTATGAGAGAGAGACATAAGAGTGAAGACATGAGACAGAAGACATGAGAGACAAGACATGAAATAGAGAAGACATAATAGAGAGAAGACATAAGAGAGAAGTCATGAGAGAGAAAACATGAGAGAGAAAACATGAGCGAGAAGATAGAGAGAGAAGACATGACAGAGAGAAAACCAAGAGCGACCCAGGTTGCGCGGATGCACTTAGGATGCGCAGCCCTTGCACGGCCACTGACTACATCCGGATTCAGGGAAAAGTGCAGCCAGTGTAAGCCAGCCTTGCACATCCGGCTGCACTTTGGCTGCACTTTGGCTTGGCTGCACTTTGGTTGCACTTTTTTTGCACACCCGGCTGCACTTTGGTTGCACTTTTTTTGCACATCCGGCTGCACATTTTAGTATGCCTGGGGCAGGTAGGGTATTGTGGGTGGGGCTCAAATTACTTGGGATCAACTTAAGTATTTGCTAATTGTTATTATGAAAATTTGTTAGTATAAATTTACAGAATCATTTCGATGATTGATGAGTTTAGACACTCCCAGCTGACTAGCCACAATCATATGTACAGTTATATGGGTGGTTTGATCAGGTCGATTCCCAACATCATACATATACAGTATACATATAAACTCTAGAAGAATATCACTTATGATACTCATAAGTATTTGTTGGACAATATCAATAGTGTATAAATGCCACATTAGTGTATTAGCGGTACCTTTATTGTTAAAGAAATTATAAATGCAATGCAGTGACCTGTCATGCCACCTAGTGAAAAACAAGTACCGCCACCTGGTGAGAACAAGTCGCACAATAGGGAGCCTATGACAAGATGTACCATGTATTGAGAATGATTGGTTGTATTATATTCAAGTCTACCAGCGTCCAAGCTGCATGAGTTACTGATTTTCTTACAGTTTTTACATGAATCAGGTTTGAACTTTCTGGACTGGTATTATTCATGATTTATGATTTCCCCCACTATTGTATTCCATCTACTATAATAGTATATAGAGTCGGTCATTGTTCCTTTATTCTCACAACCATGTACAGAGCCTAATTAAATGGCATCGTTACATGTGTGCTACAAACTTGTTGACTCCATATTAGAGGTATGTGTATTCCTGTGAGCTATAAATAGAGACATCAATTGTAATAGACCAACATGTGGTCGCGTGGCTTATGTAGGGGAAATGTACTACAATGTAGGCCTGTGTGTATTCCATGGCTGGCTATTATAAGATCCGAGAGGGAGTACAGCCCCCTCGAGTACAGACTTGACAAAGAAAAGACATGACAGAGAATACTTGAGAGAGAAGACTGAGAGAGAGAAGACATGAGAGAGAAGACATGAGGGAGAAATTAGTCTAATATATTTTAAGGTGATGATCTGATAATAATACAGGATCATGATATGTGATATCAGTCATCTTAAATACCATTCAGTCCAATACCCATCATAATATATCTAACAATAAATATTAATTTCTATAAAAAAAAAAAAAGCCCAGCTAAACTAGACTGCATGATACTAAAGTGTACATGTGATACCAATGTGTACATTCAATAAACATAGAACAATACCTTTCAATGTGTAGAAAATAATCTGATAAATAATTAGGATTTGGATGCACAAGTTCATTAACAACATAGTTTGGTGACATTGATATGTTTAGCTCTTACAAAAGATTGATAGTCAATTGATTGGCTGGAAAATTGGATTATTAACAAATAATTACTTTAGATGTAACAAATAAAGAAAGGGAGGACTCTTTAATGTGTACACGTGGGTATTGCCACGTTTTGGGACATTTCTGACTCATTCACCATTGAATTACAGGAGCCAAGGGGGGTCCAAACACAAGGGCCCAGAATATTAAATGTGACAATCTGATGCTAAAAAAGACCCCTTTTTATGATTTCAAGAACATGATACCCATTTACCCCACCCCCTTTTTTGTGGCAAAACACGGAAAACGGTGAAGCACGAGTAATAATTAAAAGAAGTAGTTAGGGGCAGAAAACCAGTGTTTTCTTTAATATTCCTAGCAAATATGAATTTATAACCTCAAGGTGTAGGCTAATAATAAAAAATACTAGGCCTAATATTTTGCCCCTCTGTTTTTTGCATGAATATTGAGCTCAAGTACTTGCCAATGTATTGTAGTCATTGTAGACATATTAGAAACTATTTTGCAAACGTACATAGATATAAAATTATACTAATCGTTAACATCCTAATCTCAGCCTCTGTAAACACATTCTTCCGTTATTCAAACCTGCATAACTTTTATAAAAAGTGCTCTGTGAACCCTTGAATTACATAAATTAGTTACTAGTTATGAAACGGGCCCCAGAGTTGCCTTGATGCGGAGATTCTGTCATAATTATATGCTTTTCTCTGCCACAAAGTGAGTAAAATAAATACCCCCTTTTCCAGGATTTTGCTGACTTTAGTTGCAAATATACTCCCTTAATCAGTATTTCGCATAGCATACACTTTTTAGCATTGAGTGGGGGGCCAGGGGGTTGAGAAAAGGATAGATATTTGAGTATCATTAAAGACCCAAAATTGAAAACACATTAATTGGGATAAATCCTCTGGCTTTTGGCCTTTTTAGTGTTAGGTTTGACCTTTTCTTATGCCATAGAAATTTGGGGGGACATGTCCCCCCTGTCTCGTTCCGACGCCCCTGTATATGGGTAAAGTCACCAGAAAGTCACTATATCAGGCCAAAACAAAAAATAGGTGTGTTTCCGATTTACCCCCCCTACCTAGAAAAACCTTACCCTACCTAAAAGTTTTTTTACCATACCTGATTTTTTCCCCATCATATCTTACTTTTTTTGGATTTTTTGACAAAAAAAGCTTATAAAAGCAGAAAAACGGGTTTTCCTAACCCAAAACTGTCAAAAAGCACATTTCCCATGTTCAAAACAACTATTGTTATGAAAAAGACATTTTTTTCAGTTCCTGGGAGGTGGTTTCCAAACAAAAAAAAATAACAAAAAAAAAAGTTACCCCTACCTAGTTTTCAGCCAGATAAATCGGAAACACACCTATTTTTTTTTTGGCCTCACCAGGTGTCACTATATTAATTATAGATGCATTACCTCGTGGCACTACACACTATAGTATATATATATATGTGTGTATAGGTCGTGTCGCGTTTCTATTCCTATCGGAACTATATCATACTATAGGAACACCTTCTATCATCATGACTTTCATTTTACAAAACAGGAATCAAGCTAAAACAGTTAGGATTGTTTTCCTTTGTGTTCTCGTTATTGTAGTTTATAGGATCATTGTGGCAAAGGATCGACAGTTATTTCAACTGAGAGAATCACTGGCAACTGTGGAAACGTTGGTGAAAACTTTGCGTGACACTAAGGAGTTTAGTGACCCTCTTGTCCAGAAAGTTAGGGCATCGGATGGTGCAGAGATAACAGATTGCGTCAGTGGAAACTTGATTTACAAAACAGGAAAATATTCGTGGACAGATCTTCAACTCCTCGAGCATAAACCTCTGGAGGATGACATGAAGAGGGTTTCTTTTTTCCAGAAGATTTTTGATACGAGATATTGGAGAGGCGGTGCAGGGATAGTGTACAAAGAATACAAAGATGTCCAGTCTTCTGGTCCTGGATCAACCTTGAAGAATACTGTCAATACAACCAAGGTCATCGCATCAGTTATAGATTTTGTTAAAAAGGAACTGGGTAAGGAAAAAGTCTCTATGTTGGACGTACCTTGTGGTGATCTAGTTTGGATGAACGGATTATTACGCAACAGAACAGATGTGAAGTATACAGGCTCTGATCTCATACAAGACCTTGTTGATAAACATGCAGTAAGGTACAGGAACTTCACCGATTGGAGTTTTAAAAGGCTCGATATTGTATCATCAATTCCGGAGGCCTATGACCTGGTGCACACTAGGCATTTGATACAACATCTATATGATTATGAAACCATAAAAGTCCTAAAGCACATTTCTGAAAGTGGGAGCAAGTTTCTGTTGGTAACTGACTTCCCTTCTGCAAATAATCATGAAATGAGAATAAGAGGAATGGCAAGGTTTCGACTACAGAACCTTAACCTACCACCGTATGCATTGACCCCACCCATATGCACAGGAAAGGATAGTATTGGGCATTCATATTTGTCCCTTTATAAACTCCCTCTGACTCAGTTAACTGAATGCAATCATTCGTTTTCCAACTATGACGGGATCAGATTCAAGTGGTGTTTATAATTTGAGAGTTTTCTATTTTGAGATTGAAGTGCAAATTTATAGTAGATTACTGGCTTCCCCTCTGAAGACAGAATAAAGAATAGCCGCTCCGATAAGGTAACAATTGTGTGTCGGTGATTGGACTCTAACAGCTTTCGTGGCATTGGAGTACGCGTTCTAATGGGATTATTTTTGGATTAATGTTTATATCTAAGTAGATTCTCTAGAGCAGTCTGGGGAGAGCTCTCATAAATAAACTATGGTAGAGTTCAAACAATTACTTCGGGATCTTTCCTATTTTCACATTATACTGTCGTTTTGCGGTTTGGAGCGAGAGGCTTTCCCTCAGTTTGTAGGGGCTCTCCCAACTCTGAGCCCATATTGTACAAGCACGGTTCAAAGGAGCATCTTGAGAATGGCATATATATTAGTATGATTTCAAATGAAATGTACTCGCCGTTTTTAGATGCAAAAGCTATCCACAAGGACGTGTATTGCTGAACGAACATTGAAGAACAACGCCACTAAAAAGTCTGGGTTAGAATCTGGGTTTTAATTTATATAGCGATATATGGTACTTTGATTCTAAACTTTTGCAATGGATACCTGAAAATTTCATTGTTTTCATGAAGGTGTATTCAATAAAAAACAATTTAAAAAAATAATTTTGTCATACATTGTGTCGTAAAGTTTTACGGGAATAGACCTAAAGACTGCATTCTCAGCTTTCTTACCAAATTTACTCATATTATGACTTATAGAACCGAATTTACCAATATTCTGCTGCTGTTATAGGTGCATTGCAGACTTGTATAATTGACAAATGTTATTGCAAAAAGACGTGAAAAACATCAAAATCGCACTAACATTTCTGGAATGATCGTGTATGGTGGATATTGCTGGAAGCATTATGTGTATAAATGGAAGCACCAGGTGGCGCCTGTGTTTGGACTCCGAAGCTGCTAGCTATCACGTGACTGGGTCAGTCGTGGTCGAACAGACGAGTGGTACAGACGGTCCAGAAGAACATTATTTTGTATTATTGCATTAAACTAATAGAGAAATAGACTTGGTTCTTGCGTCAGACCAAAATCACCAGAAAATGCACAATTCACTTTCACTAATCCCCTAAATAATCCAAATTTTAGACAAAAATAAAGTTCAAAATACAGTTCAACCTAACCAAACATATTGCTAGAATCAATGCAATGCTGAATATACTCGAATTTACCTAGTATTGACCATATTGCAGCCTAATGTAGTGGAATTTACTAAATGTCTACAGCTGTCAATTGTACATATTCTGAAAATCTGGCCCATATATGAGCATCTTCAGTTCCTACTGCATGGAACAATGCTGAACTGCATAACAAATTGTGCAACATATTTAGAAAACTTTCTAGGAAACTATCAACTTTTATCATACACGCATTGCTATGAAAACAACATATCTGGAGTGATTTACGCGTAGTGCGTATTTCACTAGTGATTTACGTGAGGTTGTCATGGAAACCAATCTGGTTTTTTTGCTATGATTACCTACAAAATTCAAATTTGTGACTCGATTTATTTCTATTTTCATGACTGAATGCATGTATAATAAATCTGTCAACTAACTCGTTGGTTTCAGTCGCTTAGAATATTGCACGAGTTGCGTAGCTAGGCCAGCCTGGTAGTAACAATGTAGCAATAGGTTATAAAGGACGAGAATTGTTTTTAGGCTGCCGCCAAAAGTGTGGTGGGGGGGGGGGGCGTCCCCTCCCCGTCCATCCCCATTCCATTTTTTAACATGCACTTTTCTGTGGGTTCCTCCTCTCTAATTGTAACCTATATTTCTATCAATTTTTACATCGAAGGAGTGGCTTAATTAATGCTCGTATTTCCCTTCTTTTGGTAGTAAAAATCCATTGACTTGTGCCTCCTTTTTCTGTGACATAAGACAAATAGCATGAATAATTAAACTGGGAATTTGTGTTTTTTATTGGTTTTATTGCAGAAAAATTCTATTATACACGGCATCGTCACATTGACGGTCTTCCTGCTGCCTGCCTACTTCTAGAACAAATCATGAATGGTCAATATTATGAAATTAATGATGAGGTAGGCTAATTATTAATTGAAGAAGCTATGTTTAATATATTGTTGGGTTTTTGTGTTGTTGTTTTATTTCTTATACGGCCAAGACATTTAAATAATGTTCAAATGTAAATACACTTTATCCACCATGGATATCTTAGAGTGTTGCCTGTTACATAGATCTGATTAAGAAATCCCGATGTGCATTGGGAAATCCGCCAGTGCATGCAAAAGTGCATCTGACCAGTCACAAAAGTGCAATCCGCACAAAAAAGCAGTTTTGCACCTGATTCTGCACCTGATGCAACATGCATCATCTGATGCTCTTCATGATGCATATCAAAATTATGCATCAAAATCGGGTCTTAATGCCCATGCTGCATGCAGTTAAATTATTTTAACAAGTGATAAACATATAAAGATTTGTATCAAAGCTGAATATTTCGGCTTGTACTGTATGGGAGTGAGTGTGAAATAGATATAAATGCAGCTTTCATAAAAGGTTAGGTGCAATGGGGACAACTTTATATAGCATACTATTCTTATTCAATAGGTTGTGTATGATAAATAGATCAATAGATAAAACATATCATACAGCAATTCTAATTCCCACCCGTTCCTTCATATTAAATGGAATAATTATTAGAGTTGGCTACCCCTACTCTCTCCCCACCGCCTCTCTCCTCCTGTCTCCCATTCTACTTGCATCACTTTTCTCTCCCTTTCTCTGTCACACATAGGTGATGTGTTAAATTTAAATGAGTCATAAGTCGAAAAATTGGTATGTTTTAAGACTGTGTATTTAAATATATCAATGTATTTCATAACTCATCCTTTAGATTAAATCTATTTACTTACTATCAGTAATTGTCCACCCAGAGATATTGCAAACTTGTTTACAAACATAAAATATTAAGTTATATAAAACATAGAAACACTTGTTAGATATCCTTAATGTTTACTATCATTGGAATCGCCTTGATCTCATCTTTTCACAAATGCGAGAATATCTCGAAATCAATTTTGTGCAACTTGTGACTCATTTTCTTAAAACACATTATGCTCTATGGACCCGATTTATGAATGCACTATTGACCAGGTTTAAAAAACACAGTTATCATGCACTCAGTAAGGTCCTTTCATTGTTATGTAGACCTGGCGTGCTTGTGCAGATATCATTGTTTATAGCTGATGTATGAGGAATAGGAGAGACTGTATGGAAGGAAGGGAGTGAGGCAGTTACTGAGCAAAACTTATCCATAACTAAAAGCTCATTGCGAATAAACAGATGATTTAACTAGAGGTTTAATTTACAAGTATTTTACATATTTGTGTAGCAACTAACCAAAAGATAATCTATTTCGAACAAAAAATGTAATTCATATGAAAACGAAAATACAGCCATTACATACATTTAAATCATTTGTATTACTAGTAATGTAGCTTGATATACCCCATAATGGTGATCTTAGAAATGTAGAGATATATTTGATATACTGCCTTGAAATTTAGTACATGTATTCATATGACTTAACGCGCTAGACACTCAAAAAATGATAACATTCCTACAAAGACATCTTGTAAATAAATCACTTTGAACGATACCAATTTTGCAATGGTGACTCACTATCCTGTAACACATCACATATTGTATTTATTTGAGTATTTCAGATATTCATCTCTATAACCTAAATTTATCAACAGTTCTATCACAAATACTAGTTCAAACCAAATCAACACACACAACTACCATAAAATTATACAACATAATGAAGCCACAACACCTCAACAGGTCCCAATACATGGCACTGGACACTCACCTGGCATTCACACTCACTGTCGCACATCCGACACCCTATCCTCTGACACCCATACTCTCTCTCTGACACCAAGTCAAAGAAACCCCTATACACAAAGCTAAACGATGTAAACCTACCTCCATATTACCCCCAAAATACTTGTCACACTAATTGAATTCCTCTTTTTTATTATTCCCATCCCTTTCTTCATAATATCTTAAATAATGCGACCCGCTCTACGAAAACGGGTCTTATGTGCCCCTTACCGTTTTTTAGAGTGGGTCATTATGTAATTAAATAATTATATTTAATATAGCCATAGCTCACACTAATCTAAATCTTATATCAGGGACTTATATACGATATGTCTACATTTCATAATGAAACAATATTCTCAGTATAGCCTGACTTTGATATACAACGATTTTAAGATTTACAAAAATAAGGAGACAATAAAGCGGTTGAATGTTATAGACAAACGTTTATCATGGAATGACACTGTCCAACAGCTTAGAGTTCTTTCTTTTGTTACAAGAATTAGTACATAAACAATTATATTGATCTATAATGAACAAAAAAATAAAGAAAATGGTATAAAATACATGGATTATCTCATCCCTCCTTACCCTCTCATTATTAAACACAATTTCTACTTCTTACTCATATTTTATTTCGAAATAAGTAGAGAAAAGAGCAATATAATATCGATGGAGTAATTTCTTGGATGTAATTGTAATTGATGAAGTAATTTCTGACAAGGGAGATATGAGTATTTTGATTAATAAGGCAACGCCTGTGTCTATGCAGGATAGTGCGTTTTTCATGTAATTGTAATGTGTAACACATCACAATTGTCCTGTTTATCTAAAATGTTTTTTAAAATTGTGTTATACCACTTGTAACAACTTCATGTAGCACGGACAATTCTATTGTACACGTTTGAAATAATGGGAACAGCACTTGTCTTGTTTATGATCATAAACATTGATATATGTGGCAGACTCTTAAAAGGCCCTCCTTTTTGCACTGCCCAGAGCCTAAAGTTTATTGCAGACTTATTTTAATTTATTTGTTTGTAGCAGCCTTATCATAAAGACATTGAAATAATATCCTTTTTCTATATTTGTTAAGAATTGTCATACTACCACCAATCATTCATGGTGTATCTTGCCATAGGCTTACCATTATGCCACTTGTCCTCACCAGGTGGCGGTACTGTTTTCACCAGGTGGCACAAATGGTAACTTGGGTGCATTTACAATTTCTTTTACAATGAAAGTGCCACTAATACACTTGTGTAGCATTTATACCACTATCGATGTTCACATCATGTACACAGGGATGTTATAAGTGGTATACCTCTAGAGTTTATTTGTGTAAGTTAGATGTTTGTTATGGGAAAATGATTCCATTAAAACACCCCCCATCATTGCATACTTCATTAGCTGAAATAGACTGAGCCACACTGATCTTGTGTACAACTGGAATAACCCTTGCAGGGGTTCTGCTGGGCAGTGTGGCTGTCTGACAGGATGGAAATAATGATGAATTAATCAATGTATTACCATGCAAGGACATGGTGACATACCTTGATATAATCTTTGTGTAATTCATTGGGGAATGTGCTTTGGGAAGAATATACCGGCCTAAATACTGCTGACATACAGAGGAATGAAACTGCCCTCCCTGAGTGTATCAAAACTGCATTTTATAACCTGGTCAGTTGTGCATCTTTGAGAGCTTCAAAACTTGATTTTATAACCTGGTAAATAGTGTATCATTGAGAGTATCAGAACTGCATTTATAAATCGGGTCCATAGAGCATTGTAAAATCAAGTTATGACACTCACAACTGTTTACGTTTTCCACTAGTAAAGCACCAGGTTAAAATCAGGTCAAAAGTTCCAGGTGAAAACTATGTCAGAAGTGCAATCATGCACATCGGGATTGTTGTTAAGAAGGTTTTGTATGTCTAGATTTGTATAGTTTGGACTTATATTTATTTGTATATGATGTTTATAAAAAAGTATTCATGAATAGAATATATATATATATATATATATTGTATTTTTATTCTGAATTAAAATTACATCATTCCAGAATGGGATGCCTGCCTCTCAGATGAGGTCTTCCACGCGGATCCCTTGCTTATTCACCAGTTGTTAAACATGATATGGCGATGCAAAATGAGTTACAGATGAAATACCTTAATACAACAATATATACAATATTAACATTGCAGGGATAATATAAAGGAAGGATATAAATTTATCACTATCCTCTCGATGCTTTAATATAGAAACTTAACTCAGGACACAACGAAAACCATATTATAAGCGCGTGTCTGTTTTGATAACCCGAATACAAAATATTTGACAAAATAAAAGTGCAACTTAGTTGCTAACAGGTTGATTTTCTGGCTTTTTCCGAGTATATAATACACCACGAAGGCCTACCATCTATTCTGATTGATTGATGAATTCATACTTTATTTTGTCTTGGTTTTACAAAGAGATTCACAATAAAGGTATACAGGCCTCTGGCTAAAATCCAGGTCTTCCGGCCTTTACCGTAATACAGGGTCTAAACTAGGAGATGGGTACATAATATTAAACAAATAAAAATGCAGTGAAAGGCAAAATGGCAAGTTATATTTGGGTTGTTACCCACAAATATGTCATATATATATATGGCATTCTCGATATTCAACACTTAAATGACTATAGAAACATATGAAGATAATAACTCCTTACCAAATGTGCTAAGATATTCCTTATATTTTTGCTCATTTTTGCAAATTGTTAAGAAATATGTTGAACTAGGTAATGCGTCAGAAGAGTGGCTGAACAGCATTTTGGTATTCAGACCATTCACAGCCTGGCTCATAACCTGCTAGTTAGATAAGATAAGATAAGTTGTCATTTATTTGCCACTTTCAGTAAGTACAGAGTAGTACAAATGAGTAAATGTAAGGGGTTGACAAAAGGGTCGACATGCCTATATGATACAACGAAGTTCTGTGACTCATCCAAGCTGTGAATAAATCAGCCAGTGAATAGGCCAAGCTGTCAATACATCAGGCTGTCAATAGGCCAAGCTGTCTGTCAAATACCCAGGTTATGAATAAGCCAGCCTGTCAATAAATCAGCCTGTCAATAGGCCAGCCAGGATGTCAATAGGCCAGGATGTCAATAGGCCAAGCTGTCAATAGACCAGGCTGTCAATAGGCCAAGCTGCCAATAGGCCAAGCTGTCAATAGACCAAGCTGTCAATAGACCAAGCTGTCTATCGACTACCCAGGTTGTGAAAAAGCCAGCCTGTCAATAAATCAGCCTGTCAATAGGCCAGCCAGGATGTCAATAGGCCAGGATGTCAATAGGCCAAGCTGTCAATAGGCCAGGCTGTCAATAGGCCAAGCTGTCAATAGATCAGGCTGTCAATAGACCAAGCTGTCTATCGACTACCCAGGTTGTGAAAAAGCCAGCCTGTCAATAAATCAGCCTGTCAATAGGCCAGCCAGGATGTCAATAGGCCAGGATGTCAATAGGCCAAGCTGTCAATAGGCCAAGCTGTCAATAGGCTAAGCTGTCAATAGACCAGGCTGTCAATGGGCCAAGCTGCCAATAGGTCAGGCTGTCAATAGGCCAGGCTGTCAATAGGCCAAGCAGTCAATAGGCCAAGCTGTCAATAGACCAAGCTGTCAATAGACCAAGCTGTCAATAGATCAGGCTGTCAATAGACCAAGCTGTCAATAGGTCAGGCTGTCAATAGGTCAGGCTGTCAATAGGCCAAGCTGCCAATAGGCCAAGCTGTCAATAGACCAAGCTGTCAATAGACCAAGCTGTCAATAGATCAGGCTGTCAATAGGCCAAGCTGTCAATAGACCAAGCTGTCAATAGATCAGGCTGTCAATAGGCCAGGCTGTCAATAGGCCAAGCTGTCAATAGATCAGGCTGTCAATAGACCAAGCTGTCTATCGAGTACCCAGGTTGTGAAAAAGCCAGCCTGTCAATAAATCAGCCTGTCAATAGGCCAGCCAGGATGTCAATAAGCCATGCTGTCAATAGGCCTTGGAAGCTGTCATTAGGTCAGGAATAGGCCAAGCTGTCAATAGGCCAAGCTGTCAATAGGCCAAGCTGTCAATAGGCCAAGCTAGCAATAGGCCAAGCAGTCAATAGACCAAGCTGGCAATAGGCCAAGCAGTCAATAGACCAAGCTGTCAATAGGCCAGGATGTCAATAGGCCAAGCTGTCAATAGGCCTTGGAAGCTGTCAATAGGCCTTGGAAGCTGTCAATAGGCCTTGGAAGCTGTCAATAGGCCTTGGAAGCTGTCAATAGGCCAAGCTGTCAATAGGCCAGAATGTCAATAGGCCAAGCTGTCAATAGACCAAGCTGTCAATAAGCCAGGATCTCAATAGGCCAAGCTGTCATTAGGCCAGGATCTCAATAGGCCAAGCTGTCATTAGGCCAGGATCTCAATAGGCCAAGCTGTCAATAGGCCAAGCTGTCAATAGGCCAAACTGCCCAAACTGTCAATAATCCAGACTGTGAATAAGCGGTGAATAATCCAGACTGCCAAAACTCCTTCAACCCTCAGATTGTCCATAACTAACAATAATGTACGGTGAAACTAATGTTAAGATGCAGTGTCTGGTAGGCTGATCCCTGTGTCTGCAAACCACTGGTCATATTTTGCATCTATCCTTGCACTCATCTCACTCGTCAAATGGTTCCTCCAGTCTCCCACTTGACCTGCAACAACAATGGCCACGTCAGTAAAAGGTCATTTCGGTATTTGCCTTAGCTTCCAGTCAGAGGGCGCCAAAAGCATACCTTTCCATCAAACCAAACACCATCTCATTTCAACACCTTATGATATACTATATACGGGTGAAATCGCCAGAAAATGTACAATTCGTCTTCACCAATCCTATCAAATAACCCAAATTTAAGCCAAAAATAAAGTTCAAAATACAATTCAACACAACCAAACAGGTTGCTAGAATCAATGCAATGCCAAATATACTCGAAATTAACCAGGATTGACCAAATTTCAGCCTAATTTAGCAGAATTTACTAAATATGTACCGCTGCCAATTGTACATTTTCTGAAATCTGACCCATACATCTCATGAGGTGAAAAATCAGGAATTTGTCCTAATCCTCAAACAATATGGGTTGGCAATGGCCATACCCTTTATAGTAGGCCTACACCTGAATAAATAAAGCATTACAAATAACACATCATTTTCGTTCGAAAATGTACAATCCGCCTTCACCATTCCTATCAAATAAGCCAAATTTAATACTAAAATGGAGTTTGAAACACAATTTAACATAATCGAACAGACTGTTATAATCAATACAATGCCAGATATACCTAGTATTTATTATTTTTCAACCTAATTTATTAATGTTCACAAAATGTGTTGAGCTGCCGATTGAACATTTTCGGACGGCTTGATCCATAAAAAGAGTGAGAGACATACAAGGGAGAGACAGGTGAGAGAAGAGAGACAAAAACTGGTGGGAGAAGAGAGAGACAAAAACAGGTGGGAGAGGGGAGAAAAAACAGGTGGGAGAAGGGAGACAAAAACAGGTGAGAGAAGAGAGACAAAAACAGGTGAGAGAAGGGAGACAAAAACAGGTGGGAGAAGAGAGACAAAAACAGATGGGAGAAAGGAGACAAAACCAGGTGGGCGAAGGGAGAGAGAGACAGGTGAGAGAGAGGGAGAGAGACAGGTGAGAGACGGAGGGGAACAGGCACATGAGACAGATATGAGCGAAGAGATACAGGAAGGAGGGAGAGAGAGAGGGGGGTTAGAGAAGAGAGAGGGGGAGAGAGGCAGATGGGAGAAGGGAGAAGTACTGGGAGAGAGGGAGTTAAAAACATTTCGTCGATTTAACTGGTAATGCCGCATTTTACCTTTATCTTCTCCTTATCTGTTCGTTTTTATTTTGTTTTTAATCATACTTTGTCATATCATCATATCTTCTGCTCAGTCCAGTACATGACTCATGCGTTCTAAATTAAAGGTAACTGTTGGCAGAAATGGAATACTATTTTTTCATATAGACATGTAAACCTAATTTTGTCCCTTTTTCAAGATGATGTAGCCACGAGCAATTTGACAAATAAAAGATTTTCTTATCTTATCTTATCTTACAAACGCACGCTCACCTTTCCTCATGAACTCTGTGGTTTCCTTCTTCATGCCCTGCTCATCGAGCCATGAGTAGTTGGTGTTGGGGTTGTTCTTCATGCTCTCAAACCTACAGTGGTCTGCAATGGCCTCTATTTGTTTCTCACTCAAATCCTTCCCTAAAAATGCAGCTAAATCCCGAATACATGCCGGTAAATCCTGAAATATATGGAAATGAACTAACACTGAGATATTTTTGAGGGGGAAATATAAATGAAATCGTTAAAAAGAAATATCATTAATGATTATTGCATATATGCTGTAAAAATGTGACATATGACATATGACAAATTGATGACATGTCATCTTTAACCATATTCCTAAAACTGATGGTTTAACCATATTCCTGATAGGTAAAACTGATTGGTTTAACTATATTTCTGATAACGTAAAGATTGATAGCAGGAATAACTGAGAACAGGGTCGATATATGGGTGAAATATTCGGAAAATGTACAATTCACCTTCACCACTTCCGTCAAATAACCCACAATTCAGATGAAAATAAAGCTCAAAATACAGTTCAACCTAACCAAACAGATTGCTAGAATCAATGCATTGCCAAATATACTCGATTTTACAAAGTATTGGCCTAATTGTAGCTATAGGATCGTTGTTGCAGCCTAATTTAGCAGAATTTACTAAATGTGTACAGCTGCCAATTGTGAATTTTCTGAAATTCTGACCCATTTGATGTAATGTATCCTGAATATAAGATATTTTGAAATCGAAATCAAATTATCAGTGGCTTTCAATGAGATATAAAGTATATGACAAACCTGATTTATTATACCAATGTTAAGTTAAAGGGTTACCTGGTAGAACTCCAGTGGAGAGGGAGCAATGGCCCTATTCTTTATTATCATTATGTATGTATATTGAATAAAAGTTGTATAATAATAATATATGACAAACCTGATGCATGGATTCATAGGTTAGGAAGAATACGTTTGGGTCGTCCCTTTTTCGCCAGTAATCGGATACGTGCTGCCCCCACGGCGCATATGGAACTAAAAGCAGAGGTGGATTCTATACTGGGGATCACATGATTGTGATGTTTTTTTTCAGGATTATTATATTAATGTATATCGTGTGACTAAATCACTTTAGAAAATAACATTTGTGTGATTTGTGGCTCATTTTCCTGGAACACATTACAAATGATCTGAGTGACCAACATTTCATAAATACACAGTTTTCCTGATGAACCTTTCACAATTCCATGATAATTATATTTCCAGTTTGATTTAATAGTTTTTCAAAATATAACAGATTCTGCTCAAATATATCAAAAATATCTTTCAAAATATTTGGATCATTAGAAATTAATATAAGTTATAATAAGAATGAATGACTTGATGAATCCTTACCTTTATCTTGTATGGAGTCTTCAAAGAAGTCTTCAAAATTGCCTTGGTACCCAACTTTATTTAGTCCTCTTAAAAAGTGATAGTATGATACTGTGACGTCCTTTGGGTTCCGAGCTACGTAAATGATCTGAAAATAAAATTATGTATTTCTTTGAATGATTAACTTGAACTGACTGTGAACAATCAAAGATCAACGATCTAGATGACGTGACTTTTACAGTTTGTTTGTTTGTTTTAATTTTTATTGTGAGCTCTCATGCATGTATGATATTTTCAGCCTATGTCTATGTTTACAATGATGATTTAATGATTCTGTAACTTAATGATTTGGCCTGTAAATGAAATAAAATAAATAAAAAAACAAAACAAAAACGTTACCTTGATATACACGTAAATTACATCAATTAGAAGCAGATCATACAAAAGTAAGAGTCTACATGTCCATAACGGACATCTACCTTTAGAATATCACATGAATATGGTTACATAAGTTACATTAAACATAAGGACCATGGACCATAAGTGACAAGGTTTTCAGTCACTACCCACCCATGCTACCTTCAATATCATTACACAATAGGGGATTTGCATAGCCGCAATTTGCCGCCAGATGGCCCTATACCATGTTTCTATCAAAGGGTTTGAACTTTTCCAAGAATGTCATTTTTTCAGGCCAGCTATCTTTTTTTTTTCTTTTTTTTTATTTCATTTCGGGCCAATAAACAAATTAATTTTTAAACAATTGTTAACAAAAAACACACTATCCCTACCTTGAATATGGTTGTTAGGCAACATTTTAGACTGTACTTTTAGCCTCATGATTCCATGTGAAACAAGATTCAAAATGACGGCTGTGCAAATCCCCTATTGTATGTGTGAGCATGGGAATATTCAGGAAATAAAATATTCAGATTCAATTAACTGCAGTCAACTTGTGTTGTACTTTCTAGTTCTAGTTTATATTTATCATTAATTCTCCTCCCTTGCTATGACTTGGAATCAGGGACAATATTATTTCTCTCTTTTGCGATGTCTAGTTTGGGGAAAAAAATAATATTTATTCAACTTTTATAAACATTCATTATTTATCTGACAAGTCATATTCAAGATGTATCAACAGGACCCTGGTCTTTTCCCCGTCAGGAATTTTCTCCTTAGGAATCCCAACCCTACCAGGACATTTTAGCCATGGGTACGAAAACACTCAGTTGCCACCCACACCTTGATCATAGGCAACCTAACTACCGACGCAACCTTGACCAATGAATAGTTGCGTCACATTTGTTCTGTCACGTCATACCTTATGACGTCACGTACTACGAGCGTTTGACTCATTACAGTAGCACCAGAGCGAGGAACACGTTCATACCAGGACCTTTGATTGACTAGGATATAGGTCTGGGGGCAAAGGTACAGAGGGGCGATATAAAGCTAGAACCATGGAATTCATACCTTAGCTTTGCCTTCCCGTAGCTGAGCTGGTAAGAAGCAGTAAGGCATGTGTGTTTTGATGAAGCGTGGACTGGTCAAGTTGGACACACTGACCACACTGGAGTGGAAGAACTCCAGGTAGGGGAAGCGCTGGTCAATCTTCTCACTGGTAGCAGACTCCAGGTTGACCCCTGACTCTATTAGGTATATTACTTCTTGTGCCCATGTCGTACCTGTGAAAGAAATTGAAACTTCATTATCAATTATTATTTTATCATACAGTTTCTCGTTCAGTTGATTCCCACTGAATGCTATATATTAGTCCCCGTTTGTTGGGCTGGCCGGGACAGTTATACATATACAGACAAGTTGTACTAGTGTTGGACTTCCGTTTCCAGCCCACCGCTTACATCAACGAAAATAAAAAACATTTACTGCTCAAAACGGCAAGATCGTGGCTTTCCACTGGTTCATTTTGCTTCGAAATGATTTATAAATTGTTGTTAATGAGAGTAACAGCCCAACACAAGGGGACTAAAGCCATTAGATCCTTTGGTTATGGTCCTTTGTTTTGTCTAAGGCTTCGCCTCGGCTTCGTTCCCGGGAGCCTTAGACAAAACGAAGGACCATAACCAAAGGATCTAACCGCCTAATAGTCCATGTAGCCATTTTAAGAAGATCACATTTTACAGGGCAAATTCAGAAAGCTTCTAATTTATTCATGAAAGTTGACTCTGATAGCAGGTCCTTTACATTCCAAGGCAGGGATTTGGTAAGGTTTGATACTAACACACTCTAAATATACCTTTACATTGTTTTCATAGGAGTAAAATTCCAAAATTTGTTCTCGAATATTGTACAAAACTTCAGAATGTTATACAAAAAGTCATATAAATTGTCAATAAAAATTAACAAATTCCACATTGAATTCCAAATAAAAATCCATATAGAATTTCATATGTAGTAGTATGCGGCTTGGCATGTTCTCTAGACTCTTAAGGCCATGGCACACATGCAGGTATAGCCATGTGGCAAGTATTACCATAAAAAATGCCACAAAGTCAATTAGTGTATAAGACACACACAAGGAGTGTAAATGTGCATATCAACGAGAGCATTGCAAGAGATGCAAGCAATACAAACAATGCAAGCAATGATATGTACATTGATATACAGAATAACCATGAGTTTGTACCATGTTTAAATGGTGAACCTTGTGCGTCTCTGCGAAATAGCAATCTAAATAGGGGAATTGCATGTGCCACTGCGCATGTCTGTTACAGTTCATCATGGGATGGTTTCTGTTGAAATCTGACATACAAATATTTGACAATATTTCATCGAAAATTGCAGAGGTGTTTTCACCAATATCAGAGCTTGTATAAATCATCTATGAAAACCAAATGCATGATGGGAAAGATGGATACTTGTGTTATGGAAACATGTAATGCACATGGATATTGACATTAGAGCATTGATAAACATCACATGCTGAACATGGCATGTTTTCTAAAGATTTTACACTGCAGCATTAGTCCTATAATTTCATGCAAAGCAAGATTCAAAATGGCGGCTATGCAAATCCCCTATTGTGATATAATTCAATGAAGTCAGCTCACCTGACTTGGGGAAAGTTGCCACAAATACATCATTGTCCCTGACTTGCAGGTCTCTGATGGCATCTAGTGTGGTCTTGGTGTAGTATGGCAGCATGTAGTCCTGGCAGTGGAAGAGGCGGGGCTTGTCTCCATATCGAGGGTCATGCACTTCCTCTATTGTGTAGTATGCTGATGCCATACTTGTCTTGTTAGTGTAATGTCCTGTGTATGGAACAGATCATAATATATTATTGTTTATTAACAATACAAGAATAAGCACTATCAATAGGAGTAATCATAGAAGCATTTGTCATTTGCCACTAAGAAGAATTATCATGTCATTTGTCACTATGTGCCTCTGTCAATTTGTCAACCATAAGAAAAGGCAATGTTGATTTGTTGATCATAAAAAATACAATGTTGATTGTTGATCCCCCCCCCCACACACACACACACATATAGGCGGTGTTGATTTGTTGATTTAAGCATAGAACTATAATCAAATTGGGTTATTGTTCTATGATTTTAGTCATCAGGATACCGTATATAAAGCACTTGATACACTTTAGATTCTATTTAGTGTGGGACATCAAATTTTATATAATATTTGTGATGTGTTAAAGGAAAATGAGTCACAAGTCGCAAAATTGATATTTTTCAAAGTGTTTTTTCACAAGATCTCTTTATTGAAATGTTTTGATTTTTAGGGGGTTTAGCACTTATAATCATATGAATCCATGTAACAAATATCGGGACATTGTATTAAATATATCCTTGCGTTTTGAAGGTCTACCTATGGAGAATATGTAGTCACTTTACTGCATGGTAATTACCCATCCAGAAACATTGCAAACTTTTTTTTCAAAAATAAAAACATCAAACATAAAATATAGAAACACTTCTTAAATGTCCTTCATGTTTACTATCATTAGAATCATTGGATCTCCTCTTTTCAATGATAGTGATATCTCAAAATCCATATTTTGCAACTTACGACTTATTTTCCTATTAAAACGGATCACATTTTTCTTCCTTAGCTACTCTTCCCTGCTAAGCAGCTGGTAAGGAACCTTTAGGGAAGGACTTTGCTATACAATCCTAATTTTTATTTGTGCAGTAGGAGTGTCCCACCTAAGCAAGGAGAAATAGTTTTGCAAGGAACATTTTATTTTATTTTTAACAAACTTTATTTGGTCATATTCATTTCGTCTTATTTGCCAAAGTTCAAAACAATTATACTATAAAGAAGCTGATCTGAGGAACAATCACCTAAGATGCTGACTCTACCCAACGAATACCAAACAAAATAAAAATTGCCAACTTTATTTGATTTTCATTCTGCTCATTTATTGAGATACCCCCATGATTTGCCCTGCTGTAGAAGCCAAAGAACAGCAAAACGCGTTTTGTTTTTGAAAAATTGTATTGAGTACAGCAAACCTACAAAACCCAATACCATGGTTTGTTTGAGTTTAATTGCCTTCAAAACAATCAATTTATAATTATATTATTACTCGATAGCTTTTATATTCAAGATACACAGCGCTCAAGTAAGTAAATAAGCAATTATTATGCATAGGGTCCCATGACGTAGCAGACATGCGCACAGAGACTTGATACAATGTGGTAAATGATGTAGAAGGTTATTTCATTACAGCCCTGAAGTCTTGAATGGAGTGATTGACAGTGTAAACCAATACACTCATACTTCTCTCACCTCCTCAAATCCTTTGTTGTGTATACCGTTTCACTCTCAGTACCTGCGCTGAACCATGTAAACTACACTACATCAATTGGGTCAGATTTTCAGAAAATGTACAATTGGCAGCTGTACACATTTAGTAAATTCTGCTAAATTACGCTGCAATTAGGTCAATACTAGGTAAATTCGAGCATATTCGGCATTGCATTGATTCTAGCAATCTGTTTGGTTAGGCTGAACTGTGTTTTGAACTTTATTTTCGTCTGAAATTTGGGTTATTGCCGAAATTGAATTGTACATTTTCTGAAAATCTGACCCAATTACAGTATCACATCTAGATGTTATTTTCCAGGCAAGGAACCTACTGGTAGATCTGTTATTGTACATATCAGAGGTATGCCTCCTTTTTGTATCTCATTTATTGAGTGCAAATAAATAATATGTTTGTTGAATTGAATTCTTATTCATGGGTCTAGAGCTTTAGAAACCAGATCTTGTTCCCCAAAGAATAAGGATGAATTACATTTATTTTTTTAACACGGAAATGAAAGCTAAGATATAGATTGATGTTTCAGAGGCCATTTTTTCGCTCTTGTTTTCGGACATTTGAACCTTGGTGTTGCTTATAAACTTGCTATTTATGTATGTGCAAGCATAGTAAAGCCACATTACCAGCTAAAGCAATAAATGTCCATTTTTCAAAATTTTTTCGTGATCTTTAACGCTGTGGCATGTGAGTTTTGTGCACGGGTTCAGGTCCTAGCATTGCTACAATAGGGGGACTTGCATGTGCTACTTAGGGGGACTTGCATGTGCTACTGCGCATGTCTTTTACTGTAACCTTCTCCTCTTAAATTCTTTCTTCTCCTTCCCCCACCTCTACCTAGAAAGAACCTTTTCTATCTCCTATTTTATCTCTCTTCGCCCCTCTCCCCTTCTCCTCCTCCTATAGCCTCTCTCCCTCCTCCTCCCCCACCTCAAATTTTAGAAACTACTTTCTCCTCCACCACCTCCTTTCTCTCTCCTATACCTCCTCTTCCTCTCTTTGCGCCTCCTTCTCTCTCCTCCTCTCTCCCCCTCCTCCCCAACCTCCACTTCTAGACATAACTTAGCTTAACATGTTCCTCTCTGCTCCTCCTTCTAATTCCTCCTCTACCTCCTCTACCTCCTCTACCTCCTCTACCTCCTCTTCCTCTCTTCGCCCCTCTCCTCACCTCCTCTTCTCTCCTCTTCCTCCCCAACCTCCACTTCTAAACACAACTTCCTCCTCTCTCCTCCTCCATCGCCCCCTCCTCCTCCTCTCTCCTCTACCTCCGTCACCTTTAGCTCCTTCTCCCCATCCCCCAACTCCCCTCCCCCTTTTCTTGTTTGTCCATGGCAGGTGTTATGTCGATACTTTAACATGTAGCAGGCGACAACATGTGAGGTAGACTGGTCACATTTCAGCCTCCATCAGTCAAACTGACAGGAGATTTCACACCTCTATTTAAGACCACCTGTACCAGCGAGTAAACAAACAATTCATTACTATTATATACGGTGTATCTATGTGGATAGATGGTGTATAGGATTTCCCTACAGATACTATCGCACAATATCTATGTATGTGAGAGTCTGGTCATTGGGTGATAGACAGTCGAAAATGATCCCCCTCCAAAATAGCAACAACAACATTGATTACAGATTATATTGTATCAAAATGATGTATAACAGGTGTGTGGGTTTATGCACTATCGGCTGTATTTGAACATCTCTTAAAAATTATGTGAATTTATAAAAGTTTTGAATTCTGTCTGATTTTGTACATATTGGTGTCTTGGTCCATGTATGTATTAGAGTAGCTGGGTATGAAGAGAATTTCACTCTGAACCAGTTGTCCCATTTAAGGAACTAAATAAAAAGATAAGCTATAGAAAATGATAAGGTTTAAGTCATTACACTTTTTCCATATAAATAAACATTTCCGTATTTTTCTTTTTTCAGTCGTATCCAAAATTTTAGTTAAATGACTTTTAGATGGGTTGGAAAAGAATGGAACAAGAAGCAGAAAATTCAGTTTTTGACCGACGTTAACTGGTCAGATGCAGCTTTAATTAAGTTACTGCCTTTGGACCCAGCCGTGCGAGAGGGTTGTGAGTTCGAACCCCACTGTAGGCACCGTTTTTCCTCCTACTGCGACCTGGGGCATAGGAAATCCTTACTTATAATGTTCCTTGCTAAGCTAGTCTTTCCTTGCTCATAGGAAAGACTGTCCGTAGCACTATGCACATTAACGGTCCATATAGCTAATGGTTCTGAAGAAGATATAACATAAGCTTATAAATAAAATAGGCTGCACAGGAAAATAAATCTAACATTGAGATGTGTCCATCTTTGGTGTTCTTCCCCAAACTCGATCCCTTGCTAATTAATCGCTTGAAGAAGTGTAGGACCAGATATTGAATTCCTCAGGGCTTGGAATGGTAAGAATTGTCTGTGCTTAATTCCTTCCTACGCGAAATTGTAACATTATTATTATAGAACTTTTATTTCTCATCAGGTGTACAGTTACATAAAGGAGAAAAGGGGGATAGCATATGATCTGTCATGATTATGCTGGGCGCATTAGAACATCCTGGATATCCGGGAAATGTAACGCCAGTTAAAATAGAATAAGAAAAAAAAAGAGAAAAAATTCCCAGCTTATAGGAGTAGCTTATACACACAATGGTAGGTAGGAATTGTTATTCCCACACACCGAAGGAATAGGGAAACGTGAATAGGAGTTCCCCAACAAATTTTCCTGTCCTTAGCTTATGTGACATCACGCCCCAAGACCACCAAAATAAATACCAACTCTTTTTAGAAATGTGGATTATATTAAGAAGATGTTAAATATTTATATACACCTGGTCCATGATAGACAATGGGTCAACTATTACAGTGAAAGAATTTATGTTTACTTTTTGGCAGAAATGTTTGCACAAACTGTTTTTGCACTTCATACTTTTTCTTTGATTAATAGGTATATCTGAGTATATATTCTGTATTGCCTTGATTCAAACAATCTATTTGGTTTTCTTGAACTGAATTTTTAACCTAATTTTTATCTTACATTAGGTTGATATGAGACAATTGGTGAAGGTGAATTGTACATTTTCTGGTATTTTCACCCATATAGAGATAGAATTTTTATTCCGACAAGAAATAATCACATCAGAATTGGTCAGTGCCCTCTGCCCCCATTGCAAGTTTTCCAGACCTACCCAACACAAGGACAATAAATAATGAATGCATAGTTCATAATTGCATAATTGTAGTTAATTGTTCTTTCAAATGTTCTATTGGCGTCCTATGTTTGTCTTCCTGTCCCAGTATTGTAATAGTGGGACGTAACGATTTCTCATTTACTCAACGTTAGTAACGCGTCCTTGACAACGCTTTTTCCCGCGCAAGCAGCGGTGGGGTTTGGTAGGGGGTGGGGGCTGGGGGGGGGGACAGACAGGGGCATCTAAAGTAAACCCTGTTTGTAAAATAGGCTAGTCAAATTAAATAGGCTAACAAATTGTCAGCTTGTTTTAGAAAAATGATTAATGACATATATTCGTGTTGAATATGAGTTAGTCCTATAATAGAGTTAGTATTATAGGCAATAATGTTGAAACCTCCTTATACTGTAGGATTCCAGTCTCCACTGGATGCGTCTGAATATAAACCAATAAATTCCCCCATTTAATAAATCAAGCTTCACTACATCAATACTAGCTGGATAGTGAATATTTAGATACTAATCTACCCGAAAAAAATGTTCTTAATCATAAGCAGATTATATTCGTTGATATATATCTTTCAAATACACTTGTTAACAACTGAACACTGGTATGGTTCATCATTCTCCATAATAATTCCCATCGATTGACATTACTCCGTATGATGTCTAAGACATCAACACAGTAGCAAGAGAGAAGTTTCCCCAGTATAAATAAAAAACAATAAAGGAAAATATTATCAAATCTGAAAACCCACTAGCAACTTCAAAACCTCAACGTCTTACGATCATTTCGGGTTACAGACGACACAACGTGCATATATTTTGATCGCTCTAACCCTTTAATAAACAGTCTAATTAATTGAACTAGGAAGTCTTATTAATCTTAAGAATATATTGCAATATTGCAACGTCATAACCAACTCAAGATCAATACAAGAATTTCGATCTCCTCACATGCACTTAATCAAACTAAATATAATCAATTTCTCGCTGTTAAAGTCATGTTTAAATTCTAACTTACCTCTTAGACCCAAAAGGCGACGTGACGCTCTGGGTCTTGGTGAGTTGTGATTGCTTTTATATACTCCTTCAAGCTCTCACCCTGGCCCTTCTATAGGCCGACGCACTCAGATATGTCCGAGAATTTCTTTTCCATTTTTATAGACAGATTTAGAGCCTATTGATTACAGTGGGTAAATGAATCAAGATGCGTATTTCACTATATACATTATGGAATTGTATTTGTGCAAATATCTAGTTTACTATTTAAAAATATGCAAACGGTCCACAACAAAAAATTTGATTTTTGTCTTATAAAAAAAACAATTTCTTTCGCGGACCTGTTACATTCCCCACGCCATTTTCAAGGTAATATTTATCCTCAATGCACCACATAAAATCTTCAACACAGTTTTTATTCTATAAAGATCGGGGTCATAATGTAGTGAGAGGGTCTATAGCTTAAGCCCCGCCCACTCTGGCAGCTATGTTCATTTTTAGACCTGTACACACATGATGACGGACGTCTTGATCCACTTTTCACATTATCCCTTCCTGCCGCTCCATTGGCTGTTGCCAATATCCACAGAGCCAGACCTCCAAACCCGGCCTCCAAAATACCTCCAATGGGGGATTTCCGCACCTCGTACGATACAGGGTTTGTTTTTTGTTTTTTTATTTTTGCATGTCAATTTTTTAAACGGTCCTGAAGTTGTTTATAGTCATATTCCCTTAGAGACATAACAGATGTCAATCCATCGAATCAAATAGACCATAATAGCATTTCTATTCGCTATACAGAAACAAGGGAATTACGATGTTGTTTTTGTTTTGCACTGGTAAGAAATAAATCCCAATTTTACAAAACAATACGCAAAACAGATGGTAACGAGGTAGGAGAGGTCACGAAAGAGAACGGGGTTGAAATAGTAGATTCCCATTGGATACGAGCTACGTCAGTCCATTTTTTTAAAATAAACATTTTAGACACTTGATGGGGATTTAGAATCAACAGCATTCTCCTTACCAGAGTTTCATTCTCTCGATTTAATTAATTTAAAGATATTAATTAATTTCAGTTACAGTTAATAGAGTTGGTGGCATTATATGCGAATTTTTATGACATTTGTGAGAGTTATTCTCCTAAGCAACATTCAGGTAGCCAGGTAATAAATATTAGATGTATTGATAAGGCACTTGATAGTTGCATATATAATAATTCTTGAGATAGGATCGGAACGTTCCTGAATTTAATGAGTTTGAGTCTAGTATCTGACTAGCTATTTCATTATCATTTCTTTCTTTATTACGGAAGGTTTTTATGCTGGTGGTAATGATTGTTCTTATCATAGCATTTTATTGTCAAACAAAGGCGACGTCTGAAAACATACATGCTGGATAGTACTTTTTTCTCGATTCGATATAACTTAACTATTATATTGGCCTCAAATTAATAAAAAAAAAACAAAGATTAAGAATGTTGACCATACCACACTATTGATAATAATTAATCATAGTTTAGGGATAACATTTCAAGTCTTGCATGGTATTTCTTAGCAAGTATTTGGAGTCCATGCATAATATATTGACAATTTAGCTGGCATGTATGGGTCAGATTTTTAGAAAATGTATCACCATATATTTCCTCTCATGTACCATTGGAAATAAAAACAATTATATCTAATATGGGTCAGATTTTCAGAAAATGTACAATTGGCAGCTCTACACATTTAGTAAATTCTGCTAAATTAGGCTGAAATCTTGTCAATACTAGATAAATTCAAGGATATTCGGCATTGCATTGATTCTAGCAATCTGTTTGGTTAGGTTAAACTGTATTTTGAACTTTATTTTCGTCTAAAATTCGGGTTATTTGAGGAGATTGGCGAAGTTGAATTGTACATTTTCTTAAAATCTGACCCATATATTGTCTGTTTCATGTATTCGTCCGGGAGGACTTGGGTAAAATTTCAAAAGGACATCTTTTTTTCAAACTTTCTCGTTTCTGTAACCTAAATTAGTTTTGAGAAATGTGTTACAGTGATGCCAAATACTGCCATGAACTTATTAGTCTTGTTGATGACTTTGGAAATATCTTACAGCCATAAATATGTCTAGATCACTGTATTCCAATATGGATATGACCAAAAGAAGAGAACTCAGAATTGAAATTATGAACAAGGCTAAGTAATGTAGATGGATATCAGATTTTTGTTGAGTAATGTTGAGATATCCTTTTTGAAAATATCTAAATATTACTGTTGAGAAAGCTGTCATACCCTCGATGGAGTTGTGGGGATTCATTTCAATTCAAAGCATTTTTTATTATTTTATATTTTTTTATTTATTGTGCAAAAAGGAGACCCGCGTCCGAAAGCGATATCCAGGTCTTCCAGCGGGTTCCTAATCATAGTTAATTAAGCTAAACTCAATTATTGGAATTGTATATCTGACAATAACCGGGACATATTCCATGTTTCGGACAAATAAACTTTTAAAACCATTAAACATTAATCTAGAATGTTAGGGCTTCGGGTACATTAATTTATCACAATTAAATTACTATTAGTGTATTTTGTTACTCGGTGGTTTGTCATTGAAAAACAATTTAATTGTGACGTTATTTCAATGATGATAGAACACCGTGATGAAAATCCAATAATATCGATCAGTTAAAAACGAAAATCTACAAACAAAAACCTAGCCTACATTTTTAAAATATACGGGCCCTTTGTACCCTATTTGCCTGAATAAACATTTAGAGTTTCTTTGGAGATATTCCCCTCCTTTAGTTTTATTTGAGTCTAGGCCTATTTAGGGTAATCACAATTACAAATACATTAATGTTATCCACCAACTTCGATAGTGAGACGAAGCAATAATTAATAAACTCCAGTACAAAATAATGAGAATAATTGTCAGATCCAGTGCGACTGAATTTTGAATTATAAATGATTAGTTCATGGATTATTAAAGTTTCATTAGTTTCTTTCCAATTGTCTGTATTCTTTTTCCTTCCTTTCCTACTCTACCTTCCCTCTTTCTTTTTACAAAATTTCTTACTATAAACAGATTAAATATACATTAAAATTGAAGTCCTTACGTTACTAGAGCCAGTGAATTATCATTGTCAGATGCTTTTAGGACAGCCCAATAATTATATATAAATGAGGACGTCTTTTGGTTCTATAACTTAAACTTGTATTTCGGTAATATAGGCCTAATTTCACTGTCTGCTATAGCCTATATGTATCAATAATTGTGTGCTTTATGATGAATAAATTGCAGCCTGAAGATTCCATGAAGCGTCAATAAAAGTTGAACACAAATCCAAAAGAAGAACGACCATTTCTCCGGGCGTTGGCATACCGTGTTTCCACCAACTACTCAACGGGCAACCGTCGCCGCTACCCCCGACGCCACTGCCGCTGTATGCATGCGCATTCCCTACCAGGGTAGATTAATCCACTGTATTGCGTCTTCACATTTTCTCTCACATGAAGGACAGACAATAGAAAATAGCCACATGAAATTATAAACTTGAAATAAATCCGAAACCTAGCGGTCAACCGGTAGGCTATGACGGGGTGACACTGACATAGATAACGACGTAAGATTCCCTCCGTTATGTGATGTCGTCTCCTTTGGATTCCTCACGCAAGTAAATGGAAATCACAAAATAGTGCCTGAGAATGATCAATATATATATATGATGCCATTGAATGAAATATGACCCTATTTCTTTGCTCAGAAGGTAAGGCATACATGGACAATTACCAACGAGACAACAATCATATCTAACTGAATGTAAAATGGTGGGCGACAAATATGGGTTTTTTTTCAACGGAGCCACTGGGTTCCCATTCCAAGAAGAAGCTAACAGCTATAAACAAGAAATATGTCCGTTAACGAGGACAAATATTAACGGACAAATTTCTTGTTTACAACTAGCAGATTAATTCAGAATCAGACCAAAGAACAAACAAGCCCATATAAGGGGGGATGACCAAGCTATATCGATTGTACCTTGTCGCGCGGCCATGTTTGTTGTTTACAAGCATCGGATAATTCAGACCAGAGAACAATCAATTGCAATTTGGGATGACCAAGCTATGTCGTTTGTACCTCAAGAGAACAAAGTCAAAAGTTCAAGCGTCCTCAAGCGTGCCAATTTGTAGGCTAAGTAGCTTTTTACACCCCTTGTTTATGTCATATGTGCCCTGGTTTAAAACCAGGGCACATATGACATGTGTTTTATATAAACACAGGAATACATTAAATTTCATGCTTTGTATGAGGTCACCTTGTGTTTGTGAGACCTGTAGCGTTGTATAGAACTCTACAGCTAGTGCCCCTTATTGTGTTTTTATATCTTAAAACAGTTGGCTTTTTTTTAACGATCAAGGTAAAAAATATCACTTGTGCCGAAAGAGATTTATCTAAACTAAATATTTATTTTGACATGATTTAAATGAAAGATTCTAAAAGGAATGATTGAAGTCAATTATAATCGCCTTTTCACTCTAGGCCAAGCAGTTTCACATGGAACCGACAGAGAATCAGAAGAATGACCATAAGACTGCCAAGAGAGGGGTCAAGAGAGGTGCAGAGGGCACTTTAACTCTGCACAGTTTCTTTCAGTCAAAGGCGAGTAGAACAGGTAAAAGACAAAACAAACATTAAGAAAGATTGAAATGACTAGTACATTATTTTTACTTGTTATATGTATGCATATCAGATGTCATCAGTTACAAAGGCGTGTATAACATTTCCCCTTTTTGTATATTACAAAGGCCCCCTCTGGGCATATATGGGTTTATCTGACCTATACCTATCTGATATCATGCCCATCAATACGGATATACTTACTTACAGGTCTATATTTAGCTTGAATTAAGACATTTTTCATTAATATAAGAAACACATGACTGAAATCTCACTATATTGACATTGACATGTTTATATGATTCTCATTATGCAGAGAAAAGTCAAGAGGTACTTTGTGACTCGATTCCAACCAAGAGACATAAGCGTGATAGACCTGAGAGTGATAGACCTGAAAGTGAGAGACTTGCCAGTGAGAGTTGCGACAGTGAGAGACGTGAGATTGGGAAACATGACAGTGAGAGACATAACAGTGAAACACATAACAGTGGAAATCAGGAAACTGAAGAAACTGTACACAAAGAAAGTGCAACACCCTGTCTAGGCATATGTTGCAATGCGGATGCTTTCTCTGCTTATCAGCCTAAGTCAGAGAGAGTATTGAAGAAAACCACAAGGGAACAAGGAATGATTAAAGGAAAAAAAGTCTTTAGAACATTTCAGGAACATTGGTATGCTAAGTACACTTGGTTGTCACTATGTGAACTTTCTGGAAGAGTGTTCTGCTACACTTGTATGCTTGCCCACAAGAAAATGCTAATGGTACTAAATAGCAAAGGAGAGGATTCTTTCATAAAAGATGGCTTTAATAACTGGAAAAAGGCGATGGAAATTTTCCAGAAGCATGAAAAGTGCAGGGTTCATATTGAAGCATCAACAAATACTGTAAGAATGGAGTCAGGCACAGTCTCAGTACTTGCACAGCTGTCCGTCCAGAGTGATGATGAGAAAACCAGGCACAGGGCTGCACTTCTGGCACAACTTCAGGGCCTGTGGTACCTTCTGCGACAAGGGTTAGCTGTTAGAGGCCACAATGACCACGAGAACCCCAGTGGGAACATGCCGCAGATACTGCAACTTTGTGCAAAGATAGAAAAGATTTTCTGTCCATTACAAAACCACCAGATCATGGCTAAATGGATTGCAGATAAAGATTACCAGTCACCACCAATTGTTAATGAAATTATCATGCTGATGGCCAACACAGTGCTTCGTGTGATTCTGGAAAAAATAAGAAATAGGCAGTGGTACAGTATAATAGCAGATGAGACACGTGACAAAGCAAATAAAGAACAATTCTGTGTGTCAATTAGATGGGTGGATGAAAACCATACTGTCCATGAGGACACAGTTGGCCTTGTAGCTGTGGACAAAACCGATGCACAGACTCTAACAGATGCCCTAAAAGATGTCCTCCTAAGATGTATTCTGCCACTGTCAGATTGTAGGGGACAAGCATATGATGGTGCAAGCAATATGTCAGGAAAGTTGAATGGTGTTGGTGCAAGAATAAGGAAACTGGAGCCATTGGCACTGCAGGTACATTGTAGTGCTCATTGCGTTAATCTTGCTTTGCAGGACACTGCACGTAATGTAAAACCAGTAAAAGCTGCACTGGACATTGTGTGGGATATATGTGGTTTGATCAAATTTTCACCAAAGAGGGAAGTTCAGTTTGAAAATTTGAAAAAGAATCTAGCCCCTACAAACCCTTCATTGAAACCACTCTGTCCCACTCGGTGGACATGCAGAACTGCATCGATAGATTCAGTAATCAAAAACTATGCAGTGCTACAGGAGCTAATGGATACAGTAGGCACAACTGGAACCGATGATCCTAGTCGGCGTGCTGGGGGTGTGAGCGCCCTTATGGATAAGTTTTCAACCATGTTTGGACTAAAGTTAGCTCACATGGTATTCGGTGCCTCAGAAAACCTTTCACGAGTCATTCAAGCAGAAGACACATCAGCTGAGGAGATTGCTAAAGCTGTGGAAACAGCTATCCAATACTATGAGCATCAGCGCAGAGAAGCATCATATACAGAATTCTATGAAAGTGTTCTGAAAGAGGCAGAAAACAAGACAGATCCCCCCACTCTTCCACGCCATAAAACAAGGCCAAAAAGATATGATGACGGTGGAGCTCCACACCAATTCACCTCTGTAAAACAATTCTTTGGGCAATCGTATTATGAAACTTTGGAGAGGGTCATAGGAGAATTAAGAAGAAGATTTGATCAGGCGACCTTCAGTTTTCTGAAAGGGATAGAACATGTTGTTCTGTCTGCTTGCAAAGGTAATTCTGCAGATTTGCAGGTACTGAAGAGGTACGAAAATGATCTCTCCTTTGACAAGCTCACACTGCAATTAGCTATGCTTCCTGCCTTGATTGAAACAGAGGTGGTAGATATTTCCAGGAATGGGTTGAGCATGAGGCAGGTGTCAAAAGCTGTGACTTCGTCCAAGACAACTAGAGCACTCTTCAGTGAAGTGGACAAGTTGTTGCGACTTTATTTAACATTGCCTGTTACCTCTGCAACTGCAGAACGCACATTTTCTACACTGAGGCGCATCAAAACATACCTTAGAGCCACCATGTCTCAGCAAAGATTGAATAATTGTGTCATACTCCATGGACACCAGAAGGAATATGATAATCTGGATATGGTTGAAATTGCTAAAGAGTTTATAAAGTGCAACACAACAAGAGAGGCTTATTTTGGGAATTACTAAAACTGTTGTATTGTGAGACTTTTTTTACACAGGTTATATTCACATTATGCAATAAGTAAATTATTCTCAATGTAAGCTGTATTCATATTTCACCCACAGTGAATCTAATTCTGAAGTGCAACAGTATAAGAATAATGTTTTTATACACAAGAAAAATCCAAAAATATGGTTATTCTAGTCTGAAGCCTTGGTGAATACATTGTATCTACATATATACACAACCTACATCTAGTGTTTTACCCATCTTATATATTGTCATTATTTTTATATCAATGAAACGGTACTGTACTACTGTACTGTACTATAGTATCAAAAATCTTATATACTGTCATTATTTGTATATCAACGAAATGGTGCTGCTGGTATCAACAATGATAGAATAAAATATGCTGCAATATAGTTTTCGATGTTTTTTCACTTTTCCTGACAGAGCCCAGTTATTAACTAATGAGGTTTTAGGAATAAACAAAATGATCTTCACCCAATTTCCCTGTGAGAGTGCTTTCAGATTTCTAGAAAATGATATTGAAATGTCACCAGAAGGCACCATTTCATGGCTCGTTTTAAAAAAAAATCCCGGGGGGGCATGCCCCCGGACCCCCCTAGTGTTTCTTACTCGCGCCTACGGCGCTCGCTTGACACTCAACACAATATTCTCTGCCCCCCCAATCTTTTTTTCCTTCCTACACCCCTGGTTTTTGACCCACTGTTTGTTATTTTTTTCACGTAAACATGTAGACGCCATTTTAAATGTTGATCTGTTGATTCTGACGTAGGTTATCTCTCTATTTTTTTTACAGCAGTTTATTGTTGGTAGACAACTTTATATTTATTAGCTACCTTAGTGGTGGGTGAGGGCGTCATAAAATGTACAATCGGCAGCTCTACACATTCCGTAAATTCTGCTAAATTCCGCTAAAAGTGATACAAACTAGGTGACCTTGGCCCGGGGGTGAAATAACAGATTCATATGGGATACGAACCACATGAGTCTATTTTTTTTTAAAAAGTATTTTAGACACTTGGTGGGGATTTCGAATCAAAAGCATTTTTCATTGCCGTAGTTTCATTACCTTTTCATTACTAGTTAATTGAAATAAAATATATATTAAAAAAATTCCTCGGAGGGGGTAGCGGAATGGATAAAACCACCTAGGGTGGAAGATTTTGAAATCTGATATAAAATTATAGTTATAAAGATTGGGAATGTCAGACCATACTATAAATTATTGAAATAAAACATCATTAATAATACTTTGGCGATAACATTTCATGGTATTTCCCAGCAAGCATTTGGACTCCATACATAATATACGGTATTGACAATTATATAAGGCAAGAAAATAGATGTGTTTCCGATTTATCTGGCTGAAAACTAGTTAGGCAAAAAAAAATGGGTGTTTCCGATTTATCTGGCTGAAAACTAGGTAGGGGAGGGTGGTAACTTTTATTTTTTTTTTAAAATCACCTCCCAGGAACTGAAAAAAATGTCTATTTCATAACAATAGTTGTTTTAAACATGGGAAATGTGCTTTTTGACAGTTCTGGGTTAGGAAAACCCGTTTTCCTGCTTTCATAAGCTTTTTTTGTCAAAAAATCCCCAAAAAGTAAGATATGATTTTTAAAAATTCAGGTATGGTAAAAAAAATGTTAGGTAGGGTAAGGTTTTTCTAGGTAGGCGGGGTAAATCGGAAACACACCTATTTTATTTTTCTTGGCCTTAGGGGTTGGTAACCTTTTTCTTCTTTCTTTTTATTAGGAAACCACTTCCCAGGCTCTGAAAAAAAATATATTTTATAACAATAGTTGGGGAAATGTGCTTTTAACAGTTTCCTGTTAGGAACTGTTTGTTTTAAGAATAAAAAAAGTAAAGTATGGTAAAAAAAAAATCAGGCATGGTAAAAAAAATTGTAGGTATGGGAAGGTTTTTCTAGGTAGGGCGGGGAACGGAGGGTAAATCGGAAAGACACCTATTTGTTTGCCTACCAATGGACTATGTTCCACCCAGTATTGATCTATTTGCAATTATTATTATTATTAACTAAGTTGATGTCAACAACTAAATAAACTTCGATGGATATGACACAGTAGTTTGGCGTCAACTCCTTGTTAATCAGTTAAATACATTATCACAAGATGGATTAAGCTGTGCAGGACGTATACGGGTCATATTTTCAGAAGATGTACAATTGGCAGTTCTACACATTTAGGAAATTCTCCTAAATTAAACTGAAAAATGATGAATACCGTATATCTGAGAATATTTGGTATCGCATTGATTTAAAGTATCAGTTCTGTCATGTTAAACTGCATTTTCAAGCTCATTTTTGTCTTAAATGTGGGTTATTTGAGAGGATTGGTGAAGGCGAATTGTACATTTTCCGAAATTCTGACCCATACATAAATAAGGGTCGAGAAGAAGAACGCGCATCAATATTAGGAAATACACATATTCACATAACGCCAATATCTTCCTGTGTCACCTGACTGTCATAAGTACTGCTATACTATGACACACTATGCAGTATAACAGATCTCATAGAAAGAAGAGAGTGGTCCTGGGTAAGGCCATAAAGTGCCTTTCTGTCTCTTTTTTTCTCTTTCTCTCCCGTTCTCTCCCTTCTTCTCTATCTCTATTTCCTGGGTATGACCATAAAGTGCCTTTCTGTCTCTTTTTTTCTCTTTCTCTCCCTTCTTCTCTATCTCTATTTCCTGGGTATGACCATAAAGTGCCTTTCTGTCTCTTTTTTCTCTTTCTCTCCCTTCTTCTCTATCTCTATTTCCTGGGTATGACCATAAAGTGCCTTTCTGTCTCTTTTTTTCTCTATCTCCCCCTTCTTCTCTATCTCTATTTCCTGGGTATACTATATGACACACTATGCAGTATAACAGATCTCATAGAAAGAGAAATAAATGTACTCGAATCATTATAATTCTCAAAGTGTATGAACAGAGATTATATAAACTGAGCTATTAGTCTTAGTACTACAAGGCTAATTACAGTAAATCGTACATAAAAAGGTACTGTACTGTACTATACGGCACCTATGTTCTAGTGTCTAACTAGAATCGGTATGTATTTTAAGAGATTCTGTATTTTTATATTTTATATTTTTATCTTGATTATATTGTGAGAATGCAATGGCAATTTGCCCAGAGATTCGGTATGCAAAATGATGAAGTCAGAGAAGTCGGATGATAGTAGTCTTCGGCCAGGCAGCAAGGTGTGTCCAAGCTTACTCTGTCCTCTTTATTTATAGTCACACGTTAATTATTCATTAGCATCAAAATGGGTATAGCAAAGTGCGCTCCCGGCGATCCACCCTTATGATTGGCTGAGGGGGATCCTCCTCCACATGATCATGACCCCCAGCGCTCTCCCACGCCAAGGCCATGCGCTGTGCGCCTGCGCGGAGGATCCCTTGCCCTCAACCCCCCCTCCCCTCCCATTATCCCTGACCCAAGCATGTAGCGTCCCCTCCCTCCCCCAGTCCCTTCCCCCCACCCCGTAATGAGAGTCACACCGGAGAACAATTGGCGATGCTATTTCGGTTGCTAAGACAATCAAACAGGTAGACACATAACAACAGATGTCCAGTGCCCCGCTCTCCCCCGCTCCACCCAGGTCCCGCGTGGCGGTCGAGGCCCAGGCAGAGGGGAGGGGGGGGGGGAGAGGGGGAGGGGGGGGGGCGGCCACTCTATGGGTAAATTCCGCTCGCAAGAATTGCAATTCTTTACATTCGTCCAATATTTTTCTTTTGATTGAAAACACAGTCTTTCAAACAAAATACTAGCCGTCCGCCCCATCAATACAAGTAACATTACTAAAAACATACATGTTAAAGCAGTAAGATAAGAAGATAGATATAATACGAGTCAAAGGTAAAAATGTCTCTTTGGGACCTTAATCGGTCAGAAAAATGTCTCTGGAGATGTCTCCTTAGGGGAAGGTTCATTATCGTATGATGCCTTCATTCAATTACTAAAAAGTCTTTTAGTCAACATGGGTAAGAGAAGTCTTTGTGTATATAAGTGTGCTTCTGAACACTTCTACAAATGTCTGTCTCCCTCTGGGGGTTCTACTACACAAATTCCTCTAGTGCGGTCGTCACCGACGTCTCCTCTGCCCGCCTGACCAGCCGAGGCCCCCGCTGGACCTCGTCGCTGGCCGACTGGGCGCCCGTCTCTCTCTCTCTCTCTTGGCCTTTGAGAGCGAGAACGGTTGGGTAGTCAACACTACCGTATTTTCATTATTAAAAACCCTAAAATAACTGCAGAGCACATGTTTTCTCCTGCAGTTTGGCTTATAAAACTCCTCAATGAAAAATACACTTCAAAGCAGAATGGTTTGGAGATAGACAAGAAGCTCTGGTCCTGTGGTGCTTCTTCTCAGACTCCTCTTACTCGCCCCATTCTGTCTGCATAAAACAACTTCTCATAGCGAGAGTTGGATAAAATACCTTTGGGCTGGATCCTTGTCCGTGGATTCCACCATTTTCTCCTGAGAGAGAAATGGATTTCACCCAGGTATGTTACTCTTTGCTCTGCGGTCTCTCTCGCACCCGAGAGAGGGCAAAACAGCGTTAATAGTAAAATATTAAAAGAGTACAAAGAAAAGACAAGTTCATAAAGTGATTAAAGTACTACCCAGAAAACCAAACAAAATAGCTGAAACTTATTACTTCATCCTGGTCAGTCCGAGATTGGCAGCGTAATATGGTGAGGTAGAGGGGTGGGCGGGGAGGTGTTCAAAGGGGCGGGAATCAGCCCTGGCGCCAGGGTCAGATTCTCCATCCTCTCGATCTTCGTCTTGGGGGGGTAGGATTTCCAGGGTGAGGGTTGGAGGTTCTTCGGGGGCGTTCTCTCGGGGCCTACGGTTCCTTTGGCAACACTGGAGGTTGACCATGCCTCTGGGGGCAAGCCCCTTTCGGCGGCGGAGGTAGAGGATTCCCAGGGTCATGACTCCTAGGAGGGTGGGGATGAGAGTGGCTATACCCCAGATAGAACTTTCAGACCAGGGGCTAGGGATAGGTGTGGGGGAAATGGGCTTAGGAAAATCGGTGAGAGAGAGTAAGGGTATCTCAGCTCTCTGTAAAAGGGTCAATTGTTGGGTTAATTGGGGGTAAAGGGAGAAATTTCCATAAGTCAGATTAAACCCGGGGAGGGGCATAATCGTGGGGGTGGGGAGGATTATATGGGACTTATGGCGTTTGATGCTACTCACACGCCAATCCTTTCCAACCAGGAGACAACCGTCTTCTAACATTACCATAGTATGCTGGCGATACGTTTTAATTACTGGCTTCTGCCCAGGACACCTCAGGATGGTTTCTAGGGGTTGATATACTGTTAAAATTATAGAAGAAATGGACTCTCCTTCTCTAAATACTTGATTGGTCAAATTACCTCTCTTCAAAATCTGGGCCCTACAAAGATCGGGTCTTTTACCCATGATGATATTGGTCTCACAAGTTGGGGTTAGATGTTCAATTGCAGCTGAGCAAATTTGTGGTTTAAACCCAATACAGTGCTGTGGGAGGAAAGATGCACTTGACACGCTGTCTAGGGCCACTTCTTCCTCTCCCATTAACTTTCTGAGGTGGTCAGCACCATACGGGACGGGGAAATATTTTAGTCTATAATGTAGAAATTGGGTGCCTGAAACAGCCGGAATTACCGTCTGATATACTAACTCCTGCTCGCCATCTAGTAATAGTTGGACGTTCAGGTGCCTGTAATACCAGCGGTTATCTTGTGGGGTATAATGCTTCCCTTCTTGTAATTTAGACAGAATTTCTGATAAATATGCCAGTGGTAAAATCTGGTCAGTTAAGAATCCCCTTTCCAGCTGAATTCGCTGGCGATAGAACAATTCGTTCTGACGGTAGTAATTTTCTACCGCTCTACCTACTTGTTGCAATAGAACATCCACTTCCCTTCGCATGTGGATTCGGTGAATTTCTATACTAAAACCATTCAAATGTGTTAAGATATCAGCCACCTGACGGGAGATGTTATTGGCTGCAGCTTGGAGCGCAGCAATGTCCATACGGTTTTCTCTCATATAGAGTCTAGTTTGGTTCAGCACAGACACCATCTCCTCTTGACAATGGGCTAATATTTCCTCACTATTGTGGGTCGCTTGAACTGCAGCTTGCAATTCCTCGACCTGTCCAACCGTAGCTGTGCCAAACAGGGCACGGCTCAACGAACCCACAAAATTAAATAGGCCCCTCTTCTTCCTGTTTTTGAGGTGGGCCTGTGCTGGTATCTCTGTCCGGAGGAACTCCATGTGCTCCTCCCAGTGGAGAACATCTTGGTCTCCCACAACCTCCGCCTGTCTGAGCTCTGCAATCCTTCGTTTAAGAACCGAGATCCAAGTTTTGACAGGAGGGGGTGTGGGAGGGTGCAGTACAATCACAGTCGTCCAAGTCGCGGTCAGGGCTCTGACCTCCCCTTCCTCATACACTAACACCCCTTCCTCCTCAAACAGACCGCCTCTAACCATCGTGGTTAAGACGATCATCAGGAGGGTTTTTAGGGTGAAGTGGGAGAGAAATCCGTCACTGGTGGTGCCACTGGATCGAACTCCCATGGCTGGGGCTGTGGTGGGGGTGACGGTGGGGGTGATGGTGGTGGTGGTGGCGATGGGGGTGGTGATGGTGGTGGTATGCAGGGCAGCTTCCTAGGCCTCTGCACAGGTGAAGAAGGTGAGACTGGGTTGGGGGAGGAGTCAGGCCTCTCTCTCTTTGTAGATCCCAAAGAGTGGAAAACCTTAATCCTCTTCTCGGTGCCTTCAGATGTAGTGCTCAGGGCTTTGGGTAGAGGGTTTGTAGTTGGAGTCTCAACTCTCCCTCTCTTAGCCCTTGATCTTGTGACTGGACCTGGAGGTGGTGTGCGCTGAGGGGCAATCTCCACAGCAACGGCGGGTGGTAGGAGTGGGCGCACTGTGACTGGCTTAGGTGTAGCCAGTACTAGTACTTTCTCCTTTGGCGGTCGCTGCTGGGGTGGGCGTGGCACTTGTTGTGGTCGTTGGGGGCGTGGCACTTGGTCCTCGTCCTCCACTAGCATGTGCTCTTCCTCTGGTTGATTTGCGGGCGCGTCTTCCTCCTGTGGCTCTACCTGAATTATACGAGGCATGTGAGGTATGGGTATGAATACAGGGTCAGGCTCTGCCTGAGGCTCGGGCCTTTGTGGGGGTGGTGGTCTGACTCGATTAGCTTGTTGGGCCTGTCTCCGAGCCCTATTACGTTTACCTTGACCCGCCCTTGGTTGCCTAGTTCTCAGTACATCCCATTCTATTTCCCCTGATACCAACTTAAGTCTATTTCTATTAATACGTTTTTGTTCACCTTGGGGTCCTCTCAGAGTTATGACGGTACCCCTGATACCAGTTATCATGTAACCATGATCCCATTTCGGGTCCAGTGGAGTGCTGGTACCCGATAACACCACTACGTGATCCCCTATGTTTAGATCTTTTGCGTTCGCTCTGGCTCTCAATCTTTCGTAATTAGCCACCCTACTTGCCTCAGTGCGCTCAGCGGCCTCTCTGAACGCACTTGTCAAGGCCTGTAGGCGCTCACTTAGCACGGCATCCTCTGTTCCCTCTGGAGTAGGGAATATTTTAGAAAAAGGGTATTTTGGTTTGGTGCCGAAAGTTAGAAAATATGGTGTGAAACCAGTTACACAAGAGGTGGAGACTCTATGTGCCCAGAGGGTAGGGCCTAAATGGCTCTCCCACTCTGCTGGTCTGGCGTTTATGAATTTTCTGAGTATTCCTTTAAATGTTTTGTGGAATCTCTCTATTTTACCGTTTGTGGTAGGGTGGAAACTTGTGGAGTGCCTTACTTCAGTGCCTATTGATTTGAGATACCCTTCTACCTGTTGGTTCATGAATTCTAGCCCCCTGTCGGTGATGACTACCTCTGGAGGGCCATACCTGGGGACGTATTCATTCGCCAAATAGTCAGCTATATTCTTAGCTGCTTTGGTGGGTATGGGTTTAACTTCTACCCAGCCAGTAGCGTGATCTATTACAGTTATTATATACCTGTTCCCTTGTTCAGAAACGGGGAAGGGACCACACAGATCCATCCCTAGTATCTGGCCAGGGTATTTTGCCAGAGGCATAGCTGTAGGAGGTACACGCGCCTGCCCGACTCGGTTCACTGCACACCTAGCGCATTTGGTCAAAACACGGAAAGTATCCCTTCGCATTGTGGGCCATTTATAGGCCTCTTGAATTCTATCCAATGTTTTTCGCATACCCTGGTGGCCTACCTCAGTGTGGGCGCGCCTCACTACTCTATACCTGGCTGAGGGTGGTAATACCAACCGGGGGTAGGCTGGCTTACCTGGGGGAGGAATCAGAGTAAAGAGCATTCCATCAATTATGGTATAGTCTCCCTCCTCTTCCACCCCTTGTTGGAACTCATCCATTTCCCTCTGTTCTAACCTTATTTGCTCTTTCTCGAGTTTATCAAATTCCCAAGGAATTTCATCTATTTCTTCTAAAGCGCAGACTTCAAATTGACTGAGAGTCGGCTCTTTTCCCTTGGTTTTTATTCGAGAGAGCATATCCGCCCTAATGTTGTTGGCCCCTTTCCTATACTCAATGGGAGCCCCATATTCTGCTATAAGTACCGCCCACCTCTGAATTTTTGTGTTTTTGACTTCACCTACAAATAGCGATTTTAATGGCTTGTGATCCGTATAAATTTTGAACTCGCTACCTTGAAGATAGGGCCTAAGTTTGTTTAGCGCATAAACAATAGCATATGCCTCTTTCTCAATCGTAGCCCAATTTAGCTGTGGTCCGGAGAGTTGTTTAGAGATATATTGAACAGGTCTCTCCACACCCTGACTATCAGTCTGGACCAATATGGCCCCTATTGCGTAATCACAGGCATCTGTATAAAGGCGGTAGGCCTTATTTAGCTGGGGATGTGCCATTACTCTGTCTGAAGTAAGTAGCTCCTTCAGCATTTCAAAAGAATTTTGTTGTTCTTCCAACCATTCAAACCTAGCGTACTTTTTGGTAAGTTTTACTAGCGGATAAGCTACCTTAGCATAATCTGGAATACATTGACGGTAATACCCAGTCATCCCTAGAAAGGAGCGAATTCCGCTCACGTCTTCTGGGGGTAGCATATCCCTGATTGCACTACATTTATCTGGGTGGGAGTTAATCCCATCCTTGGAAACCTGGTAGCCGAGGAGATCTACCTTTTCCTGTTTGAAAATACATTTACTCTTTTTGATTGTAATTCCGAACTCTTCTAATTTATCAAACACCAGAGCCAAATGGTGGTCGTGCTCCTCCTCAGATTTGGAATAGATTACAATATCGTCTATAAAAGTCATGCAAAATTTTCCAATAAATTCCGAAAACATTTTATTCATGGCCCGTTGAAAGACAGCTGGTGCATTAGTGAGACCAAAAGGCATTCTCCTGAAGTGAAAAAGTCCTCTGTGACACACGAATGCAGTCTTTTCAATACTCTCTGGGTCCATTTCTACCTGCCAGTACCCGCTTTTTAGGTCAATGGTGGAAAAGACAGTTGATCCTGCCAAGCTATCGAATATGTCCTGAATATTTGGGAGAGGGTGAGCGTCCTTTTTAGTCACAGAATTGAGTCTTCTAAAATCTACACAAGGTCTATTACTCCCATCTTTCTTAGGAACCAACAATATTGGGCTCCCCCATGCTGAGGTGCTGGGCTCAATTACTCCCAGTTCCAGCATTTCATCTAATTCCTTATCAACTAGTTTTCTTTTAATCAGGGGCAAGCGATATGGCCGTTGATTAATGGGGCGCGCATTTCCAGTATCTATGTGCATTGTCACATCTTTAAATTTTCCAAGATTACCCTTTTTGCCTTCTCCAAAAACAGCCGGGTATTTTACTTCCCAAGCTTCTGCTTCAGTGTGGATGGAGGCAAATTCTAAATCAGAGTCACCCACCCACCCACTCTTATAGCTTTTCCCTTCTAAAATGATTTTTCTCTTTTTGAATACAATGTGGGCGTCTAGAATGTCTAGCGCGTCGTCCCCTAAAAGCATTTCATGGTGGAGTTTTTTAACAACATAAACTGGAAATGAGCTACCTCCCAAGTTAATAATCGCCTGTCCCTCTGTTACAAGTTCATGACCAGAGAGGGATTTTAAGGTCTCTCCCTTTGTTAGTATGAGTGGACGGTGATAGGCTTTACAGAAAGCCTTCCACATATCCTCTCTCATCAAACTTCTAGACGCGCCGGTATCAATGAGAGCCCGCATCCCCATCCCCGCCACTGGGATAGAAATACAAAATCTCCTGTCCGGCCTGCCTATTCCCCCTGGTTCCCGATCTTAGGGGTGGCGGCAGCCATCTGCATGGCCGCTACCACCGCCGCTTGTACATGAGCATATCTTTGAGAGCATTCTCTCGCAAAATGTCCCTCTTCCCCACATTCATAGCAAACACCCTTGCCCCTAAACCTCTTCCCTCCTCCCTGTTTATTCTTTTCAGGACCTGCGTCCCCTTTACCTTTTCCCTTCCCTTTCCCTGAGTTATTAACAGCTTGAGAACTGGCAACCGGAGGGGGTGGGTAGGATGGATTGTAATAAGGTGGATACATAGGCAACATGGGTGGTTGAAAAGGGTACTGGGTGGCTGTACTTGGTTGGGGCATGATCACAGTTGGGTTAGGGGTTTTTATGTTCTCCCATTTTTCTATTACTTTGGTCAACATATTTATTCTAGCCTCTAATTCAGAAAAAGGTACCCAATTTGCTGGGGGTTTTGGAATTTCGGGTTTTAGTTGATTTAGGACGGCCCCTATCTCCATTGGCTCGTCCTTTCTCTCACCTCTGGCAGGCTGGCCTGCCAATGCGAAGGTGTGAGCGGCAGCTGAGGCTTGAGTGATAGCCTCAGCCAGAGTCAGAGGACGAGCGGCAAATACGTCATGACGTATCTGCTCGTCCCTCAGTCCTCCCACAAAATTCCTTACTAGCGTCTCTTGGACAATATCATGATTTAAATCATCCATGCTATATGCCCTTTGAGACGCCAGCTGGAATTTGCGTCCATACTGCTTAGCATCCTCGTACGGGAGTTGATAAAGATCAGTGAGGCGTGCCCTGAGCTGTTGTTCCTCCTCTTCATTCATGAAGAGTCGGAAAATCTCTGCCCTTGCCAGATCCCAGGTTCTGTTCTCTGCTATCTGCAGGAACGCTGCCACACACCTCGCTAGAGGCCCACTAGCAAGCGTCCCCAAAAGCTCTAAAGTGAGGTCATCATTGGCCGCACAATAGGCTTTTGCCCTGCTGATCCCATCCAGCCACTCTCTCAAGGTGTCCTTGTTGGAACCATCATTGGCTCCCAACATAGATCCATGGTGTTCCAAACGCCTTCGGATCTCTTTGATTGCCGCAAACCTTGCCCTTCTTTGATTGACATCTAGAGCAGCAACCGCCTCTGCATCTAGCGCCCAATCAACCTCCATTGCGGTTTTTAGAGAGAGTAACTAGACAGTACAAGGTACAGATCTAAACATACAGAACCCAAGGACCTAGCGAAATAAAAGCTCTAGGCATTTCTCACGCACTCTCCAAGTATTATGAGTGGTTAAGTGTGATCATTGCACCCAATTTTGTACAGTGTCCCCAGATCCGCTTCCCACACATTCCACAATAATATACAAGCAAAATCAGAGTTCAGATTTCCACTCACCCAGTCCTGTTCTTCATTTGCTCGCCTGGTTTTTCTCTGACTTCAAGATGAGGGTTTTGCTATTTTAGCAAGTCGTCTCTTCGAATGGTCGCCAGTGTGAGAATGCAATGGCAATTTGCCCAGAGATTCGGTATGCAAAATGATGAAGTCAGAGAAGTCGGATGATAGTAGTCTTCGGCCAGGCAGCAAGGTGTGTCCAAGCTTACTCTGTCCTCTTTATTTATAGTCACACGTTAATTATTCATTAGCATCAAAATGGGTATAGCAAAGTGCGCTCCCGGCGATCCACCCTTATGATTGGCTGAGGGGGATCCTCCTCCACATGATCATGACCCCCAGCGCTCTCCCACGCCAAGGCCATGCGCTGTGCGCCTGCGCGGAGGATCCCTTGCCCTCAACCCCCCCTCCCCTCCCATTATCCCTGACCCAAGCATGTAGCGTCCCCTCCCTCCCCCAGTCCCTTCCCCCCACCCCGTAATGAGAGTCACGCCGGAGAACAATTGGCGATGCTATTTCGGTTGCTAAGACAATCAAACAGGTAGACACATAACAACAGATGTCCAGTGCCCCGCTCTCCCCCGCTCCACCCAGGTCCCGCGTGGCGGTCGAGGCCCAGGCGGAGGGGAGGGGGGGGGAGAGGGGGAGGGGGGGGGCGGCCACTCTATGGGTAAATTCCGCTCGCAAGAATTGCAATTCTTTACAATATACTCTGTATTGTAACTCTTGTTTAGTTCCCCATTATTCACTATAAAACCTTGCTATATTTTCGTCTCTAGTAAAGGTAACAGCGGGAAAACATGGAATTTGATTCCATAAGCTTGTCGACCTTTATGTCACATTTGTTTCGTAATTATGTCGCTGTGGTGATGAATAAACAATTTGCAGATCAAATCAAATCAAGTATTGTAATAAAGTTAAGAGAAAGATTTGGCGACGTCCACAATGCATGTATACATATCTCTTTTAAAAGCATGACATTCATTCCTAGTGATACCAGCAATTCATATAATTCCTGAATGTGTTTAGAACCCGGGGAGGGTAGGTTTATATCTATTTGATCTATAAGTAGAATAAAAAGAATAAAAAAAATAGTGAAGAACAGTGAATAAAAGATCTCACCCCCAGATCGTGTATCGTGTGTGCTCGATCGCAAATTCGCTGGGTATAAGATTTCCCAGAATTCATTGAACAACTTGGCGACTTGGCGACATTGAAACAACTCATCAACCCAGAGGTATGTTGCAAAAGGAGATCCTTACTGAAAATAGTCCTTGCTAAGGCCAAAAGAATTATAGGTGTGTTTCCGATTTATCCCCCACCCCCTTACCTAGAAAAACCGTCCGCTACCTTACCAGCACCTTTTAAGTAAGATACCATTAACCTTTTACTACTAGTTAAGACTAATAACTCAGTTTATACAATCTCAGTTTATAATGGATAGAGTGAATCGATTTCTTAGAGAATTAATAATTAAAGTTTTTCTGAAGCAAGGATTTGTTATGCAACGTGAACAAAGCCTCATAAAGTAATCACTCTAGGTCCAAACCCTCAGATCAGATATAAAGAGTGGTATGTCAGCCTACCTCGCTAATCGGTGTCTTGTCCTAGAAGTCGGCGTTTTAATGGGAATATAATGATATTTTGTGGTCTTAATGGAATTATAATGGCTCTTTGCGGCTAAAGGCGAGAGGCTTTCCCTTCATTTGAAGGGACTCTCTCAGGTTCGGGCCTTGACTGTAATGCTCAGTCTTTGTACTGAGGAGGAATTCCCTGTAAAGGTCATAGGTCAGGTCAGAAAGGGTAACGTTGAAACGAAATCAACCATCCGAGGTCATTATTCACAAGAATTGGTGCACATCAGTTGAACTACAAGAGGGTCAGACTTTCAGAAAATGTACAATTGGCAGCTCTACACATTTAGGAAACTCTGCTAAACTTGGCTGAAAAATGATGAATACCGAGAATATCTGAGTATATTCGGTATCACATTGATTTAAAGTATCAGTTCTGTTATGTTAAACTGCATTTTGAAGCTTTTGTCTTAAATGTGGGTTATTTGAGAGGATCGGTGAAGGCGAATTGTACATTTTCTGAAAATCTGACCCAAGACCTATCCCAGTGATGACTTGTAAACCGATCAGCCCTTTCACCTCGAAAGAATTGAAAGAATTCGTCCACCACGACCTTTGTAGAAAATATTGATTCAGAAGACATGTTGCGAGTGTTCTGGAATTGAATTGAAGGTAGGCAGGTAGACAAATGGGTGAATCCAGGTCTTCCAGCCTATACTAGGTACACGAGATTTGTTTCAGGAAAATGAGTCATAAGTCGCAAAATATGGATTTTGAGATATCACAATATTTATTAAGAGGAGATCAAGCTGATTCCAATGAGAGTAAACACTAGGGTACCTAGCATGTATTTCTATATTTTATGTTTGATATTTTTATTTTTGAAAAAGAATATTTGCAATGTGTTTGGCTGGGTAATTACCAGTAAAGTAACTAAATATACTCGATACAAAGGCCTTCAAAACGCAATGATATGTTTAATACAATGTCATGAAATTTGTTACACGGATTTATATGACTATAACCACTAAACCATCTGAAAATCAGAACATTTCAATAAGGAGAACTTGTGGAAAAAACACTTGGAAAAATATCCATTTTGCGACTTATGACTCATTTTCCTGAAACACATCACATGATACATGCAGTATATAAAAAGACATAAAATAAGTTATAAAACAAGTTATGAAACAAGTTATAAAACGGATAATATAAAATTCACTAATATCATTATTCATGATAACAAGATGTTAGATATATAAGATCCTGAATCGTATAGACGTAGCACCATATCAGTTAATTCAAATACATATATGATATCAGAGTTTTCAGAGTTTAACTCTAACTTAACATAATATTTTAAACATCGATATTTTCTAATTTCTTTCCTTGTTTCGAATTCATGTGCTTCCGCGGGCAATGCATTCCATGCTATTTTTATGGCTTTGTAGAGAAAACTATTTCTTTATAATGCAGATTTTATTCCACTTTATTAATTCTATAGGTCAGATTTTCAGAAAATGTACAATTCAATTTCGCCAATTTTTTCAAATAACCCAAATTTCAGACGAAAATTAAGTTCTAAGCACAGTTCAACCTAACCAAACAGATTGGTAGAATCAATGCAATGCCGAATATACTCGAATTTACCTAGTATTGACCAAATTGGAGCCTGATTCAGCAGAATTTACTGAATGTGTACAGCTGCCAATTGTACATTTTCTGAAAATCTGACCCATATATTCATTTAACGGACCTTCAACGGACGGACGGACGGACCTTCGACGCGAGATTGTCAACTTATGGCCTATTGTATACCTTGCCATGACTCGTAAAATGTATGACTTGTAAAATGTAAAATGTTAGTAATATAATAATTGCGACTGCATCTGGAAATGATGACATGGAACGGAGGAAGAAGGAATATGAACATTTCCATCCCGGAATTACATATATGGTGTTGCGTCCCAAAGTAGATCTAATGATGACATCCGTACAGACTTTTCCTCAGTGGTACAAGCTATTTCTCATATTACAAATTCGTTTCCAACTGCTAACTTCCTATGTCCGGACAGATTTGACTATTTCCAGAACAAAAAGTTCCATGTCAGTGGCAATTTCTCCATGTCAGCCTCCTTTTCCACTATTTCCCCTTAAATAGTCACCACAGAAAAGTATATCACTGCACCTTTTTCCTATGTCTCCTGTGGTATGTCCTATTTCCTCTACATGAAAAGCCATGTCCAGATATAACCGCTGCGAGATAGATTTGTAGGATTTGTATGATTGGCTATGGTTACGTTATTAGAAGAGAATGAGAATAAGACCCACCCTGCCATCCCATTCTCCACCCCACCCTACCCTGGCCTCAGCGCTGTTCACTTAGTCAGTGAACAGCGCCCCTGGTGTCAGTTGATGTAAGTACGGAGGTGTTGCGACGGTACCGCCGGAGCGGCTTGACGAGGAACTAAAATGCGTCGAACATGCCGTGAACGATGGCGCCGATTGTATGCCTACCGTAAAACACCCAATGGATTATTACAGACTGTGTAAGTGTTGAGAACAGATTACAAAATTGGAGTAAACTGAAGTGTACAGAACTGGTATCTAGGACGATTTGAATAAGTGAAAATGTTTGTCACCGGGAAAAATAAGGAGAACGAGCCAATAAGTATAGGAGTCAGTAGACGCTAAGCGTACAATTATTATGGGGGTTGCAACGGGTATTCATCCTCCAATACAGAGCTTTACTCCCTTCGTTTTCTCGGTCATACGCCCTGCCCCAAAGCTCCAACTTTTCGGGGATTCATGAATAATTCATCAGCCCTCTCATCCAATCACTGGGCTTGCGTCAAGCTTTCTGTACGCACCTATTTTTAGCTGTGGTCACTTGTCCAGGCCCTATCAGACCCTCCTTCAATAGGGGAATTGCATGTACCACTGCACATGACAGGGAAAGATGAAGGTTTGTGCTTTGGAAACATGTAAAACACATGGATATTGACATTAGAGCACTGACAAATATCCCATGCTGAACATGACGTTTTTTAAATACAGATTTTACCCAGTACTATAAGTCCCATAATTCCATGTAAATCTAGATTCAAGTCAGCGGACATACAAGTCCCCTATTGCCTCAGCTGCACTCAATTAAGTGGGTCAGAGACACACAGCGGGTGTTCTGTCCGCAGAAAACGGCCAGAATGGGCCAGGGCTAGATTAGTAGAATCTGCCCTGGCTGGCGAGGATGCGGGTATTGAGATCGATAAGAAGTCTTTGACTTTTTCCCTGGGAAAAAGCGGAAAGGTTGCCGTTCGTCTAGCTGCTCTGACACATATGTCAAGATTTGGTCATCTTTTCCATCCATGTCCTCCCTGGTACACTCCTTGTCTACCCATACAAAAGGAGACATGAGTAGGCAAGTGAGTGTTAGTATAGCAGTGTTACATAACACACCCAAGTCAGTCACCTGCACTAAACACTGCTGTCCACCAGCTGCATGCATGAGTGATCACACTGACCAGTCTGGTCACTATAGCAACATATACACACATATCTCTTTCTCTGCCATGTTGTCTTCTCTTCCTTTCTCTTTCTCCCTCTCTCCCTCTCCCCTCCCACTCACCCTCCCTCTCCCTTTCACCCTCCTTCTCCCTCCCAGTCATCTTGGGGTAGGAATACATCATGGTACATTTGGGTGAAAAGGAGTGGATATTTGGAAAAGGAGTGGATATTCGGAAAAGGAAAAGGATATTCCAAAAAGAAAAGGATATTCCAAAAAGGAAAAGTATATTCCTAAAAGGAAAATGATAATCCGAAAAGGAAAAGGACATTGGCAAAAAGGAAAAGAAAGTTGACAAAAAGGCGTTGGATATTCCAAAAAGAAAAGTCTAAGATATTTTTTATTTTTCCTATTTCACATTTATATCCTTTCAGATTGGGGACAAAACATATGTGTCAGATGTAGCCAAAGGGATTGTTATTCTGTAGATGTATGTATTGTATTCTGTATCATTAATTTATGTTTTTCAAGGACTGACCAGGAGACCTAGTCATAGAGGCTCGAGCCCTTTCCTGTACTTTTATTAGTCTGAATAAAAATTCTATATATATAGATTTTCAGAAAATGTACAATTGACCTTCACCAATCCTCTCAAATAACCCGAATTTAAGAAGAAAATAATTTTCAAAATACAGTTCAACCTAACTAGACAGATTGTTTGAATGAATACAATACATAATGTGCTCAGACACCCCCAGACACACCACAGTATTTATCATTTTTCACTCTAATTTAGCAGAATTTGACAGATCTGTAGAACTGTCCGGAGAGCTGTAGATTGTACATTTTCTGAATCTGACACAAGTGCACTGTAGTCTGCATGTACAGTGCACTACCTGCTCATACGGATCTGAGTGACATGCATGGCACACTCTAAGAGATTTGCGACTTGCGAGGGTTCATTACTTCAAATACCCTTGGTAGGCTGTTTTCTGCTACCACCAGCACAAAAGCTTTACGCAAATGTTTGGACGAGAGGTTGTGAGGTTTAGGTCTCAAACCAACTGAGTCAGTTTGCAGCTCTGCAGCTGGTAAGTTGACTAAAAGTGACAGTAGCTTACCCTTCACACTGGGAGGTGAGTATGGTTGTCGCATGGGCTTTAATGGGAGGCGAGTATGGTTGTCGCATGGGGTTTATGAGCGAATCTATATCTGGTCCTAAGGTTAACCCTATGAACAGGTCCTTAGCGAATGCGACAAATCCATTAGTGGAAGTGATATATACCGCATGGCGAATGCAATGAGCATGTGTGGCCCACCAAGTCCAAATACGAAAATTGGAAGGTCCACGATGATCCATGATGCCTGAAATGGACGCGAATATTGCAGGTGGTTTGACAAACAAGCCGCAAACATACGCAAGGCTGCTGAACTGAAGGTTCTTACCCAGGATGGCCAAACATATGACATGGGTTCTGGCTCATTGGCAGCCATAATGGGTGTCATGAAAGGAGAGTCGCAGCTGATGACTAGGCCTGTGTGAGACGTTATGAAGACATTTGGTTGGACCAAAACTCCCAGCTCACTAGCAAAGTGATTGTCATTTAGAAGTCTGAGACACTGGCCCCTGAGGCTTGCAAGGAAGACGAGGTAAATAGCAACCTTGCTTCGGAGGATCAGTCCTCTGTAGGTAAGGCCACATGGCTTTTGTCTCTCCCAGTGAGTGAATTAAGGCTTGACGAGCAATATTAGTTCCAAAACAGAATGCAAAGTTCTCAAGGGTTCAGCTTTGGAAAGCACCTCTGCCTCTGGGTAGGCGTCTGAACATGAGGAATCCACATCTGAATCGGAACCCGAGAAGGGCAACATGGACATTATGGACCAAGCTGTAACAGGCATTTGACGTGTATCCTTGTCTGTTAGTGAAACGAACACTAAGTATGGGAAGAACTCTTATGGGAGGAAAAAGAAGGCAAAGAAGTGAAAGAAGGAGTCAAAGTGATTCTTCGCATTCCCCAGCTTAGTTTGTGTCCCATAATGGGACCGCAAGTGACATGTTCACTCATAAGGCATCAATGACCAGGAACTCTTTCGATTTTACCTGTAAGTCCAGCTACATTTGCTGCACTTTTTATCGTAAAAGCTCAGCTACTAACTTTTTTTCACTTTGTTTTGTCCCCAATGGGAAAGGATATTTATGTGACATAGGAAAAGTCCAAGAGTTTTCCTTTTGGAATATCCCTTTTCCTTTTCGAATATCCTTTTTCCTTTTCAAATATGCCTTTTCCTTTTCAAATATCCCTTTTCCTTTCCAAATATCTCTTTTCCTTTTCGAATATCCAGTCTTATGCTATTCTCACTACTTCTTACCATGAACTATGATGTATTCCTACACCAACATCTACATCAGGGGAGAGGGAGGGGGAGGACAGAGTACATGTGCACTAGTGGCTGTAGCTTTGACTGCTTGGGTGGGTTATGTAGCACTGCTACACTAACACTCTCTTGTCTCTTGGCGTCCAAAGTGTGTGACCTATTTCCCTTGTTCTGGACTCTAAAATAGGCATTGTTTATGAAGCAGGTAAATTGTTGTTTATTGTCAGAAATGAGTAGCGGTTGTAGATTAATATTTTAGACATTCAACCTTTAATGCTATAAAGTAGGTACTAGGTGAGAAGGGACTATTTCCTAGTAGATTGATATGCAGTGGTGTGTTGGAAAATCAACAAAAGAAGATCCACAAGTAGACTAGCTCCAAGCCCCTTTAGCCTATTTTATGCAGCACTTATTAGCCAAACTAATTACCTGTATATTTCATTTCTTTTGAAAAAATATTCATTTTAATAATTGATATAAAATGAATCCTACCCCATTTGCAGCTGGGTGTTTATAAATCACATCAGATTAGATGAATTCATATATTCTGAATTACAAAAATAAACATGCTGTACAAGTCTACTCATGTCTCCTTTTGTATGGGTAGAAAAGGAGTGTACCAGGGAGGACATGGATGGAAAAGATGACCAAATCTTAGCTAATCTTGACATAGGTGTCAGAGCAGCCAGGCTTTTCATGTAGAGGAAATAGGACATACCATAGGAGATATAGGAAAAAGGTGCAGTGACATACTTTTCTGTGGTGATTATCTAAGGGAAATAGTGGAAAAGGAGGCTGACATGGAGAAATCGCCACTGACATGGAACTTTTTGTTCTAGAAATAGTAAAATCTGCCCGGACATAGGAGGAAGTTAGTAGTTGGAAACAAATTTGTAATATGAGAAATAGCTTGTACCACTGAGGAAAAGTCTGTATGGATGTCATCATTAGTACATATGTCTACTTTGGGACGCAACACACCTTGTGCCTTGTCTTGTCCTCCATTTGAGAGAATGTATGGTTAAAACTTATACGTGTGACGAACAGCTGATCACGTCTTGTTTATACTCTGACCATGCTGCTTCCGGTACGGTTGCACTCGGCACCTTGACCTAGTTCGATTGTCGTAAAGTGTACCTGTCCTTATTGATGTTCTAGAGTGTTAGTATAAGATTAATTGTTTTTCTAAAAGGTTTAAATAAGTGATTTGAGTAAAACTACTATATTACTGATCGGATTTGAACGTTTATTCTTCTTGTCGCGCTGACATTACGTTACGACATACTAACCCACTTACTGGGACTGTCATGGCGGCCGAAGGACATGTCGCGGCGAGAACCAGCTAAATGTACTTAGGTTAGTCGTGAATATCTTTTTGTATTTTTGTTTATTTGTCTCCATTGTTTGTGAACATGTTGCTCAACCCTGTGTGTACCCATGTAGTTATTTTCGTGCCTCGACTTTATGTACTTCCTATGCTACTCAGTCACCGGCTACTCTTTTTCGCCGGTCGACCATGCATATAGTGCTCTCGGTCATCTTGTCAGGATGACTCGACACTGGGCCAGCGGGTCTAGTGTGGAGTCACTCTCACAAATGGCAATGGGGTTTTTGGTTTGTGATGAAAATGAATGTATGTTTTTAGTTGTTTTTTTCATATATGCGTGTAAAAAGATGATGCAAATTTTGCAGTAATGACAGAAAGAAATGAGGATATTAGTACTCGTAAGGGGCTGAAATATGTGCATCTCAACGTTGGCAGTATGCTATATAAGATAGACAATTTGAGTCTAGAAATTCTAAATGGTCTGTATGATATTGTAGGTCTCACCGAGACATGGAATAATGATGGTACACCGCCTCGGTTGTTAAATATCAAAAACTACTCCTATGTTAGACAGGATAGAGCAGAAAATATCAGAGGAGGTGGAATCATGTTGTATTACTTGAGCTCATATAAATGTGTTGAGTTGCCTACATATAATATTAATACACCAGATATTGAGTTGTTAGCAGCTAAGATTAAAGCTGGACATCGTAGGCCTGTAATTTATCTGACTGTATATAGACCTCCTAGGGGAAGGATTAATAAGTTCTTTGATGCTATTAGCACAGTCCTAGATGCAGTGGATAGAGAAAATTTAGAGGTTATTTTGTCGGGGGATATAAATGTCAACATGCTAGCGAAAGATAATATTAATACGAAGAGAATGAATAATATATGTAGTCATAGAGGGCTCAAACAACTGATTTTACATCCAACTAGGGAGACTGTTGAAACAAGCACACTCATTGACGTAGTATTCTCGAGTTGTAGATATATATCAGCAGCGGGGGTGTTGGACACGCTCCTCAGCGATCACAGTCCAGTATTTTGTATCCAAAAAAAATGTAAGATAGCCATAGATAATGGTAGGAGTTTCAGGGATTGTAAAAGATTGACTACACCAATGATCAGAGAGTCGTTGAATTCCTTAGAAGCTAGAGAAGTAAACCGTAATGTGCCACGTTCCCCAGATAAAAACTGGGAGTTATTGTACCAGGATTATATTGAGGTATTAGACAAAGTAGCTCCTCTTACACCGGTGAAAAAGAGAAATGTGAACAGAACTGTCTGCACTGCAGAGCTACGGCGGTTGATTCGTCAAAAAAACAAGGTATTTAGAAAAGCAAAGAAAGCAGGTAATGATCTGGGTTTATGGTCAGATACGAAGAAACTAAAACGGTTGGTAAAATCTTTAGCTTTAAGAAATAGAAAAGAGTATTTGTCACGAGAGTTAGATAACAATATCGGCAACCCGAGGAGATTTTGGTCGATTTTGTCGGGTGTATATAGCAACAAACCAGTTACTTCAAACCTTCCCTTTGTAATTAATACGGATGGTGAACAGCTATTGGACAAAGCTGCAGCTGATTATTGTAACGAATATTTTGGTAGTTTGGGGGTGGCTCATGACTCTGTGGAAATTAGACCTATTCCGATAAAAACTCGCAATGTATTCTCATGGAATGACATGATATCAGAGGAAAACGTTAGGAAGGTTATTAAAGACACCGATTTCTCTAAATCATCTTGTGTTGTTGGAATAAAATCATCTGTTCTTAAGATGTTTTTGCTGGCAGATATCGAGAAGATAACTTCCCTTTTTAATTGTGTCAGACTATCAGGAATTTTCCCCCAGAGTTGGAAAGATGGAATTTGTACCATGATCCCGAAAATTAAGAACGGTAGAAAAGTAAATGACCTGCGTCCTATCGTATGCACCCCTATAATTAGCAAACTTTTCGAAAAAATTTTAGCGAAGAAGATGATTGACTATCTTGAAATAAATAATTTAGTGACAGATAGACAACATGGTTTTCGTAATGCAAGAAGAACAGATACTGCTTTAAAATCCTTGTTAGACAATGTTTTATTCTATAAGGACCACTCTTTAAATTCAGCCGTTACATTTTTAGACATCTCTAAAGCATTTAACAGCGTAAATATTGCCCTCCTGCTCGAAAAACTCAAATCTTTAGGTATCGATAAAAACGTACTGAAATTATTACGATCTTATTGTGTTGACAGAACACAGCGTACGGTTTTTAATGGGTTTCTTTCCAATAAAGTAGTTATGAAGGCAGGAGTGGCGCAAGGAAGCATCCTTGGCCCATTATTCTTTGTGATCTATATGAACAGTCTGGCCGATGTGGACTTTCATGGGCAACTAATTATGTACGCAGACGATTGCGCAATATGTACGCCCATTTTAAATAGAGATTCGATCAAATTATTGCAGATGGATCTGCAAAGATTTGAGGAATGGTCAAAAAATAATTATCTTAAGGCAAACGCCAAAAAATCTCAGATACTTGTCTTTAGGGGAAACCTTGATGCGTTTGTGAAAAATCTCCCTCCCTTAGATCTTGGAATGGAGGTGATTGATTATGTAGATGAGTATAAGTACTTGGGTACATGGCTTAATAGCCAATTATCCATGAAAAAACAAATTAGTACTAATTATGGGATTGCAAGTAACTATCTTAGACGACTAAAGAAGGTTAAACATCTGCTGAATCAAGATAGGCTTGTACTAATATACAAAACTTTTATTTTGCCCATCTTAGAAAAGTCTTGTGTATTTATCGACTTGTCTAACAAATGTGATTACATAAGGTTGCAGAAATTGCAAAACAGAGCATTGGGAATTATTTATGGTAACAGATACTACAGGGAAGGGAAATTCAACATGCACATAAAGAGTAAGTTATTGCCTTTATCCTTCAGACGTGAGATAAGATCTATCTGTTTACTTAAACGTACTGGTACCTTTGCGGATAATAACGTTGCTGGGCACATGCTCAGGAATGGTTATAGAAAAAAAAACGAAATAATAAAGTGGAAAAAACAACAAATCAAAAGAACCACTTTAGGTAGATTAAGTGACACTTGGAACAAGTTGCCCGAAAAAATAAGAACAATAGAGGGTGATATTGGATTCAAGAACGCTATAAAAATGTACTACTATGGTAAATTCATAGAATCTGGTTTGATTGAAATGTGATTGAGTGTTATGGTAATTATACAACGGAATGCTTGTAAGTAGTGGAATATTTTTTGTCTGACTATTTGTTCTCAGACGTCGGAAAAGTTCCTTAATGTAAAACTATTGAGATTCTTCATATATATAAAACTGTTGCACTGAAGCTGTATTACCTCGCGAGTAGGCCCATGTGAAAAGTAATAAGAGATGATGACAAATAGTGTAAGATTGTAAAAGCTATAATTTAACGAGGTATGGAATATTCAATGGTCAGTATGTAAGAGCACGACGCGGAACATTGTGTAATTGTTAATTGTTGTTTTTATTTGTACTACTGTTTTTAAGAAATTAGCCTGATCTAATTTAGAACTATCTGTATGCTAATCAGATATGTACCCATTTGTATCACTGTACTACTATTAGAAGTAACAGTAAACTAGAATAGTTTGATCAGTCGCTAAGCAGGTATAATGATTAATTTAAAAATTCAGTGTTGTAAAACTAGTTTAGACTCAGTTTTTCGTTCTTGCTTCTTATTTCTTATTTCTTATTCCTTTTTTGTGTACTAAATTTATGAGTTAACTTAGAAATATCTTGATGTAATTTAAAAATAAATTTAAAAATCAGGCTATTCTGGGAATATTCATACTGTCGTATGGAAATGTCTGTGTCCTGAATAAAAAATTTCAAAAATCAAATCAAAATCATGTATATCGGGTCAGACCTTCAAGCCTGCTGTGTTGTCCTTAGACTATTATAGGCTGCGACCCAGTATAGCTAAGCATGAAGAATGAGATGCCTTTGTTAATCCAATGGGCATTCCGTTCTCCACACTTTTAGAAGTGAAATAAATTGGGGGCTTTTCACGATCTGATTTGGTGGTGGACTTTCTATCATGGCATAGCCTTGTGGTGTTGGCAGAAGGTGACCCATATATAGAGATCATGGTAATACATAGAGAGAATGGAACTCACCATCTGTAACAGAAATTTTATAGGATGTGATTCCTTTGTGGAAGCACAATGCTGGATACTTGAGTGCTTTTGTGGAGGAATCCCATTTGATAATTTTGTTATTACAAGAGTTCCATTCTATAATTATTATATGCCCTTAAAATGTTACTAAACATTAAATGAAAATCATCAGATACATCTGAGTAACTACTTGGTAAAGAATAATAATATACCACCCCAAGATTTAGTGGGAGGCCGGCTATAGGAGCTGAACTAAACAGCCTGGTAAAACATTAAACAACAATAGCTTATACTATACTACCCAGAAGTTAGTGGAAGACGAGCTATAGCATATAACATTAGAATATGAGTTAATGGAAGACCAGCTGTAAGTGCTGAAGTGAACAGCCTGGTACTACATCATATAATAATAGGTGGTAGTAAAACTATCACAGGCCTGAGTTAGTGGAAGCTATAGGAGCTAAACTAAGCAGCCTGGTAAAACATAGTATAACAATAGATGGTAATATACTACCCCAGGAGTTAGTGGAAGACCAGCTACAGAAGCTAGACAGCCTAGTACAACATAAATACAACACTTGATGGAAGTATACTACCCCAGGAGTAAGTTGAAGACTAGCTATAGGATCAGAACTAAATACCATGGTAAAACATACAGCAATAGATGGTGGTATACTACCACATGAGTTAGTGGAAGACCAGCTATTACAGCTAATTTAAAGTGACACTTCTCACTGTTGCTGGCTAGATTATCGAGTAACGGAATTTCTACTTCATTTTCTAGTATTTGATTCACCTTACCCTCCTAAATAACTCCTGTGGATATCAAAACTCTAACATTCATATTATATCAGATATGTGGTAAAATAGAGAGCAAAATCGTTTTTGCTTGCCAATCCAATATTCAAACTGTCAGTTGGGATGACATCTGGAATTATGTAACCCCCAGGTCGGCACTGATCAGTACAAAGGGCATTCTGCCACCAGGGCTAAATCTGGCAGCACCTCCTGGTCTCCAAAGCCATTTCCTCGTGGATTTGACATGGGTTTAGGTTCTAACCCATTCATTACACATATTCACTAATCATTGAATGAAAACGCAATGCTGATACTCAATACTTCAGATATTGCTATACCTATTATATATGATTACACTGACAAAGTTTAACACGATTCCATGACTACTCATTTTAACTATCTTAGCCACTTTAATTAGAAATCTCTCTCCCTATATATATATACATACACCATACAACATAGATTGTGGTGTTACATAATAACACATAACGCCTGGGCCTCCCCAAGGGACAATAGGCGGAACAGCCGGGCACGGCTGAGTATGCAATTAGAGCTAATCTAAATAGACATCTGTCTCTATATATATACATACATCATACAACATAGATGGTGGTATACTACCCCGGGAGTAAGTGGAAGACCAGCTATAGGAGCTAAACAACCTGGTAAAACATAGGATAACAATAGATGGTGGTATACTACCCCAGGAGTAAGTGGAAGACCAGCTATTACAGCTAATCTAAATAAAAATCTCTCTCTATATATACATACACCATACAACATAGATGGTAGTATACTACCCCAGGACTAAGGGGAAGACCAGCTATTAGAGCTAAACAGCCTGGTAAAACATAGTATAACAATAGATGGTGGTATACTACCCCAGGAGTAAGTGAAAGACCAGCTATTACAGCTAATCTAAATAAAAATCTCTCTCTATATATACATACACCATACAACATAGATGGTAGTATACTACCCCAGGACTAAGGGGAAGACCAGCTATTAGAGCTAAACAAACAGCCTGGTAAATATCATACAACAACCTCCAGCATGTAAACAAGCATTGATGAGTTATCCTGCTGTGGCAGTCCGGTGCCCCAACACAGCACTAACTAACCATGCAGCCTGTCACAGCAACCACTCCTCACCCACATGACTCTAGTCTCTAGTCCTATCACTCGATGCCTCCCATTTACTCATGAATACGTAGTCTGCTTAGAGGTGCTCTCTACTCCTTACACTGAGCAATTGACTGAGCAAGCAATCTCTCCCTCTCTCTCTCTCTGTGAGCAAAACCACTTGCAGTTGACAAAGTTGACAGTTGACAGCATAAAATGGTGAATTACCTTATTGTTTATGCACATCAAGAGGATACTTCATTAAATGCAGGGATTAAGGAAGCAACAGTTATGACACTGGAGGAGAATGGACATACAGTGGTCGTGTCAGACTTGTACAAGCAGAAATTCAACCCACTTCTAGGGAGACATGACGTGGTGGGTGAGTATTTTGGCATTTTAACTGTTATATTACAGGTGTAACATTGCAAGGGTTCCCTGTGGCAACAGTTCTGAATTCAAGCATCTTTTAGAAAGTTGCACATGAGTGTAACTAGTAATAGTATACAACTTAAGCCACGCCCACATTTATAAGCATTGCAATAAGTGTACGGTGGCAGCGGTTACAAAAGATAACTTCTTCAGGTACTTATCCTTAAAACTTTGCATGACTTAGCAAATGCTCCAAACATGAATAAAGGTGGGAACATGTACACTAGCCTCAATAAGCCTTGCAACAGGCTTCTGCAATAGAAATGAAAATATTTGATCTTGGAGTGCACTGTATCGCAGTCGTGTGGGCCCCTTTGCGACATGCAATAGCCATTGTAACAAGCCCCACGATAAGAAACGCTTGCCGTCTATCGCAGGAATATTAGACATGTTTAATATTTGTTGGAGATAAGGATTGCATCACGGACGTCACCATGTAATTGTGATTAAGTGCAAATCTCTATAGCGTGGCGACGTTTGCAACAGGCCTTCCCGATAGGGCTCTGCAATAGCAAGGCCTATTGAGAAAGCCTGTTGTGAAGCCTATCGCGAGGCTTATTACGGCTAGTGTGGCATCGGCTTAAGACTTCATAAATGCATGAAATCAAAGATGGTGCCTCTTCTGAGCATTCCAAACTATCAAAACGCATATACTTAGCAGCACCACACTATATGCAATAAGCCTTCACGATAGGCCCATCTATTGCAGAGGCCTATCACAAAGCCTATTGCAAACATTGCCACACCTTCACAATAGACCTCTGCAATTAATTGCAAAGGCATCTGCGATGCCATGCTTATCGCCAACAAATATCAAACATGTCTAATATTTCTGCGATAGAATGTGATGCATTTCTTATCATGAGGCATGTTACAAAGGCTATTGCAGAGGCTATTGTAAAGGGGCCCACACAGCTGTGATACACTGCCCGCCAAGATCAAAGTTTGTCATTTCTACTGCAGATGCCTATTGCAAAGCCTATTGTGAGACTTATCACAGCTAGAGTGGGCTGTCTTTAGTCACAATAAGCAGGCATGGTCTGGGGTTTGTTATGCATGAACACTTACAACACTAGGAACACTTGTAATGCTACACCAGGACTAGATCAGTCTTACCACTGGTCCTCGCCTAGTGCATGGGGGAGGAGGTGAAATAGGGGATTTGCATGTGCCACTGCACATGTCTGTTACCGTGCATTCTTGGGTGAATTCCGTTGAAATGTGGCATACAAATATGTAGCAACATTTTATTGAAAATTGCAAGAATGTTTTCACAAATATCACAGCTTGTATAAATGATCTATGTTAACCAAATGCATGATGGGAAAGATGGGAACATTACTTGTGGTATTGAAACGTGTCATGTTTTCTATAGATTTTACACTGTACCATTAGTCCCATAATTCCATGCGAATCAAGATTCAAATGGCGGCTAAGCAAACCCCCTATTGTAGCCACGGCAAGATTGGAACCCAGAACACTGTCATACCTCTCATTCAACTGCACTTTATGATACCACGCAGCTAGCCCAAGTTTCCAAACAGTGTCATTTCCTCTTAGTCACCGCCTTGAACAGTTCCAGGGATATAACCACTTTAGGCAGAGACAAAAAAGTTCGGTTTGTGCATATTCCCGAGGCGAGCGAATTATACCTCAAACAGAGCCCCAGCAGCCCCTCAATGTCGGCCATTAATCCTTTAATAGAGTACATCTATATTTGTACATTAAACCAATCCATTATATTTTAGTCACGCTTCTCAGACTTTTTCCCCTCATACGTCAGATTAAGTCCAATATTGTTTGTTTATTAATGTTTATTCAGCACTTAACTTTACATAACATGGATGCTTTTTTCAGGTAGACTGAATCGTACAAATACCGTTCATCAAATATGGAAAAGCGGCGACTATTATGTTAGACAAAATAAAGTGACAGTAGATTTTTACCAGCCATAATTAACCATGTACATCGCAAGGCTTACCGCAGCCGGTAGAGACCCCTCCTTAAGGATGACTTACTATGCTAATTAAACTCAATCCAGCAAAATAATATATCTTTTTTTGTTTTTACAAAGGACTTTATTTCTGAAACCTGCCTTCGGGGCATATACAATTCTAATATCATGAATGAACGTACGAAGTATTGACACAACATACCCCGAACCATAGGTAAAGCGCTCATATATCTTGATACATAGAAAAGCATATTCATTTCAAGAAAGAGTTACTAGTATCCAGAGCCAGGGGGTGCAGGGTCTACATATTATTTTTTGCAAAACTGCTCGGATTTGGCGTTTTCACGACGCTTTCGGTAGTTAAGTCAGAGATCTTATATCAGTACATAAATTGCTTTGCCTAAGGGAAATCATATTTAATATCCTAATTAAGTAACATGTCCATAACTCATTAAAGTACCAGTACCCAGGAATTTATTGCAATATTTACGGTAGCATGTGAAGGCTCAGGTAGCACCCTCACCTACTTAATATTCCTCCAATCATCAATAGCCACATGGACCAAGCACCTACCTGTATTTTAGACTACAATAAACATTCATTCTAGATCTTAGGATCAAAGCCTTTAGTCTTCTTCTTTATACTTCTTATTTCTATACAATAATTCTACAACTATTCCATAGACAAGATAGTCTTCATATAACACAAAAATACACTTTGCTTCCCTGTATTTGTAGCATATATCATTTTAAACGTTCAATAAATAGAAACTCGGCATAAAAAAACTCATGATAATTTCACGTGACACCATCACCAATCAAATAAAAATTACGTAATATCGAGTCTAAAGCCACAAATTGTATTTTTCAAATGCATTTTACACAAGATTCTTTCGTATATTATTCTCATTCCTGGAGTGTGTAGAGCTTTTAGTCCTATACATGTATAAATATAGACAAAAGTGGCCGTGGATAATCTCGCCTGTACATATTGCCCTTGATCGGGCTATATCACACCCTCGGCACCTACGACCCCAACTGCAGTTACCAGCATTGTTGTTGTTGTTGGCACTGATGATTTTCTTTGAAATCGTGCTTAAAAATACTTTATATAATAAACTGAATCGATAGATCTCTTCCTTTTAGGTATGACACCATTGTGATGGGTTCAAATAATGTACCAGGGTTGAAGTTTACTTGTATTTTGTAACTGGAATAACATGCTGTATGACCCAAACTGATTTCCACTATGACCGTAACTGTATAATGCAGTTACGGGTATACCACTCAATGTTTTTCACCTAGATTACACTGTAGTATAAGCCAGATACATGTATCTGATAACACTCGAACCTAAATGCAACTATAGTAAACACCCACAGAACATTACAGCTACTGAAAACGGCTTTTGTTAGGTAAAAACCAACATTGTTTGTTCTAATGGGAACCCACCTTCCGCCATTTTGAATGCTGGTAACTGCAGTTGAGGTCGTAGGTGACAAGGGTGTGTATATGCGATTTCTGCTCGTACGCGTATGCACCCAATTCAAGACTGTGGTGAAAACATCTTTTGGTGTCCATCCAGAAAAGCACTTATTTATAACATATAAAATAGAAGGATTTCTAAAGATTAACATCGTTGGAATTCCCTTGAATTGATCCTTTTAGATATGATGGTATCTCATTGCATGTGAGTAGTAGAGTGAGTGTAGAGTCACAACCTTCAGAACATAATTTATCCATCAAATGCAATATTCGATGATGAGGCAGTAAAACCTGCCAGCATTTTGTTAGCAGTTTTATTGATCATCATCGGGTGCACTGACTGGTTTTATGATCATAAATAGTATTGAACGTACTAAACTGAGCTATTTTTAGCCCGTTGGTTAGTGTTAATATATTAAAGGTTTAGTGACTGGCTTAGGAAGCGTAAGTGTTGTGGCGGTAGGGCACACATTAACGTATCTAGTTGCGCACTTGTAGGTGATAAATATTCACTCTATCCATCGCCCATTATGATATAATACTGTGTGTCCCCAGTATTAATGCTACAAATAAAGGTAATAGTCAATAGACTATCCTATAGTTTAAATTTTGAATAGATTCGGTGAGAGAGAAGAAGTGCAGACACGGCGACTGTAATATTCTAAGTGAGTAGAGACGAGCTCTCTCAGTGTATTTATTCCAAGGTTCTAGTGCTGCCCGCGTGGACGCAGCCACGCCCCAGGCCTCCCGAGCCTTCCCAGAAACCCACTACTGTAACATAATGCCCCCCTCCCCCCTTAGAATGCTACTGCCTTAATTTAGATACTAAAATAAAAAGTAGCATTCCCGAAGGTCGGATACAGTGGGTACACAAGATTCGACCCCCGGAAAATTTTAAATATTTTTAACAACATTTTCCAAAAGTCTTCTACCCCCCTCTTCAATAAAAAAAGGTCCACACAATGTGTCCTAAACCCTGATTTTTGTTATACATCAAGATAAATCAGAGTTAAATTTGATCATTCCCTTAAACTTAAAATGCTTGTCAAATTTTGTATTTTTCCCTTGGACCACTACAGAGAATAAAAAATGATACAAATAAACATTGTGTGACTTCCTTATGTCTAATCAAAATCAACACCAGTCATCATCCAGACATAAGGATGTAGTATATACAAATCTGCTCAAACCGTTCATTTGTTGAACAGATAAACCTTAGAAAATCAATACTCTAGTCAAAATTTATTTAACTTTTAGTAAAACTTCTCTAAAATTTGTTACCATATCAGTACAGATATGGCCTGAACGAAGGCAAGAATTTAATATAGAGTTTCTTACCTTACTCGACTATCTATAAGTCCTAACTCAATTCACCAAGTAAGTACAAACCTGGAATAACCTTACTCAGCTTCCTGCTTAAAATTTACACAAATCCGTCCTGTACCGGACCGATTTTTACAAATGCTACTACACGTAGCAGGAACTGGACGAGACACCGCGGTAACTATACTGTCCCACGATGTCCATCTGCCGAGAAATTTCAGTTGACATAAGAAATTATTATAAGAAATCGCAGAACAACTAGAGCAAATAACCCCGCAACATGTCAATCTATAACCAATAGACCCAGGAAACCTCACCAGAGTAACTTAAATTTAACAATTTCAAGCAATAATCACCAGCAAACCCAACTACGACATAAGTGATGCCGTCCGCCATTTTGAAAATATATCTTCAACGACTTATGAGTATACTCCCATATCGTTACATACGGACCTGTTTCTATAATAATTACTCACAAAATAACATCAGTAGAATACTTTTTCCAAGAAAACACTATAATTTAGAAGGAAATCATAGACTTAAACTGACATTCCCCTCGCTGAATCGTTGGCAACTACTACGCAGTTCATAAAAACACGATGTCCATGTTAAACTTCCATAGAGCGCGATTTTGACCACTTTTACTTTTAATTCTTCCAAACATGACTCAAATTCCATATTTCATTAAAAATAAATCACTGCTTTTCACAGATAACACATCCGTCCGTAACATGACATTTCATTTGAACCCTCGACAAACCGAGTTTATCCAGAAATCTTTCATTTTCGTCACCAAAATCTCCGATCATGCGAAAATGTCGTTCCCCATAGGAAATGCATTGGCACGAACAAGGCTGTCTCCAATTAACTAAATAACCAATTATTTTATTAACCAATACACCTATATGACGTCGCTATCCATATAGATCACATAATCAGTGAAGAAATTTTGAAAATCGCCAAACTTTCGTCGTTATTCGACGCGGCGATATTTAATTTCGTTGACTCTCGTCAGGTCAGCCATCTTGGAAATGTCCGACGATGCCGCCTCTATGAGCCTATTTGGGGACAAATTTATGCGGAAATCTAACAAATAACATCTTTTTGAATCGATAGAAGCCTAAATTATACTTATAATACCTCTCAGAGCAGCTTCACTACCTTTGAAAATGCCCATCTGGGCCGAAATCGGTAGTTTTCTCTAAGCGAGTCACCGCCTGAAGGAAAAGTTGAAGGAATCTTAATGATTATCTCGATCCTTCTTGATTATGTTAATGTATCTTAATGGCAGGTCACGTGACCCTTCTACGACTTAACTTTAAATCGTTTATAACTCAGAATTTAGACAATTTTCACCAAGATGGCCACTACTAGACCTTCTTTCTTGTAAAACTCTAAATAATTACCAATTTTGAAGCGATTTTGAGGCTTATTTGGCCGAAAATGGAAATCGTTGGATGTAGGCTATTCCTCTGGGTATAAAAGGGACCCGCGTCGCGCTGGTCATTCAGATCAGACCAGGATTTCGTGCAAGGAGGAGCTACGCCCGTTCTTCCATCGACTTTACACATCTCCAGCATTGAGCCTCTACCTCTACAGCCTTGGTCGTTGCCAATTCTTCACATCTTCCATACTTCTGATAGAGAGTCAAACTTGACTCTCCCCTCAGAGCTCAGGACTTCCGACATCCTCTTGGGACTTCTCAAACCTCATCGGAACTTCCGACATTCCAAAGAGATTTTACATTTCAACTCTACCTCGAACAACCATCATGGATCTTGACTACTGATACCGGAACCAGACTTCAAGCTGACGCCTGATTCTACCTATCGACGCCGAATTTCCGTCAAGTTCTCCAGAAATCGCAAGTCATCCGGCAGCGACTACTGTTGCTGCCTTCTCACCCGCTGACCACTGGATGTGTCATAGGATATGTTTCAAGCTGTGATTACAGGATCGTTCTCACTAGGATGTGACCCGAGAACGAATCCTAATTTTGAGATTTTCTTGAAGGGAAAATTTTCAAATTTGTGTGTGTGTGCTTGTGTGAAACGGAGTTCCATGTTAACCTGGAATCAACTTTTAGGAAAGCTCTATGATTACCTAGAGCGGAACATTTAAAAATTTTGTATCAATGCAAAATATTGGATGTACGAATGGGCTACTATCACTCAAAGGATTTTAAAACAGTGAAGCATGGAGACCTGTGGAGATGTATCTTTTTACTAAGTACATCCGGACACAATAGCCGTAAGTAGACCACTATGTACGCACCTCCGCTAGCTCTCACTGCATTTCACCATGTTCCAAGAAATTTCGATTTCTGTCCAAAAATAAACTACAAAGTTAGGATTTCTTTCAGACATGAAAATATCCACGTGTATAAGATTAGTAGACCGGATTTCCGGAAGGAGTGGCAGTAGGGAGGAGGAGAACTCGACAAATACCTAACACACTTGTATGCATGTATGTCTTAGATTCCCCCGCCGCTACGGCGGCTTACAAAATTCCATTTGCACAAAACATCATGTATTCTATTGTTTAAAATGTACTTTTTGTAAATCTTGACTCTGCACGACGCAATAACGATCGTACATACCTGAACTGATACTTGGAGATAATTCTCCTACCTTTTTACTCAAGAAAATTAACTTTTTACGTCTAAAACCAGTCACTTATGGTTTCCTCTTAATTCTATCAACTTAGAAAACTTCAAAAACCACGCCCCGGCGTCTAAATGACGTCGTGATAACTTGCGTTTTTACACCATCATCACCAAATCTTTGACTTTAAAACTGTGGAATAATTTTCCTGACGCTGAAAACAAGCCAATTTTGCACTTGAGTTCAGTTTTTATTTAACCTCTCGCTTGCAAAAATATTCAAGTCGAGGGTTTGCTTAAAATTTTTGATATGCTCTACAGCCTAAATTTACCACGAGACTGACGTCCCCCATTTCTGACCAAAAACTGACCAGAAATAACAAATATAAATTCTAGTGAATAAAATCTCTAAATTCCCCGTCATGTGGAGGAGAATCTCTGCTCAAATTCTCTACGAGCTGACTGCAAACTACAGCCGTAATTCCCTGTGGAACATGATCTAAATTTAATCATACCAGAATTGACGTTCTAAAATATCCGCCAGGAAGATAGGGTCTTATTTCTACCCAACTTTTGACGGAGAAAATTCCGTAGGATCACCATCCTTCATTATAAAGTCTGGGTCGGTCGCAACTCTGGCGTACACGCCCATGAACAGAAGCCTCCCTGCCTAAATTTTAAGCACGGCCACGCTCGCGTCTACAAGCGACTTTCTGTTCTATTTACTACTATTGCCAAACCTAGACACGTAAAAACTTCCTGTCAGATACGCCAATTCTAGCAAGAATAAGTTGCAAAAATTTCTCTTAGGCAGACAGAATTGTTCTGACGCCCGACGGAAGCATCCCTGTTGGAAGATACCAACACGGCCACGCCTGACGAGATGACTCGCCAGACGACTTTCCGTCCATCCCCTTTTTTTTAAAGATAAAAATACGGGGGAAAACCACTTAAAATAATAATACTCTGAAAACACCTGCTTAAACTTAAACTAATGTCCAGAGTGATGGTACAAAAATACATTGCAAGCACAAGTCCTGAGTCAAAACATCATATACAAAGCAATCAAGGTACAATAAGAAACATGTTAAAACCTTTTCTGACGCAGAATCCTTAAAATTATAAAAATACTGTCATTTTTCTCCTGACGCACCGAACACGCAAAGTCTGTATTCTTTAAACTCAAGTCCGTTTAGTAGGTGCGTCAGGGAACCAATTTTGATAAGTAAAAACTGTGAAACTAGTATAAAAAGAAAAAAAACTCACAGAAAGTCCTCTGATAGAGTTTTTGGCGTTACCACCAATGTTCGTAATATACGCCTTTGAAGCCATGGTCTTTCTAATGTCCGTAGACTCATGACTTGCAAATCTTAATATAATAAATATGACAGTATGTACGTCAGAACATAAAAGGAAAAATAACAATAATAGACCTTGAAGTACATGTTGACTCTTGTCACCGTCAGCCTGTCGCAACCCCTTTTGCTGAAAAAGAACTACAAGATTAAATGCTACTAACTATTCTTCTAAACTCGATGTGAGTGACGCCACAAAAATTTCCACTTTTGCGTCAGGCGCCCCACAGAGGCCAGCTAAAACAAACAAGGGAACAGTAATGCCCTAATAAAAAATATCACCAAAAGGGTTGGTCTAGGACAGTCGCTGACGGTATTTCTTGTCGCTTGCAATCCTAATCACTCCAACCTTCCTCGTAGCCCTGGTTGTCAAAGGCTGTGGATGCCAGTTGCGTCCCCCAGGACACGTTGACCTTGGCTTTCTTGGCCGTGGCCCCGCCGAAGGCGCTCTCCTCACTGTTACAATGTACAAAAACAGAAGGAAAAACATCCTTTAGAAAATGACTTCTTTCTTAATGATCAAGTGACAGAATCACGACTCAAACAATCCCATTAACAATAAATGGGCGTGTAAATCATACATTTCAAACAGATTAAGGCGCTAAAAGTCTACCAATCTCCCAGGTTTCCCCAAGACAAACTTGCACATGTTGTTTTCCGTGACCTGCAGCCATTGCTGTCAGTGTCACACTTTCGTTCTGATTAATTTTACTCGAACCTCATTTTCTGACCTTATGCGTTCTGATTTTTACTATTCCTGACGGAATTTCTGTTCTTAATTTACAAAGACCCCGTGTATAACTCTTTCCGGACTTGTAAAACTTCCAGTAATTACTTACTTTACAAAATCGACTCGATCTGCCGTGCGCAGATCAGCCCGAGGTAGGAGTCGTCCATCGTTACCCTTATTTCGGGGAACTTCTTTTAACTCCCTAGAGGGCGTCAGGATCAAGAATATGGCGAAAGTGTCGCCATCTGCCAACGCCTCCTTCAGGTCCTCCTCGTCTAAGTTCCTGACGGGCAGGCTTGTTGGGAGCTGCACCTCCCTCTGGATTTTCCTAGCGGTGAAAACCATGTTGTGTGCCCACCAAACTTTGAGAAAGGACTTACGACAGCCTGGCTCCAACTCTGCCGCCAATATTTTTGGGCTTACGAAGCTGTGTAGAATATCAACACTATGTCCTATTTGTACTAGTTCAAAATCAAACATGTCCTCCTTCCTCAGGAGACGCAGAATAAGGGTATTGGCCATCTCTGTCTGCCTCTTATCTGGAGTTGGCAAACAGGGGGTACCTCTGCACCATGTTCGTTTTACGATCAAAGAATACAAGCACTTCAACACATACAAGCCCACTGCCACATAGATGCATATTTCAATCCAAGATGGGCCGGATGATGAAATATTCACAGTTTCGTATATTACATTTTGTGGAGCCATGTCTGGCGTCGGTCCAGCAGTAACGCTCAATTCCCTGTTTAACTCTATGTGTTGAGCATTCAAAGATGAAATATTTATTGATTGCACCCTGGTGGCCCACGTAGCCGGCATGATTAGACGGTTAATTCTGTAAAACAAATACACACTCATTGCTAGTGAAACCAAGGAAATTATCAGGGATAAATAAGGCATTGAGGGATGAGCCGCAACGTCCGTTAGTTTGGCGTGAATACTATCCCACATTGACGCCAATTTGCTGTCTGACTTTAGTAAATGTTTAACCAGGGTTTTTGTCCTGATCCCCCTCTGAATTATCTCTTGAGGCACATTTACTAACGCCTTTTCTATATCCTGGGCGCTAGGCAAGTTTAAATTAATTAGTCCTGGGCTCAAAGTCGCACCAGAGTATGAACTTATATCAATTTTGAATGCCATCGCAAAAGGCAAATTAAAACCAGTTCTGATTTTTACCTGAGCTATCCTAATTTCACAAAACGGACTGTCTGCCAAAATTGACGCGTCCGGAAGGCTTAGTGCGCACCCACAAGGAATATTGATAAAGGTAAATACCGACAGAGAGACATTTTTCTCGCCCCCCTGACGGCAAACTAGAACTCCCCACAATCCCATATTAATTAAAATATGTTGATCGTTTCCAGCGCTTAAATGACGCTGTGGAGTTACCGCATTTACGTAAGAGTGAAACACGCATGAATCATGCACCAACGTTGCCTCATCCAAAAATACATTCCAAATACATGCCGAATGATTCGCCGTGAAATACACCAAATTCCGGCCACAAACCACACTATCAGCAATTTCCTGACAGTGCGCCATATCTTCATGCGTCAGAAGCACATATGTGTCTCCCGACGCTGAAACAGCCAGATTGTGACCAAAATCCTGTAATTGTGTGTATCCAGTAGCATCACCTTCATGCACATGCATAGGGATAGGGAAAACTACAGGCTCATAAACTGAAAAAGTGTTATTCGAATAAGTAAAACTGATACTCAGTCGCAAAACCAAGTCGTTTTCACCACGCCTAACTTCCTTTACTTTAGCCCAGTCCTTCCACGTGCCTAAAGGAGTTGCGCTTGGCGCTTGTAAGCGCACTTGCGCGGTCAAATTTCTGACCGAGCTCAGAATATCCGACCAGGCCGCGGTTGAAACCGGTATTTTACCCTCCTGAATCTGCGTCAAATCTTTTAAAATTTCCATAGCCGACTGTCTGTAATTTAACTGATCAGTGATATACACAAATCGTTCGAGCAACGCCACTTGGTCTCTAAAAATCTCTTCAGTGTAATTTTGAAATCCCTGTGTGGTGTTTACCGTTGCTCGAGCAAATTCCAAAACCTCCATGGAAAAATTGTGAAATACAGTTCGGACCTGCTTCACATTTCTCTTGGAGAAAGCCAAAAACTCATTACTATTTGTTGTTAGAAGAGCCAAAATTCTATCTCGATTTCTGTTGTTGACGGCCTCGGCTTTAATCCCATTAATTATAGTAAATTGGTTATTGTTGAGGGCGTCAATTTGCGGCTGAGTCGCAGTTCCAATTGCAATATTCAGGAAATTCCCAGCAGGCTGGAAACCCCTGTTTCTTTTTGTTCTAGACTTTTCTACGGGGAAACTTTCTATTACGTTTAGTATTTGGTCATGCAGCATGTTATTGGCCTCGAACAATGCCGTCTCGACGCTGGACAGCTGTTGCGTATCCAGACGTAACTCATACGAGACGTTCTGTGGCACGTCCGGGTGGGCCGGTGGAGGGAACTCATAAGGCACACGCAAATCTATTGCGTGCTCCTCCACCGAAATCACCAGTTTCTGATCCAATTCTCTAAATATTGCACCGTAGTTCTGCCGTAGAACATAGTGATCTGCCCTTGCCTGAACAATCAGGAGGCACAGACTTATCCTGCAAAATACCAGAAATAAAACAGAACCCTTAGCACATGATCGTAACAAGAAAATTCATCAGCAATTTCACATAAGGACCCTTTGGTCATTGTAAAAATTCCTCACCACGCCATGCTCCCGGGGAGCATAACGCCACTTTTCCTAATCCATGACTTAGAATCCGCGTAGTAAGTTTTTTGCCTCTATTTTTACTTGTTGAGCTTCAAGACCCTCATCAGGGTAAAATATGTAACGTGCAAAGGTAGATTTGAGTCCCAAAATCACTTACCACAGTGTTTGAGTCATGTTTTGTTTTCTTGGGACAACTTATCGGACCTCTCAATACTTGACTCTCTCTCCGTGACGGTTGGATCAGCAAGGGCTCGATCTCAGCGCGAATTAGAAACCTCATGCCAGTCTAGGGTGGTTACATCCCAAGTCGGTAGGCGGGGCCAGCGTCAGCTACTCAGGTTCCCCTGGCGTGTTTGCCGCGCATCAAAATCTCCCGCCCGGTCTTGCGACCCTAATACGGACTCGAGAAAGCAATGAGGAGCTGTTACACCCCCCCCACTTATTCAACGTCAAACCCGTACTAGCCAACTGGAAAAATACCTCTATCTGACCTTAGCAGGGTGCCCAGAGATCTACTCCTTATAAGGGTACCAAACCGTCGGGACCAACTGCAGCAAGTAACGGCAGACTCTCGTCCACGATCACACGCCATATTTGTGTATGTAGGTTTTTTGTAACGCCATCCTCACAGCGTGGCCTATCTCATTGCAGGTTGAGACCAAATTCCTGTATGGCAGAATTTATGGATAATTCACTAACCTTCACTTAACTTCAGTGAAGAACTTTATTTTATAACCAACATCCCCATATTGCTGAAAATATGCTGATGAATTCTCCCAACAGTTCCCAAGACACTAAGTTATCCGTTTCCAGCCAGATTCCTACCCCAAATAGACACAGTCAGGTGCTGCCCCCCATGAGCAAACTTTGTTCATAGAACTAGCAACTTTCCCTAGGCATCCATTCGGTGTGACACCCACGCCCAAACATGGCGTCGAATGGCTTCCCTTCCCGAGTTTGGAATCTGTGTTGAGCTGGTTAAACCCCTAAGTATTTTACATTCTCGTCTGTTCCATGACTACGGGAACACCACGCCATATTTGAGCATCAGTATAGATGTTGCTAAGCGCACTGGTTATTTTATTGCTCGCTTAGTCTGATACTGTGGCGTGCGCCCGCAGCTCACTACATTCCTGACTCACCTGATTTATTGCTTTTCGTAAATACCGCACCTCGCTTCTGCTCCGATGTTATTTCCAAGTCTTAGTCACGAGTTATAAGTCGGCGCCCTGTCTATCCCACTGGAGTTCTCCTGAATCCAGTCGCATACCCATTTTTGGGCGTCAGAATACAGTCTTGTTACAACATAAATCTGTCTTAAGAACTAGCTCATGGGTTATTATCGTTTCCTTTTTGCCTTACTGATAGTTAGCTTGGGCTTGCGACCTGGATTACGTTTGGTCGGTACCGGCTCTATCTGAGTTTGCTCTTCAGGAAACTTTTCCATGAGTCTTTCCATGAACCTATTATTTTCGACTGCAGATACTTTCTTTACCTGTGTGATATTCATGCTCTTACCCATCATCTTTCCAGTACTGAGCTGTTTTAAACGGACCGTGAATTTAGATGGAATATCTACCACTAGCCATGGACCAGTGTAGGCGTTCTGCAGCTTCATACTCGTATGTTTTTGGAGTAATCTGTTTATTTTAACGTATACAATGTCACCCAATTTAATATCGTGATCTTTAGCTCCCTTATCATGTCTTGCCTTCATCTTCTCTTGAGCCTTCTCCAAATTAACAGCTGCTTGTAAAGCTGCCTTAGACTGAGTATTTACAATATCCAGCAAATGGGCTGTAATAGGACGAATTTCTTCGTCCACATTTAATATTGCCGCCTCCGGCGGCGTCACCGCATTTTTACCGAATACTAGTAAATATGGAGAATGACCCAAGCTGTTAGAATCAGAGATATTTAGGGCAAAAACTACCGCCGCCAAGTATAAATCCCAGTCTCGCTGGTACTTTTGTACATACATTTTTATTGACTGTACCAAACTTTGGTTTTGGCGTTCTACCTGACCCTGTGTAGTAGGTTTCCAGCTACTACTGAATACCTGCTGTATTCCAAAAGCCTTACAAAAAGATGTGAAAATTACACTGCGGAAATTTGAACCATTATCACTGAAAAGCTTATTTGGGATCCCCACGACGCACAAAATGTTATTGAAAAACTCTTGTTTCAAAGTTGTGGCGTCAATGGCATGGGTTGCCCAAGCAAAACAGTACCGACTATATATATCCACAACTACATGAATATATTTTCGGCCAGCGTTTGACTGAGTTATTGGTCCAATAGTGTCAATCATCAGACAAGACATGGGTGCCGGTGCTGGGTCTCTCAGTGCCATAGGCAATTTATATGGATGTTTTGATTTCTTATTCCTTAGACACTGATCACAAGTCCCCACATAATCAACGATATCTTTTGTCATTAACGGCCAGTAAAATCGTGCACTTACTACGCTCAATAAGCGCACTGACCCCAAATGACCTGCCATAGGTCTATCATGTAACAATTCTAGTACAGGCCGAATACAGGTGCCTGGCAACACTACTTGGTAGAGTCTTGCTGCATCCCTAATTTTCGTGCCTGTAGGCAGTCTGCATAGCATACCCGAATTCACAAAAAACTGATCATGTGTGAGTAAAATCTGTCTAGCCTTCGCCGCATCCTTAGGCAGCGTTTTGGAGCCAATGTAGTCTAATATACCAGAACAGAACTCGTCTTCCCATTGGGCTTGTATAAATTCGTCCTGAGACAGAGGCATCCCCAGTTTTTCTTGTAAATCACCGAAAAATGCTCTGTCAACTTTAGGTACTTCATTAGCTAACGCCTTTCTTTTAGCCACAGCCCTACTTGGTTGGGCGTGCGACTTGGCTATCCCTGATTTATTCACTGTTTTTGTTTTAAATTTCGGGGTTCTTATTTTAGCTGCTATTTTCCTGTCTTCCCTCAATTTCTCAGATATTGCAGTTTTCTGCTTAGTAGCTTCCCTCGTCTGTGCCACGTTTATAGTATAAAACGATTCTTTCTTACCAGCAGGGCGTCCAAATCTCTGAAAAACCGGTTCCAACACAGCTACCTTCTCATTACATGAATCCCCACATACAGAAACACTGGCCAAATGATGAACTGTCTCCTGTCTCCCTGAATTGATGTCAATAAAAGGTATCGTTGTGTCAGTAAGTGTCTCTACTAACACTGATCTTACTAATGCATCTTTTACTCTGGGATAGGGGGTTCCACCTTTCCATCCCTTGAGAATAGGCCTATTACGGATTTTCAAGATGGGATAATTCTCGCAACAGTCCTCCTCATTGAATGGTTTGACCACGTCTATAGGATTGAAAGTCACGCCCTTTTTCTTTGGGGCGTCCAATCTCTCCTTTTGCTCCTTTATCGAGAGAGGGTAATCTCGTCTACTTAATGAATCTGGGACCAGATTTAATTTACCTGCTACAAATTTAATCTCATAGTCGTACTCCATTATCTCTTCTAAAGAGCGGTACATTCTTCCAGATAGGTCGCGTTTAGAATTTAGAGCCAACAGGGCCGCATGATCGGTGTATATAGTACATCTATTCCCTAAGAGATAGTGTCTAAACTTCCTTAATGCGAATTTAATTCCAAGTAATTCCCTGTCAGTAGTTGAATATCTCGATTCACATGGCGTTAACGCCCTACCTGCAAAGGCTACTGGTCTAAAATTTCCTTCATTATCCTTTTGACTGATGCACGCCCCAAGCGCAGTGGACGAGGCGTCACTTGCGAGCTCGAATGGCTTCTTATAGTCTGGATAATGTAGTAAAACCTCTGTACAAATAGTTTTCTTAATTTTATCAAAGGCTTTCTGACAATTCTCGTCCCATTTAAAGTCCACACTCTTCTTTGTTAAGTGATAGAGTGGTCCCATTATGTTTGAGAAGTCAGGAATAAACGACCTATAGTAATTAGCCAGCCCATTAAACGCCCTTACTTGCTTAGGCGTCTTTGGCACTGGATAAGTTTCTATGGCTTCTACCTTATCTTGGTTAGGTTGTAAGCCTCTGGAAGTAATTTTGAATCCTAAGAACGGAACTGAGTCCAAGCCAAAAAAACATTTCTCCCTTTTGAATTTAATATTGACTCGTCGGAATGCGTCAAATACCTGCGTCAGGTGTTCCATGTGTAACTTCCACGTTTTGCTGGCTATCAAAATATCATCTACATATGGCAATGCAGATGGTACTGACGCCAAAACGTTATCAATAACAGCATGGAAAGCCTTGGGCGATGTTTTCAATCCCATCGGCATACACTTATAAACATAAATTCCGTCACACGTGCTTATGGCTGTGTGTTTTCTGTCTCTATCTCTAATTTTAATTTGGTGAAAACCACTTTGAGCATCCATCTTGGAAAAGTATTTGCCTTCTAATTCACCGACAGCCTCAATAGTTTCTTCAGCACTAGGGAAAGTTCTGGCCTGGTCCTTTATCATAGAATTCAGCAACCTAAAGTCCGCGACAATTCGCCAGGCTTTGGCGGCGTCAGGACCGGTTGCCTTTTGCACCAAAAATGCTGGTGAGGCAAATTCCACGATCTCGTCCGTTTTCTCTAAAACTCCCTGGTCCACATGTTCCTTCAACAATTTTCTCATAACCTCTTTCATTTTAGGATTTAGTCTGTAAGGGTGCATTGCTTTAGGCTCATAGTTCTTTTTCAAATCGATTCTATGTTCATAACCATTGGCACTACCTATTTTCATATCCTTCCCAACAAAAACATCCTCCCTTTCTTCTAGAAATTGGATAATGTCGTCCCTCTGTTGAGAGTCTAGATTTATGCCCAATTTATATTGTCTGTTTTCAAAATATTCCCCTTCGGTCGATTTTCCAGTTACTATGTCCAGTCTGTCTGATTTTAAATCTGAAACATAGTCAGTAGGTGTGTCACTGTCTGAAAAACTCCTAAGTCGATCTGTGTTATTTTCCACTATATTGTCATTTTCCAATTTCGTCAATTCCTTAGACCCCTTCCCATTGGAGTCATTCGTGTCCTTGTCATAGTCCATCGGAGCAAAGTCATCTTCATCTGCTACAGTATACAAACCGAGTATTGAACCCTTTTTTACACTGTACCAAGCCGTACTTGAGTTATATACACAAATTCTGATCTTATTGCTTTGGGCGTCCGGCTTTACTAACGCCCTTTTTACCAAATACGGGACTGGTACCTGTCTCTTGGCATTATCTGTGACTCCCACTGTATCAGAGATATCTTCAGGAGCCACTACTGAATTTGTGAAATAGAATTCCGAGCTAGGTGGGATTTTAAAATTTCTGTCTGATCTTATGGCATAAACCCCATTCCGATCTAAATTGAAGTTTATCTGAGCTCAAAACCTTCTCATGAAATCAACCCCCATTATCAGAGGGCAAGTTAAATTTGGTACCACATCAAACCAATGTCTAAAAGTACGCCCATACATAGTTAATCTCAGACGCACCTTCAAGTCTATTTGGCGGGAAGAATTATCAGCCATGAAGATTCTTTTCCTGAATTTCCGGATAGGGATGTCCCCAATTTGTGCAATTATACCTTTAAACAAAGTCTCACTAACACATGTGCAAGTCGCCCCAGTATCAACCAAAAAGGGAATATTGGTAAACTTACCCACGGTAGCACGCACAAATCCGTCCTTCACTGGCAGTCTGATTCTGTCTACACGCTCGTTTTCCTCCTGAAAAAGAGTGACTAGATCATAAGAGTCACCCTCCACATTGTAAAAACCTTCAGCGGGGTCCACAGAATCCTCACTAGGGATTACACGCCCTTTACCATCTACTCTGGACAATCTCCCAACTCTATTCTTTCCCGCCGTGCGTCTTCGGCGCAATGACATTTTATTCTTCATCATTGTTTACATTGGTTTTCTTCCTGCTTGGAGCAGGCGTGAGTTCGCGCTTGGCAAGTTTTTGCTTGCGCTTTTCTGAAGTGGTGGCACCTTCATGGCCCGATTCCTCTGCCTCTGTCTGCGTTTCAGCACCTGAGCTTGGCTGGCTCTTTGGCTTAGGCTTAAACCACTTCTTCTTGGGGATACTTGACGTTCCACAATTTCCACACATATGAGTACCTGCCTTTGGCGTCACTGACTCTACACTGCTGTCTCTCTTTATGAATTTCTTTGTAAAAGGCTTTTTGAAACTCTTCTTCTTGAAAGACACCTTCTTGTCTTCGTCGTCAGTAGTTTCCCCAGCTGCCATGTTCTTTAACAAGTTGATTACCGCCGTAGTAGAGCCCTGGTGCTCTTCCTCTTTAGCCTCATCACTAACAGCATGGCGATTCGCCGCCTCCATGGCCTCATCCAAGGTCTTCGGATTATCGGCCATGACTCTCTTTGACAAACTGGGCTTCAGATTTGTTATGTAAAACTTCATCTGTGTCTTGTCATCGACACCAGATTTAGCCAAAAGCAGATCCATTTCGGCATCGTACTCTTGTAGGGATTCATCTTTGCCCTGCCTGCGGCTGCTGTAATCCTTCATGCGTTCGTGATAGGACAGCTTCTTAAACTTTTCCAAAAATTTTCTCTTGAAGGTCTCAAATCCTGACGTAGGATTCCTCGACCTATACTGTTTATAGAAGTCTAGGGGCTTACCCTTCAGAAACTTCTTTATTCCCTGTGCTTTCAGTGAGCTAGACGCCCCCAAGGAATCAGTATATTCTTCATAGTCGGCCAAGAACTGCGCCGCCGACATTAACGTCGTTGGCGCTGAAAATTTCTCGGGCGGTGCTGCCAGTGTTTTGGCGACTGACGCACTATCTTTTGTCACCTGTTTCACCGCCCTGTTGCTGACCATTCTGAGGTGATTTTTGCTGTCTTTTTCGTCATCTGACGATGACGAATCCGTCAGCCAATCATCCTCCCATTCATCTGAATTGTCATCCATCTGTTTTTTCTGGCGTGACCTTCTGTGTGCTCCCATGGGCATCTGTCTCGAGTGCCTGACTCTGCCCCTTTTGAACTCGTCATCGCCAGGGTCTGCCATCTCCCATTGGCGTTGGACAAGGTAATCATTGTTCTGACGCCCCACAGATCCTATTTGCCCATGTGTGTTGTAACCTGGACCTTCTTCCACATGTACTCGTGTGGGCCTCGGCCTTATTGGGCTTATTCCCTGTACTGGGAAGGGATCTCTGGAACTCTCTCGTCCTATTGACTGCTGTGGGACATACACACTGTGCCTACTCACGCTTTGATAACCATCCAATTTAAGAGGCGCCGTTGGCCTTGGAATTTCTCGTCCCAGGTCTCTATTGTACGCCGGCGGTGGCGTGTTCTGAGGGATATCCAACCTGTTATTTAATCCCCTTATTGATGGTGCTGGAGGCATAGCTGTTCTGTAAATGCTACCATATGAATCATTTATGTCAAAGTGTTGACCTGTATCTTCACATGGGAACTGTTGTGGCCGCGGCAATTCATGCTGGATTGTCTGAGTTGGTCTATCCATAGTGGGCACTTTCGGCGTAGGTTGGTGCACTGCCTGAACTTCCAATAGTCTGTTTCTTATCTGCAGTTTTCTTATCACTTCCCTAAGTTCGTTCACCTCCTGCCTATGGTCTATCTCCATCCTATCTAGTTCCATTGTACAGGTATGCACCAGTTCATCACTTTTGTACCTGCACATATCTAACTCTTGCCGCACAACATTGTTCTGAGTTTCCAAGTCAATCCGGTCCTCTCTGAACTGTTGCAATTCACATTCCAGATCTTGAGCTCTTTTCTGCTCAAACAGAATCAGCTCATCCCTCCTCTTTAGTTCCTGGATGTACTTTCTTTGAGGATCCATTTGTGGCACTGCACCTGCTCCTTCCAGGTGCATTGTGGCGTACATTCTGAATCTGTCCCCTGCAGATTTTGCCTCAGGCACACCACCGGTCGCACCTAATGCTTCAGAACCCCTACCTTCACTATCCTCTTTCGACGCCATTATGTTTTCATAAGTCCTAGCAGGCCTGTTTACCTTCAGGGTGCCATCACCATTCACATTAGAGAGACTCCAATCTGAGAATGAAGATAGATCCAACCGATCACCTTCCCTATTGTTCTTGGTTTGTGGGACAGTCAAGTGATCTTGTTGGTTTCCCTCACTCTCATAGCCCCTTCTATTGGGATCCTCCCTGAACTGTTCTCTGCCAGTGGTGTGATGTTTTCCTGGCGTCAGCACTGACTTATACTTTGATCCCGACAGCGTGGATTTCTCAGAATCCCCGTCGTCGTCATCCGGACCTTCTTTTAGGGGACCTACAGCACCAAAGCCCCCTGCCAACTCATTGTCTCTTTGCCAGTGCCTTAATTCCTCCAACTCTGGATATTGTACTTTGGTAGGAGTACCCAAAATATCCACAGCTAGCGCCCCTTCATCCCCTTCTGTCTTGACTTTCTTTTCTGCAATTGGGGTTGAAGTAGAGGGTTGTACGCCCTCAGCCGTTGATGTTGACGGTTGGGCGCCCTGACGCAATGCTCTTACTTGGTCGTGAAGGAGTGGTTGCTCTTGAACATCAGTCTCCTCGTCCGCTTGACCACGGGGAAGCTGAACTTTAGCCAAATAGTTTCCCCCACTCCTTAGACGTTTCCAGACATCAGAAAACATGTACCCCGGCCTAGGCTTCCTTGGGGCCCTTGTCTTCCGGGTTCCCATGATGGACATTCATGGTTCCCCCAAGTCCTCCAGGCTATACATATACACTACACATATGAGATCGATGGTAATGATCTCACTTTCCCATCCCCTGGACTCGGCACAACTTGATTGTCTTTAAGCTTTGATATCAATCCAGAGATGCACTGTGTAGTTGGATGTCTGTCTATCTTTCAGTCACTCAATGTAGGAGTCTGTTGTATCTTCCTCCTACATGACTGCTGCTTACTCCTCTCAGGTCTCCTTACACCCAGAGAAAGCTGGCTTGCCTTCCCCAGGTGGGCTATTTTTAGCCTCCCTGACTGGAGCTTCTCTACTCACCAGGTAGTGGAAGGGTTTGCTCAATTTCAGCAAACTTTCCACCCCTTAAGTTAGGGGATAATTCGTGTACAAATACACAATTAACCACGATCTTAATTGGCTTCTCCACCAGTGATATAATACTGTGTGTCCCCAGTATTAATGCTACAAATAAAGGTAATAGTCAATAGACTATCCTATAGTTTAAATTTTGAATAGATTCGGTGAGAGAGAAGAAGTGCAGACACGGCGACTGTAATATTCTAAGTGAGTAGAGACGAGCTCTCTCAGTGTATTTATTCCAAGGTTCTAGTGCTGCCCGCGTGGACGCAGCCACGCCCCAGGCCTCCCGAGCCTTCCCAGAAACCCACTACTGTAACAATTAGAAGTTTAAAGATTCTAGCGGTCATAATTGAAATGTTTTGGCTCTAGCGATCGCTATCTGGGGTTCAGAATTCTTATCAACTCTTAGAATGATGAAAGAACAGAGAATAATTATGTCCACAATGCTCAGCCTATGGGAGTTTCACGCTACATGTCAACAACGCATCGTCAAACTGCTGCAGTTGCTGCTTCAAATTCCACTTCCATGGACTACTTGCCCTCCTTATTGGGGCACTGTTTGGTGCATAATCCCGAGGCGAAGCCAGCGGATGGAGGTTATTAATCTCTTTAGACCCTTATAACCTCTAGACTGTTCAACGCAGTAACTGATATGTAATATACCTCTTATGCCCCATCTACACAGGAGCGAATTCAAAAACTGGTGCGAATCTGGCACTTGCAATCATTCGCATTTGAAATCATAGAAATCCTGTGCAAATCGCAGAAATCCTGTGCGAATCGGCAGGGAGCTTGTGCAATTTCAGAAATAATGCTCTGCGATTTGAGTTTTTAGTCCCTACACAGGTGCGATTTCAGCTGCAAACTCATGTTAAATCGCAGGTCTGGATTCGCAGCAGATGTGCTATTTGGATTACTTCAAATTATAAGAAAATGGAGGGAGAGAAGACCGAAAATATTTTCTGAGGTGTACTTGCAACGATTTGAAAAAAATGTAGAAAAATCAATTTATAATCACAAAACCTTAACAAACTTGAGACAATATGTGTGGGCATATCCTGTGAAAAAATCGTTTTGATCCATCAATAATTCGTGAAGCTACACCTGTTCAAACATACCTGCAATCACTTGCAGATTTCGGATAAATCCGAAATTCGCATGACCTCCTGCGATTAGTCATGGACAGCAACAGAGGTCTGTGAATGATCGTGTCTAGCCCTACACACATGCAAATTTGTGCCGGAGTATATGCGATTCCATTTGTAATCGCATGAACTTGGATTTGTCCTATGCAATTTGGAATTGTTTTACCTGCGATCTGGCAAATCTGAAATCGCTCCTGAATTCGCATGTGTTTGGGGGCAATTTTGGTTAAGCGATTACTCGTAGGATTATGCCAGCAGTCGCATGTGTCCCTACACAGGTGTGATTTAGTTAAAATATTGTATGCGAATTGGTGTAAACTCACACGAGTTGCCGCAAGGCCCAATTCGCAACCCAATTCGCCCCTGTGTAGACGGGGCATTAGGAAGAAGGTATTCAAGTTTCAGAGATTATTATCCGTTTTACCTCCATATGTGTTCTTCAGCTATGTAATTATGGTCATGCACAGTGCTATGTATGTGTAATGTGTATTGTACCATTGACTCAATTGTATAATTTGTATTTGCTGTTCTTTATAATACTTATTGGACAAAGCTTCTTGTCCAATTCAACAAACCTTTTTATGTCATTTACTGTAGACACAACTTGATCGTTACACCTAAACTGCATTGTGATGTGTTAGAGAGAAATGAGTCGCCATAAAAATGGATTTTAAGATATCATCATATTTGAAAAGATTAGATCAAGCCGATTCTAAAGACGGTAAATACTAGACCAAGAACTTCTATATTTTAAGTTTGATATTTTTATTTTTGAAAACAAAGTCTGCAATAGTGTACAATTATGTAATAACAAATCATAGATGGATATGCAGGTACTCTCAATATATGATATGGCAATTACTAGGTCCTACTTCACTATTCAATAGGAGACTTTACATATTCCCCAGTCAGTGACTGCGGGACAGCCCTGACTCAATTGGCGCATGTGCAACTCATTAGAGCCTCACCCAAATGCGGGCAGAAATGCTCCCCTTACAAGTGCCCACTGAACCCCACCAGTCCCGCTCACTGACCCATCTACTGGCCGCTGCCTGTGCGTGTGTCCCTGTGCGTACCTGTTTCTTTTAGAAACACTCTGACAAAACTTAGCATATTCTAGAATTTAGCGGGTCAATATACCTCAAACCTGGCACGATTACTCTAAACATATGATTCTATCATCCTGCCCAGTGCGCTGGACATGGCATTAAAAAAGGTGGAGCAAAAGCGCTTGGGAAAGTTGGGCACTATGTTGAAGATATAGGGTGAAAGGAAAAGTGCCCGTCCAGGGGTCTGACTGCAGCGCCACACAGGAGGGATGGTAATGACTTGCAGCCAATTTGTGAAGAACACTAATGGTTCATATCATTGAATAGGGGACCTGTATACATCCACCATTTTCAAATCTGATTTGTATGGAATTATGGGTGGTGTATGTCAGCGTAAAATCTATAGAAAACATGTCATGTTCAGCATGGAATGTTTATCGGTTCTTCGATGTCAATATCCATGTGGTATACGTGTTTCCACAGAACAAGCTTTCATCTTTCCCATCATGCATTTTGGTTTCGATAGACCATTTATACAAGCTGCGATATTGGTGAAAACATTCTTGCAATAGTTGAAAAAAGTGTCGCAAAATATTTGTAAGTCAGACCGGAACTGAATCTATCCCAGCATGCACTGTACCAGACATGCGCAGTGGTACGTGCAACTCCCCTATTGGATGGGCGGACGTCCTGTCATCAGGCAGGCATATGTTTGAGAATGAGGCTGAAGGCTATGAGCTGGCTTCAGCTATTGATTATTCACACTGGGATTGATGCAGCAGATAGCTGTTGACCTTACCACGCGCGGGGACGTCCTTCAGTGTAATCCAACACATAAAGCTAGGATTAGTCCTTACTAATAGGGGACTTGCATGTCCACCATTGCTAGGATAAGTCCTTACTAATAGGGGACTTGCGTGTCCGCCATTTTGGATCTTGCTATCGTATCATCGGATCATGGGACATTTTTTTAGGCAATAGGCGAAGGGGGGCGGCGGGTATGGGAGAGCGGGGCGGGGGGGGGGGGGGGGGGGGTAGATAACCTGGATCTAACAATTTGATTGGCCATCTGAGTTTACAGATCAGTCTAGGCCCAATTGATGATGAGAAAGTCCCTTCAAACGGAGGGAAAGCCTCTCTCCTCAAACTGAAAAGTGCCTTTATAATTTCGTTAAGAACGCAAAATGCCATTACAGTCCCATTAGAACGCCTAGTCCTAGGCTAGGAAACCGATTAGCGAAGTAGGCATCTAATCACCGACATACCATTGAAGAAATGCGGGTCATTCTTCGTAATAATTCAGGGTCAGTAGTTGGGCGAGAAATTAATCAACGCAACACACAGAGATGTATGCTTCAAATCCGTACCAGCCTCGGAAGAGACCGATTTCCATCTTTCCTTTATTTTTATACTAGACAGATTAGGACGAAATACACTGGTCCTGCGCTGATTGGCTTTGGTCCCGTTGGTCCAATTAATTGACAGGTTAGATTAGAGATCCAATCAGCCACAGGATAACAATGACAGACACTTATTAAAACGAGGCTCAGAGTGACCACTGCCACTCTGACCAATCTCTTTGGGTGGTGACCAGGTCACGGGGTTATCTCCCCTCCCCTCTCCCTCCCACTCTTTAATCAGTATTCCCTCCCCTCCCTTGACCTGGCGGTCAGCCCCTCCCCTCCTTTCCCACGTGATTGACTTTGAGATAACGGTCAGACCTGGACCTCACCTGTACCTTTGGACTTTGGGATGATAAGAAATCCGCGAGCGTTGTGGCGGTAAGAAAGTGTGGGTAGCCTTCTGGCCGGTAGGGGCGCGACGAATGTCTGGCTGAATGAGACAACTTTAACTTAAAAATAGACAATTTGGGCTTGTCAATTTTACATACGTCCCAATCTCATTTGGTTCGGAGAACTGTGTACAACATAGTTCTCCGAACCACTCTAGGAGCAGACAACACATCGACGCAACCCTCATTTTAGATTCCGGCCGACAACCCCCGAGCAACCCCGAGTATCACCGAGCGGCGACCCCCTTGGCTGACCGAGTTCTGCCGAACCGGAACCCCCGACCTAGAACCATAAGTGGGCATCACTTTTCTTCCACTCACGAATCCATTGCCATCCCCAGTCACATTCTACCCTCTTGCTTCATTAGATTTGGGAGTTTTGATGCCCGATATCTAATTCCACATGAGAGACCTTTATTTACGTTGGGGCACCTCGATCCAGTATTTTTATCGACGGGATTTTTAACCTTTGGCCCGCCGGACGAATTCACAGCGGCCATCCCTATGTGGATCGAGGCTCCCTTTCTCCCGTAAGTACATACATGTTTATACAATTGAAAAATGCAAAAATAGGACAATCTAGAGAAGTACAGAGAAAGAAATCACTCCCCTAAATCAAAATAATAGCTAAAGATTTTACAATGCCTTAGCGTAAAATTATTACTGAGGTATGGCGAACCCGCCTCGGATAATTTGTAAACACAGTCTCTTAAGAGTTTTCACTAGGTGGCGTATTACCGCACTGTCTTTGGAGTTTAATGTATTGTTCATCAATATCTCGGCTTTGCTTGTCTATGGGTTCTCCCCGTAGAAACGTCTCAGGCATTTTCACGCAGTCTTTGAATATTGCCTTATACTTTTACTCGTTCTTGGGCTGCCTATCACTACTTAACGTCCGTAAGGTGGCAGCATGCATCTTATACACTTTCTAGGTACCTGTCGCCGTGAACATCCTTAAGGTGGCGACACTGGTACATACTTATACATTTCCTTTGGGAGCCTGGCTCCTCTGGTCTAGAAGACTGACAAGATTCTTTTATATTTTCAGCCCTTCTCTCGACCCAAAAATGGCCCGCTGAGGTGTGCACATCGGTCTAGTGACTACCGACCGTTCCTAGGCTGGTCTCCGTGGTATCACTACTCCATCAACAACGTGACAACCTCCCATTTTTGCTTCACCCTACTTTCAGAGAACGGGTCCTTCATCGTCCTCTCTCAAGTGGTGGCTTATTCCTTCACATAACAGCTAGCTTTCTCACCCTAACTTGAGCAGAAGAGTGCGTCCCACTGCAAGCTAACACCGGGCGTACTTACTAGGTAGGAATTGGTGACTAGACCAATTAATTAAATTCTACGAAAGGGGTGAGGACTTTGTCCACAGTCCAGCACTAGGCCTGCTTTAGAGTAAACTAAACAGCTTTCGTGACAACACCTCCTTTGTAATTATTACCATTAGATTCCAATTAAGTTAGCACTACAAAACATTTTAAAATCAGAATCTGCTCACATTTGCACTTAAGACTAACATTATATCGGCTTAATTTTATCTCACACCACATATTCATCTGAGTCGTTGTTTTAACACACTACTCCACGGGGTACTGCAGATCTTTGCTTCATATCCATCGATCGAGGGGGTTTTGGGGGTGTATTCTGTCTAAAGGAGGATAAGGGGTCAGTTTGGAGGGGTTGGGTCTCCGGGTTTTCGAGATCGTCAGTACCGCCAAGGGACTGGGGTTCAGAATCTTGCAGTGGAATCTCTTCAGCGGGTTGCTGTTGGGATGGGTATAAATTAGAAAAGACATTGGGGAAGGAGGGAAGAGGGGCAGAAGGTTTACTGGGTAGTCTATCTAGACTCTGGTTAGGACGTTTACCTAAGAGGGGGAGGCAAGAGCCGTCTCTCTTCCTCTTCACATACACCACCACTCCTATCAATCCAATCACGATTGCTAGGGTGAGCATGAGGGTCGCGAATCCCCATGTGGTGGATGCGGAGAAGGAAAAAGGTCGTACCGTAGGAGGAAGGGGAATATCGGTCAGAGAAATTAGGGGGACGTCGATTCTGCTGTTGAACTGGAGTTGTTGCTTCAGCTCAGGATAGTCTTCGAACTTTCTATAGGTTAAGTTGAGAGAGGGTAGGGACAGGGCTTTGGGGGGTGGAATTCTGATCGTGGAATTATGTTGCTCGATGCTGCGCACCCTCCAATCTTCACTATATAAGACGCAGCCACTGTTTACTGTGACCCGTGTGTGTTTGGTAAAAACATTTCTTATAGGTTTCTTACTGATACACCTTAATACAGTCTCGACTGGAAAGTATACTGCAAGGATAACCGATGACAGTTGTTCAAAATCTCTGAATATTTCGTTACTGACATTGCCACGCTTCTTAATCTCTATCTGACACTTTACTGGACCTTTGCCTAAAATTATTTCTGTTTCACATGTTGGTTTTAGGTTCTCCAACGCAGAGGAACATACAGCTGGGCTGTATCCCATGCAGTGGTTAGGAACAAAAGAGGCACCACTAGAGACACTGTCCATCGCTAATTCAGCGATGCCCTTGATGATTTTGAGGTAGGATGGCCCATAAGGGGTAGGGAAATACCTTAGTTTATAGTGTAAATACTTAGTAGCCGAAACTGCAGGGATGACCACCTGATAAACTAATTGCTCGTCGGACTCAGATATGATTTGAACTTGTACACTTCTGTAGTACCAACGAACATCGTCTATTGGTTGGTGTCCCCTCTCACTCAATTGGTGAAGAATTTCATTTAAATGTACTTCAGGTAATATTTCATCAGTCAAGTACCCGTGCTCTAGGTGTGTTCTCTGGCGATGGAATAAATCAATTTGCCTATAATATACCAGCATAATGCGGTCAACTTGGCTTAGGGCCTGATCAACCTCTCTTCTCATATGCATACGATGAATATCTCTAGAAAAACCATTTAAATGATGAACAATTTCAGATACCTGGTCAGTCAGATTTTGGCTTATCTCTTGCAGGTTTTGGATGTCGACTCGATTCTCTCGTAGGAACAGACGGGTCTGGTTTACCACAGAAACCATCTCTGACTGGAAGTGAGACATCACACTGAGGCCTGCCTGCGATGCCCCCACTGCCGCTCGGAGCTCGTCGATCTGGTCTGTGGTAGCTGTACCGAAGAGAGATCGGCTGATCATTCCTACCACTCCTAGCAGAGCTCGCTTCGTGCGAACTGGTGGAGTGGGTAGATGATCCTTGATGAATTGAACATGAAGCCGCCATGTTCTGAGGTCGGTGATTCCTACCACTTGCTGCTCGTGTAGTCCTTCCATCTTAGCTTCAAGGATGTGGAGCCACGACTCCATAGGCGGAGGAGCAGGGGGCTGGAGGAACATTAATGCAGTCCATGTTGCTGTGAGGGCCCTTACCTCCCCAGCCGAGTATACCAGCACACCTTCTTCCTCGAAGATGTCTGCTTGGCTGCAAATGAGGTAACAGGTGAGCAACAGTAACCCCTTAGTCACTGTCCCCACCGCCATCTTGTGCATCTGGTGCTGGGGTTGCCTGCGTGTCCGGTACTTGGTCAGTAGAAGCTGATGTTCTTTTTGCTCTCTTTCCAGGTTTAGGCTCGCTCTCCTTCAGTGGACTAGGCTCTCTAGGGCTAGCAGGCACTCTCCGCTTGGCATGGAAACGCCTATGTAAATGACGCTGAGGATTGTCTGGTGGGAGCACAATCCGCGGAGCTGCTATCAAGGCCCTTGTCTGAGACCTGGTGCGTATATGAGGAGGTGGTAGAGGAGTACTTGGAGTCCTAGGTGTTGCTCTTCCAGTTGGGTTAACTGGAGTCTCTTCTATGTTTGCAGGAGTCCTGTACCTCATCTGAGGTGGTGTGAACGGTGCTGGAGCCGGTGGTGGAATGACCAAGGCTTGGTTCTGGTCAGCATTATAAGGAGGACGACGGGGCGGATCCGGAACCTCTGGTTGGTCCACGTCACTACCCATATCTTCGTCGGCTGAATAGAATTCTTCCTCGACTTCCGGTACCATTTCCACGTCCGCAGCGCCACCTACAGCTGGATCTTCCGCCTGGAGATAGACTTGATTCACAGGTGGAAGCAAAGGTTCATGTATTAAAGCATTGGGGTCAACATTTAGATTTTGCCCAGGAGGTTCAGGGGGGAGTGGCCTCGCTGCCCGAGCCCGTATTCTCGCCCGATTGCGCCTGCCTTGGCCTGCCCTGTTTTGCCTATTCCTAACTGTATCCCAAGCAATATCCCCAGATACCAATTTTATTCTCTCCCGATTTATTAGTTTTCTCTGACCTTGTGGGTCTCTTACGATCACTACAGCTCCCCTTACACCTAGGACTGTATACCCATGATCCCATCTAGGATCTAGGGGCGCTCTGGCGCCTGCTAATACAACTACTGAGTCACCTACACGTAAGTCACCAGCATTTGCCCGAGCTCTAAGCCTCTCATAATTATACTTACGGCTAGCTTCAGTATTTTCTGCAGCCACCCGGAAAGCATCTGTGAGGGCTTGTAATCGTTCACTTAACACTTGGGGTTCTGTACCATCCGGCCCAGGGAAGATCTTAACAAAGGGGACCGGGGGTTGACGACCAAAGGTGAGAAAATAGGGAGTGAAATTCGTGACTGAAGAGGTGGAGACTCTATGGGCCCAAAGTGTGGGTCCGAGTTGATTCTCCCACTCTGCTGGTCGCGCATTGATGAATTTTTTTAGGATATTCTTAAAGCTTTTGTTAAACCTCTCCGTCTTACCGTTAGTTTGGGGGTGCCAGCCAGAAGTATGTCTGACTTGCGTCCCAATGGATCTTAAATAACCTTCGACTTGTTGATTCATGAATTCTAGACCCCTGTCAGTAATGATTACCTCTGGGGGCCCGTACCGGGGTACATATTCATTTGCCAGATAGTCAGCTATATTTTTCCCAGTTTTTCTATCAATAGGTTTAACTTCCGCCCATCCACTACAATGATCAATTACAACTATAATATAACGATTCCCATTGTCTGAAACAGGAAAAGGACCACATAAATCCATTCCCACTATCTGACCTGGGTACCTTGCTATAGGCATAGCTGTGGGAGCAACCTTATCTTGACCTGCACGATTTACTGCACACTTATCACAATTACTCAACACACGGAGGGTATCTTTCCTCATAGTAGGCCACTTGTAGGCCTCTAATATCCTATCAAGGGTTTTTCTCATTCCCTGATGGCCCACTTCAGTGTGTGCTCTTCTTATCACTCTGTAACGAGCTGATTGCGGCAACACCAATCTAGGATAAGCTGGTTTATTGGGTGGGGACATGATTGTAAACAATAATCCGTTGATTAGAGTGTAATCGTCCACCTCCTCTAGGCCCAACTGATACTCAGCCATCTGTTGCTGCTCTGTTCTGACTTGTTCTCGCTCAAGCTGATCAAACTCCCAGGGGATTTCCTCTGTTTCCTCGAGGGCACCTACTTCAAAATTACTGAGAGCGTTCCCCTCCCCCTGGTCATAAGTTTCATGAGTCTTTATGCGAGATAACATATCAGCCCGTACATTGTTCTTACCTTGTCTATATTCGATGGGGGCACCGTATTCTGCTATTAAAACAGCCCAACGCTGAATTTTTGTATTTTTAACCTCACCAAGAAAGAGCGATTTGAGGGGTTTATGGTCAGTATAGATGGTAAAATCACTGCCATATAGATATGGTCTAAGTTTAGTTAGAGCATAAATAATGGCAAAAGCCTCCTTTTCTATAGTCGCCCATTTGAGTTGGGGACCTGAGAGTTGTTTTGAAATATACTGAACTGGTCTTTCCACTCCATTCTCATCAGACTGGACGAGTATGGATCCCACTGCGTATTGACAGGCATCTGTATAGAGCTTATAAGCTTTTCCAGGTTGTGGATGAGCCATGATTTGGTCTGAAGTAAGAACGTCTTTTAATGTTTCGAACGCTTCTTGTTGTTCAGGACCCCATTTAAATCTAGCATGTTTCTTTGTTAACGCCACCAAAGGTGTTACAATTCTTGCATAGTCAGGAATACACTGACGATAATATCCACAACAACCTAGAAAAGATCTAATGGCGGACACACTGTCAGGCGGGAGCATTTCTCGAATGGCTTTGACTTTGTCCGGATGTGAATTTATCCCTTGTTTAGACACCTGAAAGCCCAGAAGATCAACCTTGTCTTGAAAGAATTTACATTTACTCTTTTTGATGGTAATACCATGTTCGGATAAAGTGTCAAAAATGATTTTGAGATGTTTTTCGTGCTCCTCCCGTGTTTTAGAATAAATCACCAGGTCATCGATGAATATACCAAGAAATTTCCCAATATATTCGGCGAATATCCGGTTCATTGCCCTTTGAAACACAGCCGGGGCATTAGTTAATCCGAAAGGCATTCTACGCCATTGAAATAAACCTCTATGGCAGACAAAGGCCGTTTTCTCTATGCTTTCAGGGTGCATTTGGACTTGCCAATACCCAGATTTGAGATCTAGAGTGGAAAAGATCGCTGCTCCTGTTAGACTATCAAAGATATCTTGTATATTTGGTAGGGGGTGGGCATCTTTCTTGGTGACAGAATTTAATTTTCTAAAATCTGAACAGAACCTGGTTTCCCCATCTTTCTTAGGTACTAAAGTTATGGGACTAGCCCATGGTGACGAGCTTGGTTCAATCACACCTAACTCAAGCATTTCGTCAATCTCCTTATCAACTATCAGCTTTTTGTTTAAGGGAAGGCGATAAGGTCTCTGATTAATAGGGCGGGCATTCCCCGTGTCAATCTCCATGTATACATCTTTTACTATGCCTAATTTACCATTTTTGCCAAAAACTTCTGGGTATCTTTCTTCCCAGATTTCTTCCTCTGTTTTGAGGGAAGCAAATTCAGAATCTATTTCTTCTTCTACCGTTTGACTTTTATATTCTCTACCTCCTAGACGTATGATTCTTTTTCTGTGCCAGATTACTGAATCCAAAATGTCCAGAGCATCGTCCCCTAGTAGGAGATCGTGTTGGAGGTTTTTAACAACGTATACAGGAAGATGACTACCCCCAGCCTTAATTATCGCCCTGCCTTCTGACTGCAAAGCGTGACCACTCAGTGACCGTAATTGTTCACCTTGTTCCAAAATTAACGGTCGGTGGTTTACCTTATTGAAATGTTTCCACAAATCATACTTAACTAAACTTCTAGTGGCGCCGGTGTCGATAAGTGCTTGTGCTTTCCTTCCCGCCACAGGAAGGGCCACACGAAACCGCTTATCCGGCGAATTTATTCCCCCGAAGGGAGAACAAAGGGGTTTGTGGGAACTCTGGGAGTCAATGCTTGTATAGCCGCTATAACGGGTTGCATTTTGTTATCCATTACTTCTTCCATGTCTGGCCGTACAGCCGCTCTCATTTGTGCGAATCGAGTAGGGCATTCTCTAGCAAAATGTCCCTCTAATCCACATTCATAGCAAGTATTCTTACCTCTAAACCTTTTTCCCCCCTTCTGTGCCCCTCCCTTCCTTTTCTGACCCTGTTGTGACTCTACCTGATTAGAATTGGCAACCGGGGCAGGGTTTGGAGCGCTATAAGGCGGAAATGCAGGCAAATAGGATGGTTGCACAAAGGGAAACTGAGTCTGGTTCTGAACTGGTGGTGCATGAACTGTTACCGATGAAGGTTGAGATCTTTCCCTCCCTAAGAGTTCTACCATATTTCTTAATGTTTTTAATTCGTCCATCACAGCTTTTGTTTCAATATTGGTCTCCCCAGTAGGGGTCGGTGGAGTCAGAGTTTGGGTTGGCGTCCGAAGTTTTGGGAGTAAGGCGCCTATTTCCATAGGTTCCTCTCTCCTTTCACCTCTAGCTGGAGCATCGGCTAACGTATGGGTATACGCTGCCGTTGTCGCCAGGTCAATTGCTTCCCCCAAAGTCTCTGGTCTTGTTGAGAATACCTCGCACCGTACCTGTCTATCGGTGAGCCCACGTATAAAATCTCGAGCTAATTGTGACTGAATTACAGGCAAGGCCAAAATGCCTGGTTCATAAGCCCTCATAGCTGTTTCCAGGTATTTACGGCCATAAATTCGTATGTCTTCGTATGGGAGTTGATGGATCCCCTTCAACTTCTCTCTAAGTTGAGTGGTCTCCTCTTCTCCCATAAACAAGCGAATTATTTCCTGTTTTACACCCTCCCATGTGCGTTCATCTCCCCGTGCTTCTACATAAGATTCGATGGAACGTGCTAATGATCCCTGCGCTAACAATATAACTGCTTCTATGGCTATGTTATCATGTGCCCCTACTGTGATTCTAACTCTGTCCAACCCCTCTAACCACTCTCTGAGTGATTCTTTGTTGGTCCCATCGTTAGGACCCAGCAAGGTTGCATGTCTCTCCATACGCCTTCTAACTACTTCTATTGACGCATAGTGTGCTTTACGATCAGCATCATTGAGTGCATTTACCTCTTCGGCGGTGATATCCCAGTTAATGGGTGTTGTCAACGCCATTTTGGAGGTACTTGAATTAGCTGATTATGTGTAAAGATGAATTACTATTACCTGCTTGATTTGGAATATTCTATTTCTATATAGAGAATTTGGAATATTAATTTTTGCCTAGATCCAACGTAACAATTTTTGTGCAGGTATTTCCAAAAACAAAAATTTTGATCTCTTTAGTCCCTATTCTTACTCATTACATTTTATCCCAATGGTAAGACATAGTTTCTAGCTGTTCACTGCTGAACTGAATCACACTTTCAGAGGTGCCTACGCAGTCGTTCCAATCCTCAGGTTCTGCGATCGGTGGATAACCATCATTGAATATCTCCTCTAGGAAAATATCCTCAGCTTCGAGGTATTGTGGGAACTCTTCCACATACTCAATTCTTTCCGCCGGTGGCATGTCTAAAATACTATCTCTACAGGATAAAGTAAGATAATACTTGTGTGATCAGCTAATGCACCTTCCAATAAAAGCCCAGCTCAGAGTCCCAAACATACAACACCCATAAATACAATGGCAGTTTTGAAAAAGGCACACTCACCTGACTCCTTTTGCTTGCTTCTAAGGTCGGATACCGATCTGACCAACTAACTAGCCCCTAATCATGGTCGCCAATGAAGAAATGCGGGTCATTCTTCGTAATAATTCAGGGTCAGTAGTTGGGCGAGAAATTAATCAACGCAACACACAGAGATGTATGCTTCAAATCCGTACCAGCCTCGGAAGAGACCGATTTCCATCTTTCCTTTATTTTTATACTAGACAGATTAGGACGAAATACACTGGTCCTGCGCTGATTGGCTTTGGTCCCGTTGGTCCAATTAATTGACAGGTTAGATTAGAGATCCAATCAGCCACAGGATAACAATGACAGACACTTATTAAAACGAGGCTCAGAGTGACCACTGCCACTCTGACCAATCTCTTTGGGTGGTGACCAGGTCACGGGGTTATCTCCCCTCCCCTCTCCCTCCCACTCTTTAATCAGTATTCCCTCCCCTCCCTTGACCTGGCGGTCAGCCCCTCCCCTCCTTTCCCACGTGATTGACTTTGAGATAACGGTCAGACCTGGACCTCACCTGTACCTTTGGACTTTGGGATGATAAGAAATCCGCGAGCGTTGTGGCGGTAAGAAAGTGTGGGTAGCCTTCTGGCCGGTAGGGGCGCGACGAATGTCTGGCTGAATGAGACAACTTTAACTTAAAAATAGACAATTTGGGCTTGTCAATTTTACACCATTCTTATATGTGATCTGAGGGTTTGGGCTGGAATTGCGGAGTGAGTACTGTTTTCTGATAGTGTTTTCTGATCAGTTTGAATCCTCAATTTGTTGATTTATTTATTTAGTATTCACCTTATTATTCCCTCAGTTCGGAGGGACTCTGTGGCCACTTAAATATTTCAACTAGGGACAATGAAAGCCCTACATACAAGGGTTGTCCCTTCACTTGTCTCCTATGAATAGAATTGACTTAATGAACGGTTATCTAATCTAATCTAACGTTAGAATACATACATATTATACTACCTTATACGACACCTATATTCTTATGTACCCGTTTCTACTATGTCAAATGTCTATCGTCATATTAAACAGAGTAATTGCAATCTAGATCCGATCTTGTTGTCGTTATTTCCCCTCCCCAGTATTAACCAAGGGTCATTACATTTATTGGTTTTATGTAAACAGGTAACAAATCCTCATCTTTTCCATCATGCTTGTAGCCTTGATATTGGCAGTAACTAACATTTATTCTATTTAAATAACTTAGCTAAGTTTGTGTATCCGATTTGAAACTATTCCATCCCAGCATGCTCTTTAATTAACAGACATGGGTAGTGGCACATGCAAACCCCTATTGCTTGACCCTAATATTCACAAGGTAGAAGAGACTTCTGGCATGTATATACCTGGTTAATAATGCTATACCAGAATGAGTCTGTATTTCATATTCTTCACTTTATTAATGTCTACATTAAGGAACGAAAAGGGGTTCGATGTATTTTTGTGTGTTATCGGCCCGGAGAAAGCAAGTTTTGTTGATATATATTGAATAAAGCTGTTTTTTTAAAAAAAATGCTATACCAGATGTTATGTAATAATCATGTCTAATGACTGGTACTATTATAAACTATAAACCCTCAATGCAATAGTGCATATTGGAGATATTGGTACAAAATAAGGACATAAAGATGGTTCTGTAAAACAATGTTTATAATTATATGTTTATAACATTTGAACTTTATTAAATGTCTTGGCCGTAAAGGAGATAAAGAAAACAAAAAACAAGAAAACAGAATGACACATCGGCACCAAGAATGGAAAGATCGGTGGGGAGGGGTGGCGCAGTGGCCCGGCGCATTGGTTGAGTGGCTGGCTTTGGGCCCAGAGGTATATATATATAAGAGTGTTGTAGGTTCAAACACTGTTGTGAGCATATTACTTCCCCACACCGATGCTTGCCCACTGGGATATCAAAGACTACTCATGGGCAAGACAGCCTGTGGCACTATACAATTTAAAGACCCATTGCTAATACTCGAAAAGAGTAGGTGCAACTGTTAGTTTGCTTTTTCTCAGCAATAGCATATTTTTCATTAAATTATTGACAAATAAATATTTTTTTTTTTTTTGCAACATATTTATTCAGGATCCCTGCCAGCTGGGCTTATACAATGCTAACACATTTTATAATACGAAGTGGTAGTGATCAAACAAAAGAGACATGCATAGGTTTCACACAGATGTTTCGTAAATTCTATGTTGGTATTTCAGGAATATATATTAGGTTTTCAAAGTGTCAATCAGCTCGGTGGTATCGTCCTTTAAGGTTCTCCATAGTCTATTCTCTTCTTTGCTTACAATATGGATTTTTTGTGCATGCAGGATGACAGAAATTCTCATTCTTTATTCACACATTAGGTGAAGGAGAGAAAAATTCCCTCGATCAAATAGCTTGACTCTGTGAATGTACGCCTTCACTTGGAAAAACAGCCAGTTAACTATTTTAGTACATAAGTTGGTTTGATCGATTCCGAACATAATATGAAGATTATTGACTACCACTCTACTTCTCTTAGTGAGAATTAATTCTTCACCTTTATATCCTCTGTTTAGATATCAAATAAATATTATCAATGCTATTATTGTTATTAGTAGTAGTACTAGCAGTATACTACCCAGGAGTTAGTGAAAGACCAACTATTGCAGCTGAACTAAATAGACTGGTGAAACATAATACAACAATAGATGGTAGTACACCTCCCCAGGGGTATGACCTTAAAGTGCCTTTCTGTCTCTTTCTCTGTCTGTCTCTCCCTCCCTTCTTCTATATCTCTTTAGACGCGATTTGATCGGGAGTTATCATAGCTTCAGGAGTTCTCCGGATTATTGGATAAATATGGATATATTTATATTAGGTCGGAATGATGTGATATCTTGATGGAGTCTAGCTTTAGGACTAGCTCTAGTAGAGCAAGGAAAAGGTGTGGGGTACATTTCATCATCTTTACAAGACTGCTGGGAACTCACAGGGGACATTGCCTCAGCATCCTGAGTTGAGCCATTCATGAATATTTAGACGCGATTTGATCAGATTTTGGGAGGTTTTTTCTTGCCTATAGATAGACCACGTCTGTCTTGACGGAAGTACCTGAGGTAAGCTTCCGGTTCAAAGTATGAGCGCTCAATACCTGTTTCGCAAGGCATATTTAATTGAAATAAATAATTGTACAGGTTGGTAACCCCTCTATTTTGATATTAATAAGTTGATCTGATCAAATCGCGTCTAAAAGCACTATTACCCTCGGTTTGGTGGTTCGTTGTGGTCTGTGTGGTCATGGACACTCTCGGGCAGAGCCTTCAATCATAAACTGCCTCCCTCTCAGCTCTCCCACCCTTGATATAACCATCTTAAATGTGTTGATAAGGGCGTAAAGCAACCAATCCCACTCACCTATACCTCCCCAGGAGTTAGTGGATGACCAGCTATGGAACTGAACTAAATTGCCTGGTAAAAGATCATTCAACATACTTTAGAATATGTTTGGGGCCTTTTGGACCCCATAGACGGGTCAATAATTATAATGATCGACGACCTGCGTGTGATTGGTTGAAGCAGACAGAAACAATAGTGAGCAGTTTGCTCAAGCTTAGCAGGTAAACTATAGAGACTCTGTCAATGAAAATGCAATGGGACTACTTCATACATGCTAAATAAATTTAACTGTGAAAGTTTCATTTCCATGCATGGAGTAGAAAGACAAAAAGAAGAGATCTTTTTGTCAATATTGCTTGAGCTAATTTGAGCAGCAGCAAATCAGAAACGTCATTGAGGAGTGCCACTCTGACGACAATCAATTTTGGTAGATTTCAACCAATCACAAAGTCAATTGACTGCTAATGTTCATACAATACATGTAACTAATTATTTAATACATGTCAACTGATTAAATAGGATAAATAACATCAAAACCAGAAAAGAAATTAAAATGTATGTCCATACCCCATGTGTGAAGAAGTAAGCAAAGCGATTTAAATGGCAGCCACTTCCACACTTCAAATGTTGCCAAAGGATTTTAAGTGTGTTCTGGATCCAATATTAATAGAATAAAGGTGGGAGTAGTTCAATAAATGTGTATTTGTGGTCCAAACATATCCTAAACGGCCCAAACATATACTAAAAGGGTTAGAAACTGACTTTTTTTGTGGCCTTGGTCATTCTCCTGTAACACATCACATATTAATTATTATAAAAATCTGCTTTTTATATTATAGGGACAACTGACCCCAACCACTTCAATTATGGAAGAGAAACACTGGCAGCTCAGAAGACGGGGCAGTTATCAGATGATATAAAAGAGGAACATAGGAAATTATCAGAAGCTGAAATAGTCATCTTTCAGTTCCCCATGCAATGGAGTAGTTTTCCTGCTATACTCCATGGATGGTTTGACAGGATATTTTCTCAGGGATTTGCCTTTGGTCCTGACCGAATGTTTGACAGAGCCTTCTTCAAAGTAATCAATTTATTAAGAAGTTAACTTTAATATTATATTTATCAAGTTAGTATTATATTTGATATCAAATCAATAGATTCTATAATAGATGTCAAATTAATTAATCAATTAATTAATCAATTAATTAATTAAATTCAGAAAGCTAATGGCCACAATCTTTCTGATTTCAGGGCAAGAAAGCAATATTGTCTTTCACAACAGGAGGTCCAAGAGCATGGTATACACCAACGGGTCCTATGGGCGACATTGAAATTACACTTTGGCCTTTACAGGTATTTTAAAGTATAGATCAGAGATCAGTAATGATCAGATGTTCTAAAGTATCTAAATTTATGTAGATTAGACTCAGTATCTTTACAGGTACTCTAAAGCATCAGTACCTATACAGGCAGTCTAAAATATCAGTATCTTTACAGGTATTCGAAAGTATCAGTATCTTTACTTGCAGTCTAATGTATCACTGACTTTACAGGTACTCAAAAGTATCATTATCTTTACAGGTACTCTAAAGTATCAGTACCTATACAGGCAGTCTAAAATATCAGTATCTTTACAGGTATTCGAAAGTATCAGTATCTTTACTTGCAGTCTAATGTATCACTGACTTTACAGGTACTCAAAAGTATCATTATCTTTACAGGTACTCTAAAGTATCAGTACCTATACAGGCAGTCTAAAATATCAGTATCTTTACAGGTATTCGAAAGTATCAGTATCTTTACTTGCAGTCTAATGTATCACTGACTTTACAGGTACTCAAAAGTATCATTATCTTTACAGGTACTCTAAAATATCAGTATCTATACAGGTACCCAAAAGTATCAGTATCTTTACAGGTACTCAAAAGTATCACTAACTTTACAGGTACTCAAAAGTATCAGTATCTTTACAGGTCCTCAAAAGTATCAGTATCTTTACAGCTCCTCAAAAGTATCAGTATCTTTACAGGTACTCAAAAGTATCAGTATCTATACAGGTCCTCAAAAGTATCAGTATCTTTACAGGTACTCAAAAGTATCAGTATCTATACAGGTACTCAAAAGTATCAGTATCTATACAGGTACTCAAAAGTATCAGTATCAGGCACTCTAACGTATCAAGCTGGCTGTCTTGGAAGACTTCACAAATTTAGGACCAAATCAAGATGACTGCCTCTAAGAACCCCAACCCAACTCCACCATTAAAATTATGTAAACTGAATCCTGTATCGCGCCAAATTTTCGCTGCATATTCATGAAGGGACCCTAAAATGTGTTTTCAGGGATCAATAAAGCTTGTGTTAAGGACACATGCAAATAAATATGTTGTAGAATCAAAGACAACATTTGTATACGCAGGTCATAAAATCCACGCTAATGGGCTAATTTGGCATTATACGGTAGATTCATTATGGCACTTATGATTAGATTACCGGATCGTTTTATCACACAATAGAATAATGAACATGTGTATTTTCACAGAATGGTATACTCCACTTTGCTGGTTTTGACATCATTTCCCCAAATATCATGTTCGGAATGGATTTTGCCACATACAAGGAATGCTCAGAACTCATTCAGGTAATGGGAGTTGCAATATCTCCATACCTCTATAGTCAACAATCTTAGAAAGGTTTGTAAAGGATAGCATAGTCAGGTCGTCAGAAAGTTTACAATTGACAGCTCTACACATTTAAAGTTTTAATTTTATGAAGCTTATTGAATTAAGAATTGAAGTTTACCAAAATATTTTTATGAAATTATTTTCATGAAATTATTCTTCAATTGTAATTAGAATGAATGCAATATACAAGTTAGCAGTCATAATTTCATGTACACCAATCTTTTATAAACAATTATATGAACCACAAGCGATATTTTCCTTATATATTGTAGAGTTGGAGGGAGCGGTTGGAAACGTTACATGAAGAGGAAACGCTATCATTTCTCTCCATGTCAGACTTTGATGCTATTGATCCTGAGGATCCAATGTCAGGCTTCACTGTGAAAGCCTCGGTGATACAAGGCCTCCCACAGGACCGGGGTATTACATGTGGCCAGCATCTAGGCAAACGGTTACCTGCAGGCAACCAGTTCGCTCCAGCAGCAGCAACAGCAGTCTCTGACCGACTCTCTATACCCTGTCTCAAGCATAAAGGGCCTATTCCACCAACGCGATTATCATGCGATTCTGCACCACAGAGGACTCTTTTAGACTAAATTCTGTGAGAATCGCATAAGAATCGGCTTAGTGGACTGGGCCCTTTAGGTGATAAAAGGGCCCGTAAAAGGGATATCTAGGGAAATACATTGAGTTTTCTGATGTCCTCTCCGGCTGGTAGACCACCGTCGTTATGAACTGGGGAGCCATAAGCTACTTACTAGGGAGGTTCAGCTAGTTTAACCTATTAATAACTGCGAGGGAGACAGACTGGCATTTAGGCGTTTTAATGGGAATATGATCATGACATTTTGCGGTCTTAATGGAAATATAATGGCACTTTGCGGTTTGAAGCAAGCGGTTTGCCCTTCGTTTGAAGGGACTCTCTCAACTTTGAGCCTGGACTGTACAGCTAAACGAGGAGAGAGAGACAGCCAGAGAAGAGAGGGTGTGGGGGGTGTGGGGGAGGGGAGGGAGGTCAGTATTAAACGAGAGAGACAGATAAGGGAAAGAACACAATATATAGTGTCACGATCCCAAGACAGTAAATAGGGAGGTTCAGCAAGTCTAACTTATGCGTAAACGTAAACGTATCCGTATCTCTGATATACGAACATACATTAAAAGGAAGAAAGAGGTTCAGCAAAACGTGGCGGGATAAACGTTATGTAACATATCAAGCAAAATGTTTCATCTCACAATTTATTTTTTATAGACGTAATTTTGAAAAAAAGATACGGATAAGGTTACGTAATTGAGACTCCTACTGTCTACAATGATTATCCTGATGTAAATTTACCCGAATAAAAATGATTTTTAAAAAAAACATCCTCCTGCAGGAGTGATGAAGCATGAGGAGAAATCTTATTTTATGGGTCGTTTCCATCTAAAGTTGCACTTTCAGTTAACGTCGGTAAAAAAAACTTAATATTTTCTACTTTTTATTCCATTCTTTTCCAACCCATCTAAAAGACATTTGACCAAAGTTTTGGAGGGTTCTGTCAAGTTGGTTTTGCTACAGGGCTTCTAAAACACTCGTATTTGTATCGGGAGGACCCGCTCGAATCATTTCTCATGTTGACTTCACTTATTTTAGCTCACCAACGGCTGTTGTTTTCGCTCAACTGTCCCTACTTCAAATTATTGAGAGATTCAGTCCTATAAGTCATAGTATGAATAAATTTGGTAAGATTGTGTTAATCATAATACCTGAGAATACCTGGGAAGATATGTGTCACGCTATGAGGCGGCAGCAGCTATAGGCCGGGTGATATGACATATATATATATGGAAAAATCCATCGGTGGCCAAGCGATTGTATCCAACAGAGGGGAACTTGTTCAGTTGACCAACACAATAAGTCGATTTCTGGCGTTCATAAAAGTCGGTTTCAGGACACTGGTGCCAGGGCACCAACACCAATGACTTACACCGGGATATGATATATATATAATATAATATAATTATAATAGCGGTAGTGTCCATAAAGTTAAGATTCTCGTGTTAGCCAAGATTCTCGTTGACTGGCATGAGATGCTGAGTGATTTTTTTTTCCTTTGGGAGAATAGTTTTGTGGAACACTCCTTGGGCAGCATATATGGAATATACACCAATGCAATGACAATGCTTGTTTTTAATATTGGAATAATTTGAACGGGTAAAATGACTGGAAATATAATTCTATATGAACTTTACAAGTTAGAAACGATATTCACCGACATTTTGTTGTTCCTAAATGTTTATTTACTTTCATTTTGTTGTTTTTATGGACAAGAATTTAACACGAGAGTTTCACAACTTTTTATGAACGCTACCCGATTCCCATCCGTATAACAAACCAAATTTGAGATCAGTCAATTAGCTTAGTGTGTCTCGTCCTCTATGGATTCTATGTCGCTCGAAGGAGAGAATTGTGTAGCTGTGGACAAGGAACATTTGCAAAAAATAGCAATTCAGGGCTAACAGGTTCACATGCCATTACATAAATACAATTATAATTTGACCCTCTCCAAGTTCTCTCTTAAAAGGGCCTGTTTTCCTCTAGGGTAGATAGGTAGATAGGTAAAGGATCAATGACCAACATTGAGGAGCTGCTGGTGCAATTATTGGATTTTAATGTGCATTTGCCCTTCCTGCAACTAAAGAGATTAGATCCCTTAAAAGACTGATATTAAGGGGCTGCTAGTGCACTGTTTGATGTATAATCCCGAGGCGAAGCCGATGAATAATGGACAAACAGTGCACCAGCAGGCCCGATATGGAGGTTCTTAATCGTTTTAGTCTTTGCCTAAGGTGGTTAATAATTATAGCTCAAGGACCGTTCATGGCAGTAGTGACTAAATGTTTATACAAGAACTTTAGGTCAAATCGACCAGTGAGCAATAGTAAGTGAAGCCACCGCAGGTAAGAATTTAAGCAAGTCTCCAAAATATCAATTTTGGATCGCAACACAAATGAGAATCTTTCCTGTTTAACCGATGTTAGCTGAGAATGCAGCATTAATTGTGCTATTAAACTATCTAAACTACTCTGAATACCAACAATAATAGCAAATCTGGCATTCCATACTTTCAACAGAACATGCACCAGCTTTTGAAAATAATTTCTGCAGACACTATAATTATAGGAATGATAGTTGCCTCTTCTGAGGTCAACAGAGGCGTTGGTGTAGTCCGCAAATATTGTAAATGTATTTGTATTTTGTATTTTGTATTTGTATTTTTTTTGTGAAATACTTTTATTCAGGTTATCAAAACAGATACACGCTCACAAAATAATGCGGTTTTAATTGTGTCCTGAGTTAGGTTTCTATATTAAAGCATCGAGATAAAAGAAGATCGTGATGAATTTACATTCTTCCTGTTGATATCTTATTTATTATATTTATTCAAAGTTTTTAGAAATCATATACATCAAATGAAAAAAAAATATTCCAAAAAGATATTGATAATAATAATGGTAACTGGGATGATAAAATGAGGACTCCTGGCTTTTTGTTAATACAAATATACTATTAGTTTGTAAAGGGCCTTGTCCACTAAGCCGATTCTCATGCGATTCTCACATAATTTAGACGAAAAGAGTCCTCTGCGGCGCAAATTCGCGTGAGAATCGACTAGGGCCTTATGTGGTGAGTTGAGGTTGATTTGGGGATAATTACTATACTTTTGATCTTTGGCTTGGAGTTTTTTTTATTTCAATATGCCCAGAGCCATTAGTCATCCTGAGTATATGGGTCATTTTTTCTGAATGTGTACAAATGTAAAATTTCTGACTTGTGTCTGTTCTCCTGCTCATAACAGTCACAATATTGCATTCACTTCAACACAATGCATCTGCATCTGCATGAAATTATGTCTTGGTTATAAAAAATCTTTCCAGTAGGTTCATTGCCATGTTTGGTTTACTGCAATGTACTTATTTACAAATAGAATTAACAATACAGTGTGCAATTCATCTTAAATGAATTATTATGATGGGCGTTTGCCAATTTCTGAAGACCAAATTTTGACTCATCATGAAAACAGAACCAGTGCGAGGAAATGTGTATAATCGGTATTGATAGAAAGCTCTGAGCCTGCACTACTGAGATATGTAGGGTTAAAATTGATCTGGAGAACCTTGTAAAATTTCATACTTCTGGCTGAATTGTACACGTCCGGAAAAAATGACCCATATTACTGTTGTATGTTCACTGTAACAATGAAATACAGTAAAGAATTTGACAATCAATTTGACCCTCCTGTGTTACAAATTCCTTCAAAATCTTTCTTTCATCAACCCCCAATAGGGGCTTTGCATTTCGCACTGCGCATGTCTGTTACAGTGCATTCTGTATATATCAAGGGCGGGAGAGCTGAGAGGGAGGCAGTTTATGATCATACCCAGGAAATAGAGATAGAGAAGAAGGGGGGGGGGAGACAGAGAGAACAGCTGGAAGGCACTTTTTGGTCTTACCCTGGACCAATTCTCTGTGTTCAATGTTATTTATCGTATTTAATTAATTGACATGTATTAATTGATTATTTATATGTAGGCCTTATTGTATGAGGATGGTAGTATAATCTATATGTTATCCGTTGAGCCTGACGCAGGGAGCTCAGTCTGATGCAATGACCAAGATCATGAAATAAACCTAATGTATTGCTCAGGAACAGCCCCTCCCTATACAGTCAGGTTCAGAAGGCAGTTTTGGACCCCTAAGTTTTAGGGGTCAATAACACTTTTAGCCTTAGTCTTAGCCTTGTGGTTAAGCTTATCGTTGGATGTGGAGTCGAGGAATGTGGCCGTCTGGACCTGACTGTAATAAGTTTACTTCGCATCATGATTAACTCAAATCAACAGTAACTACTTTGATCTTACAAGTATTTGTCCACCCAGAAATATTGCAAACACTTTTTTCAAACATCAAATAAATCAAACATAAAATATAGAATTAATGTTTAGATTTGCTAAATGTTAACGGCGTTGGAATCCACTTAATCTTAATCTAATCTTTTCAAATAGGATGGTATCTCAAAATCTGTTTTCTGTCCACTGTTTTGAGCGCTAAGCCCACCAACTACACTCATGACCAATTTGTCTGTAACGCATCACATTATGATATATTTTTCTTTTTTTTTTAATTTGGACAACGTTTCACAATGGTGATTACTCTCATTTGCCAAATTGAAAAATAAATTATGTAGAAAAGTTGACGACTTAATAATATAGCTATCATTAACTTATCCACAGAATTTATTTTTATTTATATATATATACCCCTAAGTACAATACCATTATATCTATATAAATATACCCCCAACCCGGCTAAACTGAACATTGTCCCTGATTCATGTTCCTTGTCCCTATTTTCATGTGTCGATAGACACCTGCTTGTACCCGTTCAGTGTGTTGTTGTTTGCGTATATAATATTGCTGTAGTAATCCATGACCGCTTCCTAATTAGGCGATTAATCATTTTCCAATTAAGGCTAATTGACTAACTTTCCAATCGGTTCCCTATCCCCAAACCTGACCCTGTCCCCCAAAATGACAGAGCTCATACCCACGTGGAGTTGCGCGTGTATAGATCTAATTTTATATGTTGTTTACGCGCAGTTTTGGCAAGAAACCAGATCGTTTTGTAACGCCAAGGCCGGGCGCCAAGGTTAGCAGTGTAGCTCAGTGTCAAGGACGACTCGTGGCGTATGCACGAGATGAAGCACGAGAGTCACACACATGGCGCGGATTATCAGGCCATTTTAACAACACGTTGTAATCGGGTTGTAATAGTGACATATTGTTGAAATGGCCTGATAATCTCCTCCACGTGTGGACCTCTCGGGCCTAATGTGCGCGTACAAAAATAGACTGCCTAATAATCGCCGCCACGCGCGTACAAAAATAGACTGCATTCTTTATTAAATGCAGCTGTGAGAGCAGTTTTGAATCTCAATAAAAGAGAAAATGTGGATAGTCTATTGCAAAATATAAATATTTTGCCAAATGATCTGAGAAGGGAGGTTCATATCCTAGAATGTGCAGATCACCTTGCCAAAAATCAGCCTAATCTCGATTTAAGAGGACGAGGAGTCATGCTGAAAAAAGAAGAAACTTAAAATAAACTCACCCAAATTCGGCCTTCTACCAAAATTGTTTCCTCTATAAAGCTAGAAAAGCTAGAAGCTAGAAAAGCATGGAACAGTTTAAATCAAAATTTACAAAACCTTGAAGTAAAAAAAGAATTTCGAAAAATAAACAATCAATGATTCGAACTCGTGTGAGAGATGGTTGGGCCTAGAATATGAATCCCCCTACTGATTTGATACTCAATATGCATTTATTAATGTATGGCTTTTTATTCCATGATTTGGCCGTGAGCGGACAGTATAATCGATATACTTGCCGCTCACAAGGTGGACAATATAAACTCCCTGTATTGTACAGTGACGTCACGACCGTTCAAGACTAGGCAGACAACTCAGTTTGATGAAATTAATGCAAATAAAGTTGTTTTAAGTTAAGAATCATGGAATAAAAGCAAGAATAGCACAGTATCGCGTCTTCGGTGGCCTATATTCTCCTTGTATAGCCGAAAGGCAACTCGGCCTACGGCCTCATTGTTTTCGGCCATACTCGGAGAATATAGCCCCCCTCATACGCGATACTATGCTGTTCTTGCTATAATATTACACAAATAGGTCTAAACACCTTAATGTTTCTGACACCCTAGTATAAGAGAGTCAGAGAAACGATAGATTGTAATTAATATTTTCAGTAATAATGTACTTTATTACGACCACATATATGTTGCAAATGGATTCAAAATCTAATCTGGTCATGCTTGACATCCCAGTTTAGGGGCCACAGAGAAAACACAATGTTGAGATCGATATTTTAAGTAATAATGTAGTTTAGGCCTATATGGTCTCATCTTTAAATACTACATGTAATTGATACTGTGCAGATAAACGATCTAAAAACTCTGGCCATTTGTTATACTTTTACTTTATTATAACCCGAGATATTCCTAGATGTACAGTTGTGCTGTACTGACCACCTCTTGTCTTTTTTCGTATCTATATACCTTATTTTATTATATTTCTAAGTTATGTAGTCTAGTTTAGTTTTCAAAATGTTGGTAACAGCCGGAAGAAATGTACTCTAGGTATAGTTCATAAAGGTATGCCGACCCTTTTGTCTGTTTATATATATATATATATATATATATATATATATATATATATATATATATATATATATATAGTACTCGTTTGTTTTGTACTCATTTGTACTCACCGAAACGACAAATAAAAAACATCTTATCTTATCTTATCTTATCTGGTTTCTTGGGAGAATTGGTGAATGCAAAATGGTAAGGTTTCAGGCGACTTTAGACTTAGATTTAGAAACATTTTATTTCAATTAAGGATTCCATATATCAGAATCAGAGAACTTCACCCAAATATCTCAATTATGTTAGAGTCTCGTTATTCAATACCTTACAATCATATAAACAGGCATTTTGTAATATGTAAAATCAATGAGGAACTTTTCATATCTCTGACATCGATGACAACACATGTATGGAGCCAGTCTCAAGGAAAGCACGAGTGCATGGATCATGGTTTAGAGTTGAACTTTTGAACTATAGAAGATTACATTGATCAATAACACAAGGACTGGAGTTTTGAGAATTTATTCAGCGAAGTGGCAATCAAGCTGTAATAAAATTCATGTACATGGTAGACAACATTGCAGTTTACCTGTGCAATGTTTATAGTATAGAGTTTTATAAAGAATACATTTGGGAAATGAGGGAAGCATGGAAAACATCAAGTAGAGTTGCGTGGGTCCGGTGTTCTAGAAAGCATGTGATATTCTAGAATGTGATGTTCATCCTACCCTAAAATTATATAATTAAGGTATTACATCATTTATCACCTACATTGGAAATACATGAACAAGTTATTACATCGTTGTACACAATTTCTAGAGGTTCATTTAGGTCTAGATAAGTTGTATTCTCCGTTTAACTGGTTGACAATTTCTCTGGATTCCTTCCAGTGATTTAGTTACATCTCTGCGTCTTTAGATGTATAAGAGTAGATAACAGCTCAGGGACTAAACCAACTCTCAAGGCCAGGAACAAATGTACAGCTCTAGATATTGTTAATTCTGCCAAATTAGGCTGTAAGCCGACAAATACTAGTTTAATTTGAGTGTATTTGGTATTGCGCTCATTTGTTTAACTGTATTTTGATTCTTATTTTTGCCTTACAATAGAGTTATATGCGAGGATCGGTGAAGACGAATTGTACATTTTCTGTCGAACTGACCCATTATGAAGAATGCCAGTGTGTCCTACTGTAAAATCCTCCCATGTATGTGGGTCAGATTTTCAGAAAATGTACAATTCAATTTCGCCAATCTTCTCAAATAACCCACATTTCAGTCGAGAATAAAGTTCAAAACACAGCTTTGACTAGTATTGACCAAATTGCAGCCTAATTTAGCAGTATTTACTAAATAATGTACAGCTGCCAATTGTACATTTTCTGAAAATCTGACCCATGTATGTAATGTGTTTACATACATGTGACCAATAAAATCCACTTTCCAAGAGGGACTACGAGTGTTGCACTCGTAGTCCCTCTTGGAAAGTGGATTTCCCCTTTCTCGGAAACACGTGAGGAACATTGGCACTCTTCAAAGTCCATTAGCACTCTTCAAAGATGTTTCACAATGTTGTTTCTTCAGCTAATTTCCTTTAAGAAAACGGAATTTTGTATTGTGAGATTTACCTATTCTCAACCCATATATATAAGAAGAAAAAAGTAAAAATGAAACTTATGTTAAAGGATGGCGGCTAAGGTAATACTGTAAACCACAGCGGTAACGATCATACAGTAACAACAATCCTACCAGCTAACTACTAGTGATAACAGGAAATAGTCATTGAATTGAATTGAAAAATACTTTATTTGTCTAGGTTTGTACATAAGCATACATAAGGAGAGTAGACAAATGGGTGAGCTCGACTTCTGGATAAAATCCAGGTCTCCCAGTCGCCACCATAACAGACACCTGTTAATGACAGCATTATACTGCCAAAGAAAAGAAAGGACAAAGACACAAATTGTGACATATGTCCTACCCCGCAAATCTACCAAACTATGTAACTCTGAGCTCAATTGTAAACAGCTTATCTGTATAATAATATAAATATTATAATAATTAAGGTAGAAGGGACCTCTAGCTGGTAGAGCTATGATTAGCATAGAATGGGGTGCCCATTTTCAGGTATTGAATTGAATTTATTGATGTAACTGTATTTAACTGGAAATAAACAATAATATAGATACATACATACATACATACATACATACATACATACATACATACATACATACATACATACATGTATGTACATACATACATAAGAAAGCCATCGAGATTGAATATTACAAGAGTTCCACCTGTTGTTAGGTATCAAAAGGGTAACAAATTGTACTTGAGTACTCTAAATGTGGTCTGTGGAGCAGCAAATCTTTGTTTAAATACCAATGTAGAGATAAAACAAAAACATGAATTCAGGACAAACGGAGGAAATGTAATTGTCTTATATTCTATATTCACATCTTTCATCAAAGGTTTCCATCGGAGCGCTAGAACTACGAGCAAAACAAATGCCGTTAACGTATTAATGTTCGCGCAGTATTTATTTTTGCTATTTTAGCGCACCCACCTTTGCGCGCAAAGATAAATCCTGTGCGAAAATATGGCGAGTGGGTGTTCAAAACTGTTTTGAGCTATTCGAAACGGATGGTCTGGCTTATTCTATAACATTATCGTCTAGATCCAGATAGATGTCGATCTGTCATAATTCTTAAAGTGTTTAGAGTCTACAATTTGATGGGCTACAGTCGTCAATCGGGTCCAGGAAAAGGTGATTCTATTTATAACTGATTTCCTAATCTGTTCTAATTGTTAAAGGAAAGATTAAGCGCAAAACTTAGATATTAGTAATTATTAATCAAGCAACTTAATCACGAGAGCAAGAGCAAGCTACGATTCCATGTATCCATATTGCGTGATGCGTAGTGTGTAGTGCGTAATGCGTGAAAATCAAAAGTAAGGAAATTAGCAGGACTGAAACAATGTATACATGTACATGCGTAGCCTACTGCGTGATGCGTAGTGCGCACTGCATATTCCAATCGCTTCACAAGGTGATTGACTATGCACTAAGCTGCGTGAACGTATAGTTTATGACAGGTTAATTAGACACCGGTGTTTTCTCTCTGATCTTGAGGAGTGGAAGAGGGAATGACCATTAGTTCTTGTTAATCTGTTAAAACCCTCATAAAAGAACTGCTGGGTCGTGGCATGGCTCTGCCCCCTCGACCAAATTTTTATGATAGTTCCTCCTGTCTTAGCAGTAATTAATAGGATATCAGATCTCTCATCCCGTTCTGGTCTATCGGCAGAGGCAGTGGACGGTGACATTTAATGGTCAATACATGTGGTCTGTCCTCTTCGACCTACCCCCTTTACTCTCAAGGAATAGGGCGCTAAACTATAGGACAGTACTTGCTGACGTCATCAGGGACATATGTAATTACTTTTTGTGCAGCGTAATATAAAAGGTGGTCTCCACTGGCTGCGGTAAGCCTTGCGATGGTTTGTGCAGGTTCTGTAGGTGGAGAGGAATGACGAGGTCCTTGCCTACATGGTCAGTGAACGATGTGGGGACCTCGCCACTCAATAAAACAGCACCGGTCATCGCAAGGCTTACCGCAGAGCTTACCGCAGCCAGTGGAGACCACCCTTAACATGATTTTGACGGATACATGGGTAACGTTACAGTGAATCCATACACTTCAGGTGGTGCGTAACCGGTTACCGCACCACGCAATAGGATTTCTTTTATTAATCCCCTACTTTCGGTTTCCCCTAGATCCACCATAAGGCCAATAGAAATAGCTGCGTTTATACTAAATCGATAGAATAAGAAGTTTATCGTGTAATTATGGTATCTGGGATATTCGGCATAACATGAACTTTGACCTGTCACTATCATAACGAGAGAATCCCTAACCCAAATTGCAAAAGAGATATATAAAATGAAAATATATGGCATTCAATGTTTTCTAGTTGGGATGATTACTATGAGTGTGTAGTTGTAGCCTATTCTCAGCTATTAAGTCGGTCAAAACTAAAGATTTGTCTACATTTGTTCTGTTCCTTTCCAACCCATTTTCAAGCGATATTCTCCCACTAATTGGGGAGGATTTGGTCTGGTTGTGTTTGCTTCAGTGGTTTATAAAAATCCATGTGTCTCAGTCATAAGTCGAAAAAAATGATTTTGAGGTATTTGTGAAGATCAGATTGAGTTGATTCCAACGAGGAAGTTAACATTTAGGAAATCTAAAAAGTATTTCTATATTTATGTTTGATTTTCTTATGTTTGAAAAAAAAGTTGGCAATATTTCTGGGTGGACAATTATTAGTATATTATAAGTTACAAACTATATATCATGGAATGGCCTTCGAAGCGCAAAGATATTTAATTCACCGTCTTAATTGAAATTTGAAACATGTATTCATAAGACTTGAGGCGCTAAATACCCCTAAATTAAGAACATTCCTACAAAGAGACTTTGTGAATTTTGCGATTTATGCCTCATTTTTTACATCCCTTTATTGTACAGTGTACCACCAACTTCAGCTATAATTAGAGTCTCAAATGTCATTTCAATTCAATGTTATCCATACCAAAATATCTTTTATTTAAAGCTTCATTCTCAGTTAACGTCGGTCAGAAACTAAAGATTGTCCACTTTTTGTTCCCTTTTTTCAGAACCCACCTAAAAGTCATTTGACCAACATATTGACAGGTTGTTTTTGCTCCGGGGCCACATTTATAATTCGGAGACCCGCCAGAATCCTTTCCTGTGGAGGCTTTACTTTACTTAATTATTACTATGGACGCTCACTGGCGGCCGGTTTCTCTCTTGAAACCGATTCTACTGAATATACGTACACATAATATATACGTTTAAAAGCAGTAGAATATTGATTCATCCAGTCGATCCTATAAGTCATTATGAGTAAATGTTGTAATAGTTGTATTGTCTTAATAGCTGCAAATGCAGCTTTAGTTCTTTGGGCAGATACTGGAAGACCTGATCAGCCTACTGTAGACAGATGATTATAGTTGGGGATAACCTTGATGTCAACCTAGTCTAGGCCCAAAGATGGGAGAGTGCCTTCAAACGAAGGGAACGCCTCTCGCCTCAAACCGCAAAGTGTCATTATAATTCCATTAAGACCGAAAAATGACATTGTAATCCCTTTAGAACGCCTATTCATAGGCACATGAAATCGATTAGCGAAGTAGGCGTCCAATCACTGACATACCATTCTTATTTGATCTGAGGCCGGGTATTGCGCCTGGACCAAGCCAGTTTTGTTGTTGAAGAAATCTCAGATCTAAATATACATAGGCGGCTTAAAGATTTGTCACAAAGGCTTGAGATAAACGTTTGTTTTCAAGAAATCTACAGTAGAGTTCTTGAAAACAAGATGAACATGTAGTACATTGGTTAGATTTTCAGAAAATGTACAATTCAACTTCGCCAATCTTCTCAAATAACCCAAATTTCAGACGAAAATAAACTTCAACATACAGTTCAACCTAACCAAAAAGATTGCTAGAATCAATGCAATGCCAAATATACCTGAATTTACCTAGTATTGACCAAATTGCAGCCTATTTTAGCATAATGTACCAAATGTGTACAGCTGCCAATTGTACATTTTCTCAAAGTCTGACCCACATGTTGATTTTATGATTTCTTTTCTTTTTTCCTTTGTACTTTTTTATTTCGTTCTAAAACACTTGTCGACCTTATGCAAAAAAAATGGTTTCTAATGAGATATCTTCTAACTCGTTGATGATAGACCTCCACACTAAAATTGTTTCCTTCTCAGTACAGCTTCATTGGATTCGATGCCTATATTCTTATAATAATACGGTTATTCCAAATCAAATCATTACAGTTACATAGTCGAAAAATGTAAGAATAGGTTGCAGCCCTCTGCTCACTCGCAGGTTTTCCTGACTGGCCTTTAAACAAAAACACATCTCATAAAATCATTATATCAATAAGATTCTTATTATTTAACAATTCTTTCTAAGTGTAGCAATAAAACCAACATGCTTGCTCGTTCGTAGCGATCTTATATAAAATGGATATTTGATTTTAAATTTCTGAAGTTCGTTATAGTGCATTATGCTATAAGCCTCACCATGACTGATCGAGTAGTATATTTAATGGAATTTAATTGAAAATGATGTCATTCGTTATAAATACGCTGGTGATGCATATACATGTACACTCTAGGTCCAAACCCTCAGATCAGATAAGAATGTTATGTCAGCCTACTTCACTAATCGGTTTCCTGACCTAATGCTCGGCGTTTTAATGAGAATATAATGACATTTTGCGGTCTTAATGGAATTATAAGGGCACCTTACTGTTTGAGGCGAGAGGCTTTCCCTTCGTTCGAAGGGACTCACTCAACTTTGATCCTAGACTGTATATAGTTCATTGCCACTAAGAATAATCTATTTATCCAGCAACTTAGAGTCTATGTCCACATACACTCTATACGCGACCTGTAGGCAGTAAACATCAAAGCCCTCTAACGTTAAGGCTATGGCACGCCGCTGCCTACAGGACGAGTATAGAGTGTACTCGTTATGCATGTTTTTGCCAGGATCACTTTAATGCCTAAACTATGTGACTAAAAATATCAGGCACATGTGGGTCAGATTTTCAGAAAATGTACAATTCAATTTCGCCAATCTTCTCAAATAAGCCAAATTTCAGACGAAAATAAAGTTCAAAATACAGTTCAACCTAACCAAACAGATTGCTAGAATCAATGCAATGCCGAATATACTCCAATTTATCTAATATTGGCCAAATTGCAGCCTAATTTAGCAGAATTTACTAAATGTGCAGAGCTGCCAATTGTACATTTTCTAAAAATCTGACCCACGTACGTGAGACACTTTACGTCATCCGTCTCCCGACATCACGTCGCCCGACTCGTGCATGTGTTATTAACATCAGACGTGTTACGCAACGTCTTAAATTCCCACTTAGGAAGTACCTGGGCCAGTGGGTCATGCTATGTATAATTGGCCGTTGGCAAATCAAACAATAAACGAATGAAAAAAAAAGGTTAAATCAAGAATCGAATTGTATTTATTGAGAATAGGCTTATAATTCAATTCAAAAATTCTTTATTGTTGCTGTTATTACAAAAGGTCTGTCAAATCTGTGACAATAGAAACAGGTTTTCCAGTGGCTGCCGACTTGGGATTCTTGAATAAAGTTACACAGAAAGTATGAACTTAAAGCTAACAATCGTAATAAGTCATGATGAAGATGGGTAGGTGCATTGATGACAAAAATGAAGTAGTTCACACAGAGAGAGCATAATAAAACACATACTGTAAACGTATTAATGTTCGCGCAGTATTTATTTTTGCTATTTTCGCGCACCCACCTCTGTGCGTGAAAATAAATCTTGCGCGAAAGGTATAATTATTGCATAAACAAAGTGAAAAAATACGTTTACAGTAATAAAAGGCTAGTGTTCTGTTGTCGTACAAATTAACAATACCAACCGTTCGAATATTGCCCGTTTAAAATTATTTGTGAAAAATCATTTTGTCGAAGACAATTATATTGTACATGTTCTTTGGGCCTGACCCATTTGATTGCCATAATACAAGCAAGTCTATCTATCCGATTCAATCCATTACATAGCGTAATAAAGCTGACACGTGGGAAAGCTGGTATTACCAGCGACCATATGATATAACTTGCCCGAGTCTTTAGAAGTAAGCTACCGTATGATTGTAAGGTATTTAAAAGCTGGGACATTAGCTGGGACATGTGCTATATGGGTCAGATTTTCTGAAAATGTACAATTGGTAGCTCTACACATTAAATGAAAAATTTTAAGAAATCCTCCTAAATTGTAACAATGGAAACGTATCCTACACATTTGTGTGATACCTCAGAAACATCTCTATTGTAACTACAGTGGAACCTCTCTCTTGAGACCACCCTTGGGACTGAGAGAAACTGGTCTTAATAGCGAGGTGGTCTCATTCGAGTGAGTGAGTGATGGTTGCTTAATGCCATGACGACATCCAAGCGGAGTCATATTCATGGCAGTGAGGGTTAATTAGATGAGAGGTCTCATTCGAGGGGCAAATAATCTAATAAGAGAAAAACAATTCAGGACTGAGAGAAACTGATCTTAATAGAGGGGTGGTCTCTATAGAGAGGTCAGGGTGTCAAGTGAAGTAGGGTAACCAAAAAATAGGAAAATAGGAATATTTCAGTCAAGAAAATAGGAAAAAAATAGGAATCCTTGAGGTAAAATAGGAGGAAAATAGGAAGAATTAATGGCCTTTAAGCACATATTTAGGAATAAATGCTTAAGAGTGTCTGATTGTTCACAGCCATTTCAACATTTATAATTTTCAAAGAGAATATTTCAAACCATTTAAAACTTTTTAAGCAGTTTGATTCCAGAATTACCCCACTTCCTGGGGACTTACTTCCACTCTCAAAATTGATATCAGGTGCCTGCCTTGTTGGTGTCGGTGGAGACACACTTATAACTATCCTAATACACCAATAGTTTCCTCATACAAATCATCAAAACTGGTCTAACTCTGGGAATCAGAATCAGAGGAGTCTCTCCATAAATGCGAGAGTTGTGATGTTGGAGAGAACCAAATATAATGAAAGAACCATCATCAGAATGAGATTTGTAAAAGAACTACACCTTTTTCATTCTGTGGCAGTTACTAACAAACCAGAGGAGATTCTGATCCCTCAAAAATTATGGCAGAATTATTCCCTCACAACTAGTATCTAGAAGAGGAACAGGTAGCACTTGCTGACTTTGTGGTCACAGATCAGTTTGTCATAAATGCTTGCAACGTCCAACCTGGCAAAATCAATGTTCATTGCTGTGACACTACTGCTTGAAATATCAGCAACAACAAAAGTTCTGCTAATAAGGAGACAGAAAAAATTGAAAAGACTACAAAAGGAAAAATATATAATGAACCTGTAAAAACTTTAACCAGAACAAGGGTGCCAAACTGTGAGGATCCCAAATCCTAGTGAATCCCAAATCCTAGTCCTAGTATTGTGAAGGGAGTGGGGCTGGCTTTGCACCAAAGGCACAAAGCGCTTCTAGATGGGGCCAGGGATATGCCCCTCAGCCTCCAGAAAGGTTCTTCAAATAAGGAATCAAATCATGTATTCTGCATGGAATTTTATCTCATAATTGACTTCAGAATGTGAGGATTTGTTGAGCCACAAAGTATATAAAGTTAAAATTTTGATGAATACCTGAACAACCCATTCAAATCTTAATCTTACAGCTTCAAGAACCAGGTAAATTTGACCTATCTTGAAATAATCATGGCATGCACAGAGTATTGGAATATATTCAGGTATATGCAATATCTGGTGTGATGGTGACTGTTCATCCTTCGGGAACCCTTCAAATTTATCCCAAATCATCATTTTTGTCATACAGATTGTACGATCTTATTTAGATGCTGAAATTTCAGTTACTATGGCGAGATCATAGAAGTTGGCACCTTTTTTGGTTCCCATTCCTATTTATATACTTAAAAATAATATTCTCATTCCAGATATAAATGCAGGGTCTCTACGCTTTTGAGCAAAAGAAATTTCAGGCTTTTTCAGATTTTTTTAGAACACCAAGAATGGGACCAGGGGGTTGTCGAGGATGTATTTCACAAGTTATATATTCAGATTTTATATCAACCAGCAGTCTTCAAAACAAATCTACCGACTACACTTGCCCCTAGCAGCTGAGATTTACTTGTCTGAGATCACTGTAAGGTGTGACAGGGGCAAATTAAGTCAGGGGAAGTTGTACAGTAAAAAATTGAGAATGTTAGGAAAATTTCAAGGCCATTTAATAGATTCCAACAGGATTTGAGACCCATATATGATGATTTTCCAGGCCCTTCAACAAAAATGCCCATTTTCAAGGCTTTAAATCAAATTGTTATTTTTTTTGTTTTTTATCATAGCAGGTATCTATGAAGTCCAATAAATATAGGTGATGAAATTATGATTTAAAAAATATCATTTCTGTTTAGGACTAAGTCCATTTATTATTTCATTGTAACAGTAATAGTTTTAGAGGTCCATCTGAGTGAGATAATGCTCATTCAATGCATCCATGTTACATTTTTTGTAAAATATTAAATGCAGCATTTTCTATATCTAAATGATGTTTAATGGAAACTTGGAACCTTTATTTAAAACGTTTGATGCTCAACAGTGACAAATATTTTAATAGGCCTTATGGTATGGTATGTAAGAAATGAGAATTTGTTAGGCAAAAACAAATCTGTGATGTATTTGGATAGCTATAAAGGGTAGACTGCCCAATATTGTTTTTACAGGGAATATCAATGTAACCTGATAAAATATGTACTGGAGCATGGATGGTCAGAAAAATAGGAAAAATAGGAGGAAATTGCCCCAAAATAGGAAAAAATAGGAATGCCTCCAGAAAATAGGAAAAAATAGGAATAATAGGAAAAATAGGAATAACTTGACACCCTGAGAGGTGGTCTTTATGTGAGATTCCACTGTATTCCCTGAGGAAGGATCCCCATACGATCCGAAACTTTGGAATAAAAAAATACGTCATCATTACCATCACATCAAACTTGAAAAATACCAAATTACTGGACTTAGTTTTGGTGTCATTTGACTATAAACTGATACTGATGCTAAACTAACTATTATAAAAACTGACTATGATATGTATGTAATACACTCATAACTTAACGTAACTAATGTAGAAGGGACCCCTTGGAAGATCTAAGGTCACCATAGAAAGGGGCACCCATTTCCAGAATTATCACTATTTTTGTACTTTGTTATGTTATATCTAGAAATAAACACTATACAATACACTACAAATAATTCAATTATTAATTGCTATATAATTTCCATAATTAGGCTAGTACTCCATGTATTGGTATCAGCTTGGTCTGTCCTGCAGCATGAGACCATAGGGCACCAGCTTGTCCTCACAGACCCTAGTTACAGCCTGCTGCATGTCCTTGGTGTAGTAATTCTGCCAGTCGCCCACCTTGCCTGTAACAACATCAACAGTATTTTATTCTTTTTAAATTGATTCAGGTCACATTATGGTCCGTTTTTTTAAAAAAGAAAAAAAAAATTGTAATTATACTGGGTCAACAAGTCCCTTAGTATAGGCCAATGATGTATTGAACAACCTTTATATTCAGATTTTATATAAATAAACGTTTTTCAACTTTTACTTTGTGAGTCATTTACTGAAAGGTGCAATGGGGGCCAGTCATGCAGGGGAAAGTGTATACAGCGAGAAACAGAGTATCTTAAACAAATTCAAGGCCATTTAATTATAGATTCCAACATAATTCAAAGTACATAAAATGATTTTCCAGGCCCTTCGACCAAAATGCCCTTTTTCCAGGCTTTAAATTCTTTTTTCCAAATGCAAGGCTTTTCCAGCTGCGGAGACCCTGGGTGTAGTACATGCCGTCCTACCTTTTCTCATGAACTCCTGGCCCTCCTTAGCAATACCCAGGTCCTTCCACCAGGTGTAGTTAGTGGTCGGGTTACTCTTCATCGCTTCAAAGCCACAGTGTTGAGCGATCAGCGACACCTGGCCAGCAGTCAGGTCCTTGCCCAGAAATAGGGCAATCTTCTGTATGCCTTTGGGTAAATTCTGAATAGAAAGCAAAAGAGAAAACAAATATAAATGACTGTTATGAAGGTTTCCATTGGAACTGAGATCAAGGCAGCGTATGAAATTCGTCCATGGAGGACAATAGGTATTTACATTTGAACTTTTGGTATTTTTATAGATGTCTTGGCCTTGAAATGAATTTGAGATATTATCATATTTGAAAAGATTAGATCAAGCCGATTCCAATGATAGTAAACATTAGGGCAGGTAATACATAGGCAAAAGCGCATGAGGGACGATCTGTGGTCCCATATTTCCCGCGGGCGTAGTGATCTCAGTGAGGGCGCGTGAGCGCACGAACTGAGATCACGTAGCCCATAGGTTCGTTTCTACCTAAACCTATGATCGATTATAGCATAAACTAAATAGAGAAAATAAGTTACTCGTTTATTTTCCTTTAATCATGGTCGATTAGATTTTATGTATTTTTTGTGCAGAAGGAATTATTTAACTAAAAATATAGAAAAAACGATCGGGACTATTTTGTTCATTAGGAGCGGGTAATACGGCGGGGAGCGGGTAATACGGCGGCCGTATTACCCGCTCTCTGTGATATGACGACCAGTGCTTAAGCCAATGGGAGTATCATACCAACCTCTAGAAAGGTATAATAAATATTCCTATAATTTCAGATTGATATTATTATTTTTGAAAAAAAAAAGAAGTTTGCAATGTCACTGGGTGGATAGTAGCTTGTAGCTAAATGTGCTCTAGAGAATAAGCTTAGAAATACATGTATACATATATTTAATACACAGTCTTGAGATTTGATACATGTATTCATATGACTTCAAGCGATAGATACCCCAAAAATGAGAACATTCCAATAAAGAGACCTTGCGAATAAATCACTTTGAAAAATATCAATTTTGCGACTTGTGACTCATTTTCCTGTAACACATCACATATGGGTCATTAATCAATCCCTCAGTCGATTTTGCCCACATAAAGGCCCTTGTCCACTAAGCCGATTCTCATGCGATTCTCACAGAATTTAGTGCAAAAGAGTCCTCTGCGGCGCAAAATCGCATAAGAATCGGCTTAGTGGACTAGGTCCTTAACCATCACTCTCAGCCTCATGGAGGGCCCGAATCCCTAAACACTCATATCCAGACTTACCTCCTGCAGTTCCTCATAGGTTAAGAAGAGCAAGTTTGGGTCTTCTTTCTTCTGCCAGTACTCCAACACATGCTGCCACCACGGCCCGTAGAACACTGTCACAGAGAAAAGCACCATCTTTGGTGTTTAATAAGACCAAGTAAAAAGAAATGGACTTAAAAGGTCTCTTAAGATTCTGTCAGTATCCAAGAACTAATAAGAATTAATAATCCTAGCAAAGCACATATAATAATATTATATGTAAAAATGAAAAAAAAGGTTGGTGACACTAATTTGTAATAGGGAATCAATGAACTTTATATGTTATCAAAACGATTAATTACTAAATTTGTGGAAATTTGTGGCATATACAAGATTCATGTGTAGTGATTTCCACTTGATGTACTCTCACCAACCCAGATCCGGATCTAGCTCTTACTCGACAGAGGCAAGACATGAAACCAGACACAAGACCTTTAACGTCAATAGTGTAATATACGGGTGAAATCGCCAGAAAATGTACAATTTGTCTTCACCAATCGACTCAAATAACCCAAATTTAAGACATAAATCAGGTTCAAAATCCAGTTCAACATAGCCAGACGTACTTATTGAATAAATTCAATACAGAATACACTCAGATATACCTAATATTTAACAATTACTATTGATGCCATCAGGGCTCTGTCATATGGCGAAACAGTAGTGACCTGACAGACATTAAGATATTACTTAAACAATAAGAACACTTTCTTAACAGTAGGGTTCCTGGGTAATGCAAAATTTGATTTTCACTTCAAATTCGTGCAAAAGTTTCGTTCTTGGTACCAAAAGAAAGCTTAGGGTCTAAGTAAGAATTTTGATCCGTGTGCCCAACAATTATCTCGCGGGGGGGGGGGGGGCGGCGGATCTTTTGATATAGGGGCCTGGGCCCCCTTCCAATGGTTACGTAAACATATTAGAACTTTTGAAATAATAATCCGATCTGACTATAACTAGTTGACAATTAGGAAACAAGAGCGTTTCGATAAGTATTTTTCATCGAGGGGTAACCCAGTTTCCAGATCATCAGTGCTATAGACATCTGAATAGTCTGTTCTTTCTTAATTGCGAAATTAATTACACCAATTATGTTAAAATCTGATCATTTCTGAAGTTATAGCGGTTTAGCAATTTCTCTTACCTAATGCCCCCTCCCCCATGAACGGGGTGGGGGTGTTTGGGGCCCACTAAGGTTTTAATACATTCACAATAATTCACACAGGCCACGCTCTAAGAAATCCATGGCGGATAAAGCATATTTTGTATTGAATGATTGGTTAAATGTATTGGCCTTCAAAGAAATAAATAATAAAAAAAATGAAATAATCTCTGCAGTGCAACTTTAATCACACCAGACATGTTCAAATGGGATTATTATTGGAGTAGTTACAGTTGTGGGCTGCACGGTTGTGGGCGGGACTAAGGAGTATAGGCGGGACTTAGGAGTTGATTGACATTTTGCACGAATTTGAAGTGACTGCCCCTCCAGGCACCCTACTATATTATAAGGGTCAGATCCACTATACTATACTAGGCATGAACTACGGATTGACCTATACTAATGAATAAAGATACTACTCGTAAAAATTCAAACTTTATTATCAATCATTCATAGTTTTTGACAGCATTTCTTAGGCAATAAGAAAAATCATTTCCATAAAGACTGGAATAATAGAAATTTGAAATTACCTTCGTCTTTGAGGAACTTCTCGAAGTATGTGAAGAAGTCCTTTTTGAAATCTACCTCTTTAATCATTTTAGTGAAGTAGAAATTAGAGACAGAAACGTCCTTGGGATTTCGTGCAATATATATGACCTGAAATAGAACGATAGAAGGATTACAACAAATCAATAAGTGATTGGACACCTACTGCGCTAATGGCTTTTCTGTCCCTGTAGTAGAATGGGCTTATAATATATATAGATATATTATATATATCAGGTAAGTCAATACTATCAGGCCAGAAAAGGGAAACCTTCGCCCTAAAAAAAATTCTGGATCGGTTCCTAAATAATCATTTTGCAATCGAATGCACTTGTTATAAGTGTACTTAATGATAGTTAAATGTACACGTACATAACTGATTAAATATTACTATATTACACAGTATGTTAGACATGTCTACAGAACTGCTGAATTGTCCTCCCAATAGCGGATTTGTAATGCCGCCATATTGAATTTCCATTTGCAAGCAATCCTAGGCTTGTACCAGGAATATGAAAGATTTCATCGATGTTTTGCTTAGAAAACGTGGATGAATAAGGGAAACCCGCTGTGTACCTTCGATATACTCAGTGTGCGATTATTAGGCCGCCGGAGACAGGCATTTTAAGACCCCAAAAGGCTGGAGCCTATCCGGCCAAAAGCTGGAGAGTTGGCAGTCCGTGGCCGATGTTTCGGATTGAGTTGGCTTTCGTCAGAAAAAAACCCCAGAGAAAAACACAAATTCATTCGAGAATTTCTATCACCGTGTACACTGAGCCTATCTTATTCCAAGATTTTTTATTCGAAGGGATGGTGGGTGGGTGGGGGGGGGGGGGGGGGGGGGGGTAGGGGTTCCAATCCGGGATTCAAAGATCCTTTCAGTTAATAGTTTACCGCCTGAGCTATCACATCACCGGCGCACCCCCCCCCCCCCCTACCCCCCCCCCCTACCCCCCCCCCCCCCGCATATTCCCCTGATATTTAGTTGAGGTGTTTATTGAGGTTCAACGTTTCATGCCCAAAATATCATATAATATCAAGAAGGGTCGGAATATTAATATTAAATAGAATAATGTAATTTAGTGGCTAGAGTTTAGCCTATCGTATTATTAATTTCAGAGAGCCCTGGTCCCAGAGGAAGACCACCGTATGGTGAGTTGGGGAGCTTGTTTTGAATTATTACAATATTAACACGATTAATCATTTACTTGTTCTATAACCTCAATAAAGTTTGAATTAAAAAAAAAAGAAGTTAATCTAACCACAGAGGGTACAAACTGTACGCCGGGTAATCAAATATAATAAATACCAGGCCGACCCAGCGGCGAATACAACTCCCCTATTACTAGCAATGTTGGCAGCTATGGATCAAACACTTGACGAAAAACACTGATGACGCACTACCGGGGGGAAAATGTTGTGACGTCAGTATAGTGCGTCATCAACAGTTTGACTTCATTTATTTGCAAGTTGACTGTTGATATTGGCACCTGTGTCCCACACTGCTCACCGTTGTATCCTACAACGTTGTATGTCTTAGAACTAGAATAGTTACGGCCGCAGACCTTGGAGTGCTAATAGTCGTATTACGGCGTCGTATTTGTTAGAAGCGGTTGTGACGTCAATAGTGCGGTTGTGACGTCAATGATTACGGGGCAGATAATATAGTGAAACCTCATGTGGGTGTACTGAGTTTACACACACCTCACAATGGGAAAGATCGATAGTTGCACTTTTGCAAATATTGTTATGTGTTTTGGCAAAATTTCAATTACTTTGTTTTGCCGTGTAATTGTTGCAATTTCTGTAGCAAATTTAAAATATCAGTACTAAGGATTTTTGTATTTACTAATTAATTTTATATATCTATATAATTAAAGTAGATATGAAATAAGCTCATTCTTGGGGCGGTTCTAGTTCTAGAGCAGAGCTATACAAGTTATTCTTGTCATAATAAATTTTTACCGAAAATGATATTTTCATGCATCCAAGAATTATAGAGGCCTTTAAAAAGAAACATGAAAGAAAAATAATTCTTTGACTAAGGTACATTCCCGATGCATCATAACACAATGTATAATGCCCTTCAAGGGTCTCCGCGCTTTTGGTCTGATGAAATACAATGCTTTTTCAGGCCCATTTGAGTGATTTTACAGGCTGGTATCAATGACTTTTCAGAACCTTAATGAAGTTATTGTTTTTCATAGACTAGAGATGTATTTAACCATTTTCATATTCATTTTCTATATAATATCAATCACCGTTTTCAACTTTTACTTCATGATTCACCCTGTGGAAGGTTATTCAGGGGAAAGTGTACAGTAAGAAACAGAATCTTCGATAATTTCAAGGTCATTTACTATATCCAACAGGTTTCAAGGCCCATATAATAATTGTCCAGGCCCTTTGATTCTAATGTTACTTAATGGTACATAACAGCTATGTGACTAAAAATCCCCCAGTCCCAAGGGTGGTCGCCTAAGCGGGGTTTCACTCCTTACAGTGGAACCTCTCTATTGAGACCACCCTTGGGACTGAACGATTTGTGGTCTCATAGCGAGGTGGTCTCATTAGAGGGGCTAATCTAATAAGCGGAAAGCAATTCGGGACTGAGAGAAACTGGTCTTAATAGAAGGGTTGTCTCTATAGAGAGGTGGTCTTTATGCGAGGTTCCACTTTATATGGGTTAGACTTTCAGGAAATGTACCATTCAACTTTGCCAATTTTCTCAAATAACCCAAATTTCAGGCGAAAATAAAGTTCAAAATACAGTTCAACCTAACCTAACAGATTGCTAGAATCAATGCAATGCCGAATATACTCGAATTTACCTAGTATTGACCAAATTGCAGCCTTATTGGACAGAATTTACTAAATGTATACAGCCTCCAATTGTACATTTTCTGACGATCTGACCCGTGTAGTAAGATAAACTTTATTACAGAAGCTACAATCACAGCAAAATCGCGCCCTCGGAATAATTTTTAATAAATCTAGGTTTGACAATGTCGATCGTGAACATAAGCTCTTGAATATTTGGCCTTTGCAGGAACATAGAAATAAACATATCTTAGATATGGCCTTTTACCTTTCGCAAAACCCTGAAAATATTGATTTAAGAAATCTACCTACCCGGAGCCACGCCAAGGGGCGGAAAAATCTATTGGTCCTGTCTACGAAGTCTATTAAAATTATAAATTCCCTTCTATATAAATGCCAAATTAGATGGAATAGTCTAAACCCAGAGGCGCACAAAATTCCTGATAAGTTGACCTTTAAACATTATACGGACAAGTTGTTGAATCCTTTCCAATAGTGTTATACACTATCTCAATCTTACTGTAAAATGAAATGTCTCCTGTCTTGATACAAATCGTATTTCTAATGCTTCATTGCGAGCTTTATTGTAGCTACAACTCTCAATCAGCGTGAAGCTGGTACCATCAAAGTTAAATGTCTGGAACTTGTTCCACTCAGACAGATTATTCCTATATTATCGATGAAAGCAGTGAACACACTTAAATTAGATTGTGAAATTAGAATGTGAAATTAGAATGTGAAATTAGAAATATGTATACCGCTAAAATACTATTAGATTAATAATACTGTATATGGTAACTATTTTAAGTGCCTTTGGTACAACATATTAAGTCTTACTGTACCTCATTTAATGGTTCCTATGCACACCAAGATGCATAAAATGTCTTGTGCACAAAGTGCCTTGGATACATCATATAAACTAAGATTTAGATGTAAACTCTCGTGCTACATTGATTTTGGCACTTTATATGTCTAACTTACTTTAATTCAAACTCTGAATATAACTGTTATCCACACTCTATGGAGTGGTAATCTCACCTATATTTCGCTTCTCATAATCTGTTAATGTTAACTCATCTCTCATCTCATTACATTATGACGCATGTACTGTTACATATCTTAATTTAATTCTCCATTCATTGTTGTTAACGTTAAAAACTACCTTAAAAAGAAAAATCAAGATTCAGGCGCTCGTTGGAAGAACTGATTATCAGAATTAACTTCTATAATCAGACATCGAATTACCTTTGTAAAATCAAGATCTCCAAATAAAGAACCTATGAATTGAATTGAATTGAATAAACTGTAACTTGCCTTGCCCTTGCCACTCCTCGCTGTCTCGGGAAGCATTGTGTAAGGCATGTGAGTTTTGATTAACTTTCTGCCCGGCATCTTGGCGATCTCGTCTATACCAGGGTATATGAACTCTAGGAAGGGAAATCTCTGCTCCATGATGGCACCCTTGGCTGACACAAAGTCCAGGTCTGTCTCAATGAGGTACACGATCTCCTGAACCCATGTTGTGCCTGCAGACAGAAAGGTTTGTTTTTCAATAACCATTATTGATACCATCTCACCTGAAGAAGGGCAAACCAGCCCGAAAGCTTGTGTAAAAATAAAACCAGTAATAACAACAACTTTATTACACCTCTGATGAAATCATCATTTACCAAACGACCGAGATACAGCGATATCTTTCCCCTCTACTATCATTATGGTTATCAATTCGTTTTAAAAAAAATATTACTGATGGAGATTGTTTACATTTCAGTTGAATAATAAGCACGATACTGGTCCACTATTACAGGTTTATGAATAATAAGCACGATACTGGTCCACTATTACAGGTTTATTTTGTATTTTAACAAGATTTTGTTCTTATATGGTGCTGCAACGTAATGGATATACGTTTGGTGCCTTCAACTACGTTACCGGTATATTAAAGACAAATCTCATAAACCTGAACTACCGTAGCATACGTTTTCTGATATATGAAATAATTCAAGAAATTCAGGGAAAAGTTTTAAAAGATTGTTACTTGATTGGACAAATGTTGCTCGTCTGATCTATATATACAATAACAGTCCGATATTATAAAATATTTTACTAAATATATTGGTATATTTATATTTTAAAAATATATAATTTTGTTTTAAAATCTATACAGATCTATCGAGTCCCTTTACTTCTAAACATAGACCTAACCTTAGCCTTGTGAATCTTTCAAACACAAATTGGCGGTATAATTCATATACAAATATTAAAAATAATTTATAACAAAAAATATAATCGAGCGAATAGGACACTTACCTGATTTTGGAAAACTGGCAACAATAACATCGCCATCGTTAATGGGAAATTTCTCCATTTTTTTCAAAGCATCTTTGACAAAGAATGGATAGAGGTAGCCCTTATATCGCAGTATCTTATTCCGACCATAATCAGGATCGTCAACGAAGGTAATGGCTTCGCTATTTTCTTCATTTCTTTCCTTCTTTCTATATTCTCTGGCGTATAAAACACTCAGATGTATGGCCAGAAATCCACCACCGAAGATAATGAATCTAGTTCTGAATTTAGATTTTTTGTCATTTTGTTTGTTTCCGGGAGGGACATTAGAAGAGAGTTGTCTAAGACACAGAACGGGAGGGGATTTTGGAGAACGATTGGGACCATTTTTTAGAATTGGGACTAGTAGTCTTTTTGTAGTTCTTGGGATGTGACACTGGAAGAATGGAAGCCTTATGAGCGGTTGTAGCAATGATGCCCTCATTGTGACAAACGGTTGCTGTTCTGAAATAAATTATATTTTTTAATTTTACATTCAGGCCAACACGTTTAAACAATTGTCCACAATGTGGATGGATTCTAGCGTCACCTTTCTTAACTACTACAAATTGAACTATCCATCATTAACATGCTCAACACCAACCGTTATCAGATATGCAAAACACCAATATAGTATGCACAATTTAATGTAGGCTATGTGCTTTATATTATATGACATTAGCCTACTATTAGGCACATTTTGCTATTCTCTGCACGATGCCTTTATTTATCTGTAGGATATCTATCCTACTAACATCTAGGCCCTATTATAAAAGTGCTTTATTGTATGTACATTATAGACTTGATGGGGGCACCAGGGGACCGGGGAAATTAAGGCCAGCGACGTGGGCTACCGGTAGGCCTACCTCAGAATGTTTTAGCTAATTTTGAATAAATGCTACCGTAGGCTACTGTCAGAGAATAGGCCTATATAAAATTGGTCAAACTTGAAATTGAGTTTCAGAACTGTAGCATGCATTTTCCAACCCGCCAAGAAAGGAATCCCCAAATCACAGATTTATGTTTAGTTTATCAGATATCAATTAGGGAAATAATTGTAATTTTTGAATCTGGCCAGGGATCGAGTAGCCTAGGCTATGTAATCCTATGATAATGAAGGGTGAGATTAGGCAGCCTACAAAAGAGTCACAGAGGTAGCCTAGATCATCTCCCTGCATGGTTGTTTACAATTGAATGAATAATATTCTTTAAAACGATCCTGAATGCGAAACACACCCATGAGATGTTAGAAAGCCATACATGCTCATGTCAATCTATATTTACAGGGCATTACCTGAAGAATATCGTCATTCAATTTGTCCCAGTTCAGGACACATGACTGTCATGAACTTGAAGTTGTTTAGGTTTTAGTAACGTGGCTCAGCGTACGCGTGCGCTAATGTGGCCCTGAAAGGAAACTCGCAGTCATGAACGCAAATCATTTGAGTCTAAAAGTCGTAAAATAAATCCCAAAAGAAACCTAGTGCTAACTAAAATACATCATGAGGCTTTTGGTACATTTTGCGACCAAGAAACGTGATCAAATAAATATGATACTTTCGTTCAGGGAAAGTATTTTTTATATTTGATCAAGTTGTTCGTGTACCAAATACGCTGTCTCCAAAGGTTTCCAAAGTAAAATCAAAATGGCTGTGTTGTTGGTGGTGGTCTTTCTTATCGTGCTAACTTTCGCAATATTACCAAAGTATCTTCCAAACATTTCGAAAAAGGTAGGAACCTTTCCTAAGTTTTATTGTCGATACTTGATTTCTTATGATTCACGATGTTCCTTCATTTCAGCGGTGAAAACTTTCGCTCAGCTCAGATATTCTTATATTATCGCTCAGGGCTATTTTCGGCCCACGTCAACAATCCATCAAACAACATAAACATAAACAGCGATTTTGTTGTATCATGAAGTTACCTTTCTAGTGGTTTTAAACATAGAACACTATATTAACGTGGGACAAACAGCCCTTTTAAGTTACTTGATTTATTGCATAGGGCCTACATGTTCTGAGATTAAACCCTGCCCAGCCCATGTTGTAATGTTTATTGCCGGCTTGCCTTGCCATTGCACCTTATCATGGAATATACACATTCCGGAGATGACTCACTGGGTCAGAGTGTCATCGACTAGATTGCCAATACATCTACTGCACTAGTAAAATAGCTGAGTCTGGTATCCTACCCGTCAGTCTGAATCTGGATCGTCATGACATGAGTGAATGTAATTGTAACAACTAAGCCTTAGACTAAGCCTAAGGTCTAACTCTAAGGCTAAGCTATAGCAGGGATCTCTCCCAAGCTCTCCCAGTCACTCACTGACTCAGACAAGGGGGAGGGATGCATTCTACTTGGTAGCCTATATAATATCCTAGCTCAGACTCCTATAAAGATGACCCAATTGCCATTGTCATTAGCCGGGTCAATTGTATCCTAAAGTACGCCTGTTTTTTTTTCATATTCTCATAATTATTCCGATTTAACGAAGTTGCTTTCCTTACTAGGACGGAAGTGTAATTGTATACCTGGACCCAGTCCTGGATTGAAATTTATTTGTTTCGACATAACATTCGGGAGTACTGTAATCAAAAGAAATTAGTCTCATATGTTGTCGCCATTTATCTTCCCCTGGGCCTGAGACGAGAAAGGGAGGGAGAGGCTCTGGAATCTGAAAGAGTAAGAGCAGAATAGTCACATTGGAAAATGTATCCCCTGGAAGCCCCAGATATCTAATGCTATTACATTAACACCTCTTCATAAGCCAAGAGACAGGGCTCAATTATCCATTAATCAATGGCATACATGTACAAAGTATAAAGGAACAGAGCCAAAGCACATGCCACCTCCTAGATCACATGACTCATGAGGCAATGGAATACAGCCAGGGAGAAGCGGAGAGGGGTAACTCAAAACACTAGTTCCTAGCGGCCAACATAGTTTGGATTCCAGCTGAGCCTAGGCCCTGCTTCTGTCTAAAACAGATCAAGTGTTGTTGTAATGTTTTCATTGGAACTGAAGATTTAGTAAGTAAACACGATCCCAAACTTATAAGTTTGACATATTGTTAATAATTACATACATGTCTTTTTTGTGTGTAGATGGTTGACCTCGTTGTTGAAAACTCATCTGAAGAAAAAGATTTGCGGCAACAGTTGAAGACCCTGAACGCTGAACTGGCTACAATAAATATGCAAGATGAGTTCGCAAGATATGCCAAAACGGAGAGGAAGAGGAACAGGCTCACAGAAGAAATCAAGAAATACAGTTAGTTTGAAATGCCTAGAATTGTCTTATGGTTTTCTAACGTTGTCAAATAAAAATTGCAACTTTATGTTAGTGCCTTATTCAGGGATGAACGTCTACAGTATTTTTGAAATTATAACTATTGCCCAATTTCCTCCGAATTCCAACATTTTTATTCCTAAAATTAGAATTAAAATTCTCAAATTAAAAAAAAAAACTTTCACAAAATTTGATTCAACCAATTCCGTCGAAACGTTAGAAAAAAATAATCAAAATTGTTATTGTTAACCATACAAAGAGTGTTTTCAAGAAATTCTGGAATGGTAGGGAGTGGGGGCTCCTCCTATGTATGCTTTTCCCTTTACCAGAAATGTTTCCGTGTTTTTGCCATGACCCCACTTTCATCCCTGCTTATTATATTATAGCAAACCTCGCTTATGATTAAGTTTATACTTCAGCGAGAAAATATGTTCACTCATAAATTGACCAACGATTAAATTTAGCCTTAGTTCTCTCACTCTAAAATCTCACTATTAATTAATTTAGCTACAGTTTCTTTTTACCTCCATTCCATTTACAATATAACATACTTATTAAAATAAAGACCGCACTTCAATGTCCATTTTATTTGATTTCTTCCAGCAAAATCTAACTCAGAAGTATTTTTAAAGATGAAATTCGGGACAAATATATTCTATCATGTATTTCAGGTAAGTCACCTCATGTAGATACTTGAGTTTATTAATCTGTATTTGCCAGAACTAAATCCTTCAACACAATATATTTTCTTATAGGCCTATATATTCATTTTTTTATATCTAATATTAATATCGGTGTCAGTAGGATTCTGGATCTGATATGTCAGACTTGTAACATAAGTTTGTATACGTTGGTAAAGAGCATAGATCTGCTATCTACTCTCTTACTATGACTTACTTTTATTGTTATAATATCTTCGCAAGGTGATATAAAACTATCTTAAACCTTGTGTATACTTTAAAGTATCGTGTATTAAGTTACATTTAATTAATAACATTTAATTGTCAGAGTATAAATACGACCCGAATCTGTCTGGCTCAGTCACTAATGGACTGGCCCTGGAGAAGGACAGAGATGTCCGAAACGTCGACCAGTTAAAGTCCAATAAAAAGTGCAAAATTCCACTCCATAACTCTTTTTCAACCAAGTCATAAGCTAAAAGAATCTGAAAGCAGACGGTTGGCAGCACCCCTTCTAACATTTGATTAATAAATCTTGAAGAAAACTCATGTTGCCCAAAACTTCTGTGCCCCCAATATACGAACCTCATATGAACACAACAATACCTCGTCCACTTGTTCTTGAGTTTTCCCTCTACTCGCTATTTAATAAATATTATGATATTTGATCCCGCAGGTAATAGTAATGGTATCTATAATATGGACGTACCGTAATGTGGCTGTGTTGAAGATACCAGAATCATGGTTGTGGCCCATCGCACCCATGATAGCCTTCCCAACTGGTTGTCCTGGTAGGTCGACATTGAATTGAAAACTTTTATTGATATTTTCTAAGTACAATTTGTTATCATACGCGGCAGATCTTCCACTGCTTGCCACCTTCAAGGAAGATAACATTTCCTGGTTAGTTAGGTCTGATCTGCCGACTTTACCTCGCTGTATGCTGTACTGGTGGTAAACTTATTAAGTTTCACACGTCCCATATCGATATATGTGTGTTAATGAAAATGTACAGAATAGGTCGATCATTTTCTCTGAGAAATTTATTTTCTGAATGTTTTTGGTCGCTGAGAAAATGACCGAAACCTGCCCCTACCCCCAGCCTCCATTCAATTTTATAATATGTCTTCTCAACAATAATGGCAAAATTAACAGCCAGGTAAAACATAAAAACAACCCTAGCTGGAAGTATACTAGCCCAGGCGTTGAGGGAACTCCAGCTATAGGAGCTGAACTAAACAGCCTGTTAAAACATAATACAACAATAGATGGTAGTATACTAGCCTAAGAGTTCGTGGAAGACCAGGTTTAGGAGCTGAAGTATACAGCCTAGTTAGTAAAAGTAAAACATAAAACCAATGTACTGGGGAAGTTACTACCAACTGACTCGTGCCTATGTAGACTTTGAAAGTTATTATTATTATTACGATATTTTTATTCAAATCAAGTTATTACAGTTACATAGTAGTGGAGTATCATCCGAACAGGTTATAGCCCTCTGCTCACTCGCAGGTTTTCCTGACTGGCTACAAGACAACAACTCCTATATAAAATTATCATAACAATACGATTCTTAATATTTAACAGAACTTTGCTTTACACTGATAATATCAATTACTATTTGTCTTCTTAACAATTCAGTAAATTTGGATGCATGGATATCAATATAGTGCTTTATGGCATCTGTAACAGTAAAACCATATAGCTCATTTTGATGGTCGAAATTTAGTCCAATCTTATGTATTTGGTTCTCATATTGAATATTCTTTGTCGAGACTTATTAACATTTCCAAGTGACCCACTGACTCAGTTTACCATTAATTACAGTTCTTTTAATTTGATGAGTAGTTTTACAATTCCTCTTGTTTTATTACATTTTTCCTTGAGTTAGAATTACCAGCAAGGACAGACTTGTGTTGAATGGTGATTTTCATTCAATTTTACCCAACGTTTTGGAGCGTTTTCCTACTTCTTCAGGGGATGTATACATGATAATGATACAATCTTGGTTACTGAGCTCTTATATCAAATGGATGTATTTTCTCTGGCCTACAGGTGCAGTAGGAATCACAATATGGCTGTATGTGTGTCGGAACACGATCAAACACTTGATGCCAGAGCCAGCCCCGTCACCCTGAGGTGGCCTCAAGGCTTGACAACGGTTTGTGTGGATGACGTCAGCAGTAGTAGCAGCTCCGAGGGACTTGGATCATCTTACAGGAAGGACCAACCACCAGCGCCACCACCTTCAGCAGGCAGCCATTTTGAAACTTTGACAGGGTTCCCCACCAGTTTGTGACATACTCTAATTCTCCCTGTGGTATCCACTCTACACCCTACCACTGTGCTATGTGTTTTGGTGGGGCTACTTCCACTGACTGATAGATTGGATGAACATCTAACTTTCTTTGATGTTCATGCAACTTCAATTCACTCACTACGTGTTGCTACGGGTACTCTTTGGTCGAGGATGGAATGGAGGCGCTCTTGCGACTTAATACCGACCGAGTTTTGCAAGGATACTGCATAATTAGTTGCAGAGCATTTGAAGCGCACATTCCAGAGCCTCGCGGGTTTTTCAACCAATCTGAAGCCCAATGTCACAATTCTGTAGGCAGCTATATTTAGATCCCATATAAGTCAGAGACATGTAGGTCAGTGAGAAGTGGTGTGAGCCAATCAAAATTAAGTAGGTCAAATCTTGACCTACTTCCACCAAAAGCCATAGCACTGTGCCAAGGCTTACTATGCCAGTAACTTGCCTTGCATAGGGAGGAATGGGAACTAATGAATAGCCATAAAAGAAACCATAGAGATGGTTTTGGATAGGATTTGAGTGAGGGTTTGGGAATAGTGGCTTTCACTGACGGGGAAGTTTTATGTTAAGATTATCGTTTCCTCTTGGAAATTTTGAATATCTTAAATGATTTAGAAATTATTGAAAGATTTAGATATGCTTTAGGGCAGGATTTGAGTAAAAGAATTCCTTGACTTTGTGAGTATCAGCAGGCTAATTTTGCTTGTTTGAAATGGAAGTGTTGGAATTTCACATACAAATACCTTCCTCAGGTTCAACCATTGTCTAAATATAAATATTCAGGGTGTCTCGTTTACATGCAGATCAAAAGTCTTACTTTTATTCAAAAGTTGCATAAATTATATTAATTAAGGTGAGGGTTAGAGATAGGCAGTTTAATGAGTGCCATTATAGCAACTTTTTTCGTTTTATCATGAATTATTTTTGTAAATTATTTTATTTTGTTAAACTGTACACACTAATAGTACATTTCTTTTGTTACGTTCTTCTGTAGCCTAAGCTTACATTTTTGGGAGTTAGTCATTTGGGATGTATATCTTATGGTCAGTATCACCTGACTGTATTCATTCACATTCTAAAGTGATTGATAGTTGGGAAATGGTCTATAAAATGACCGAAGTTTCTGAAACTTGTCTACCAGAAATGTGTGGGAGCCCTGTGACTTACACTTATCAACTGGCTGCCTTTTGGTCGCGCCGGACCGGAGCTCAGAAACACAAGACATGGAAACACAAGAAAAGAAGAGTAAAGTAAATGGAAACCCCAGGGATCTGGTTGTGGCAAAAACTATTTCCAACGCCTGGAGCACAGTCAGGTTCAGAAGGCTGTTTTGGACCCCTAAGTTATAGGGGTCATTAACACTTTTAGCATTAGTATTAGCCTTGTGGTTAAGCTTATCGCTGGATGAGGAATGTGGCCGTCTGGACCTGACTGGATGGAATGGGGACATTAGGAACGCTGCATCCGGGACTCGCTACACTTACTACCTTGGCAGGCTGCCAACTAGGTCAACTCTTGACCTAAATGTTATCACCTGCAATTGCTTTATGAATGTGTAAAATGATATACGGGTCAGATTTTCAGAAAATGTACAATTCGCCTTCACCGATCCTCTCAAATAACCCACATTTAAGACAAAAAATAGCTTCAAATTGCAGTTTGACATAACAGAACTGATACTTTAAATCAATGCGATACCAAATGTACTCAGATACACCCTGTATTCTTCATTTTTCAGTCTAATTTAGGAGAATTTCCTAAATGTGTAGGGCTGCTAATTGTACATTTTCTGAAAATCTGACCCATATAATGTGTAAAATGTGTTTAAAACTTTATTGAATGAGGGTGTCACTGAGCCTTTGTGACCGGGTGGAGTTTGTCCCAGTCTCTTCCCCTTGTCCTCAGGAAGGGTATGTTAGATGTGTGTGAGGTGATTAGGTATATGAAGTTACAGTCTAGGCTCAAAGTTGAGAGAGTCCCTTCAAACTGAGGGAAAGACTCTCGCTCCAAACCGCAAAATGCCATTACATGTATAATAATCCCATTAGGACCCCAAAATGTCATTATAATCCCATTAGGATGCCTACTCCTGGGCCAGAAACGCCATTAGCGCAGTAGAGGTCCAATCACTGACATACCATTCTTATCTGATCTGAGAGGCTCTGAGCCTAGACTGGTTAAGCAACAATGTAACGAATTCAGAATAACAAAAACTCGATTACAATCGATAAGTAAAACATGAATGTTGCAATCATAGTTCTGGTTCTTGAATGATTTTGTTGAGATAGTATATAAACTATACATACAATGGTGGTAATATTTAGGTTGGTAGTTTTCCTGGGTGGTATTTTACATCTCAGTGTGTGAGGTCGTGGGTTCGAATCCCGGCTGAGGCATGGATTTAACATTAGTTAGTCCTGTTGTGTCTGCCTCCCCTGTCCTCCAGTACATGTACACAGGTGTTGGTACTGAGTAGTTATGGCTCCAAGAGCGATATGGTCTCGAAATTTCTCAATTTTTAAGAAAGAAAACACTTAAATTAGTTGGAATATCTGCATAATTTGGTATCGGGACATTTGAGAACATTTTCTTAATTTATGCGTAATTGATATTTGAACCTTAATTTAATTTCAAATTAAAAGTGTTGCATCAAAATCTCAGGTTTGTTAACTTGGGCAAGAACTAAATATTCACCCCCTGCTAAGTTGTAAAGCGGGGCTACTGTATAAGCATAATAGCGAGTTTAAGCAACCCTTCCTCAGGACCATACCCGTACCACAGACATTGAAATGAAGTCCCTATGTCAGAAATTGTTCTAGCGATGGTTCTCAGGCCATAAAGTAGTGCTCTTAACATCAAGTTTTCTCAGCTAAAACTTACATCATCATGAAAAAGTCTGGTCAGGACTTTATAAACATATTTAAGGTTGATACCAACCACTTGTTTTCCTTATATACTTGCTAGATTTTATGTAGAATGGTTAGGTAGCCTCAACGCAAGTAGTTGCTGCCTTACGTATTTTCCCTAACTCCCCGCACATACGAGGGTCACATCTTGGCATTTGTGACCTCATTACTTGCGCTTAGGGACGGATTTGCTCCTGAGGAAGGGTTGCTTAAACTTGCTAATGTTAGTGTTTGCCTTAAGGTCTGCAAATAGATTGCAAGACCCAAGCGATTCATTACGATCATGCGTCCAAGCCAGACCTTGCGATTTAGTTGAGCTTACTCGGCAAGGCCTAGTGGCAAGGCCTAGTGACGGCTTGCGAGTGGCAATCTGATTGCAAAAATATCAAAATAGATATACCTGTGATGGAATGTTGCTCGCAAGTCATCGCTTGTTCCTTGCAATCTAGTGGAGGGGACCTATAAGGAATATACTAGAAAGTCAGCTGGTGTAACCAGTGCTGACTCACTCGAGGTATCTGTTCATTCTGGAGAAATTAAAACTCATTTGATTCAATTAATTCAGTATGCTTGCGATTAAGGATATCAGTTAATTATGGAAAATTAGACTAAAAGGATTAATAACCTCTATTTCGGGACTCAGTCCCTCAATGTGGGTCATTAATCCTCTAATAATAACTCATTTGATTGAAGAACATGTTTGTGATTAAGGATAAAAAGGTTAACTTTAATTGTCCCTTCTGGTTATTCGGCTCAATTCAAAGCTCCTCTGTCAACATAATCGGCTCATTGGAAATGGGACCTAGTGCTACATAATGCCCTGACATGTCTTTCTAAAGAGATGAAGAGGAAACCATCCAACAGTAAAGACTTAAGATGGTATAATATAGTTGTGATTTGTGTATTCTCAATAGGGGGATTTGCATGTGTCATTGGATCAAACACCTCAGAACCTTTCCGTCAATTTTGAATACCCCAACTTGCATGTCTGCATTGCACATGTATATTAGAGTGCTTGCTGGGATGGATTCAGTTCAAATCGGACACAAATATTAACAACATTTTTAATAAAAAGAATTGCAAGGATCTTTTCATCAATATCATAACTTGTGTAAATGATCTATAAAACCCAAATGCATGATGGGAAAGTTGAAGTCTCTTATTAATTATGGAAACATATACATGACTATTTACATGAGATCACTGTTAAACACTCCATGCTGAATACAACATGTTTACTATAGCTTTTACATTAACATAATTCCAAGCAACTCGAGATTCAAGATGGCGGCTATGCAAGTCCCCTATTGTTCTAAGCCATGACTAGTTGATAAATGCTCGGGTTTGTAAGCGCCAAATAATGTAAATCGCCTGGACACTGACTGTGAAGCTAAGGGTTTGAAATCGGTATCCGATTTTTGTAAATGAATTTGTCACTTGGATAAATACTGTTAAAAAATACCCTAAGACCATCCCAGAATATTGTGCCAGATATTTTTAATCTTTTAAAGATTGAATTGATTTGGGATTTACAGGGGAGGTATTTGGGGTGTGAAAAGAACCTCTGTCTTGGTCCTGCAACTTGATCATTTCTTGCTTGCTTTGAAAGTAAGATTCCAACATTGAGTGTATGGCCTGATACCAAAGCCTCTTAACTGGCAAATGTAAAGTCGAGTATAAAGAACTAATACCAAGTCTATTGGATTGGCAGAGGTCTTCACTTTTTTACCATTGTTAATATTTTTGCACGGGATTTGTTATCAACTTTGATGATTTTTCAGGATATTCTCATTTCTGAAATAATCTGTGAATACTCGCATTTAAAGCTGCATTCTCAGATAATTTCAATCAAAAATATTTATTATTGGCTTATTTTTGTTGTGTCTATCTGAAAGTGATCTGGATAGAATTTATATAAAAGCATGCACTGTAGGCCTACCTCTTTCTCTATAACCATATCGTCTTCCCGATATTCCATTGCTGCATGGTCAGAATTTGTTTTTATTTCATTTAGACTTATGATAATCTTTTACCAAGTTATCATTCAATTCTTTGTTTTACTCATGTTTTGAAATCTACCTCCGCATTATTAAAGTATGAATGCGTATCATTTGTTTGTGGAAGAATTTATAAAAGACAATTTCTGGTTTATCTATCTGGGAATACAGCTTTAAAAAATGTTCACTATAACTGCAAAGGGTTTGCTAAGGTCTCCTCCTTCACCGCTACTAATTCAAGGTATGAATATTGATGTCAGGGCATTGTAAAAAGATATCTATACATTGAGAACACTCATACATATTCATGAATCATGGGCACACTGGGGCCATCTCAGTATTATCGCACAGCAAAGGCATGAAGACTTACTTCATACAAAATGTTCTGATTTTTTTTTGTACAGTTGCTCTTCGAAAATTTGAATAAATTATCTAAGACGAAATAAAAAGCAGTAAAACTGCCAGCACTTATGTGTAATTTATTGAATATGAACAATAAACATGGAAAATACTATTTGTCGTTGTGTCTTTTGTGTGGTCTTCCTAGTTTTGTATCAATTTTAAATCTACTTTCAGCCTGTGGCTTTACATTAATTTAAGGAATAATTATTATGATGGATTGGCGTCAGATATGCTATGTAGGGCCTACACAATAAGCCCCAACACCCTCTCCCCTAGCCCACATCGCTGGCCTTGATTCCTCGACCCCCGACCCCCACCCCCACCATCTGTCACCGGATAATTTAGCCGGATATTTGGTATGGGACAAAACATATTTTCTGTATACTACTGTTATAGGCGCTAAATTACTTATATCACCAACTCTGTACCACAAAGAATCTCCAGAAACTGCGTTAAATATTATCCTAAATTTATAATATCGATTTCCCATTCCGGATAGGACAATAAACGTTTAGCGCGCAGTTGTTTTTCCTAGTAGGAAACCACAGCTTAATCGCGCAGTTGTCACTCAACGCTACTTCCGGTCTAAACAAACATTAGCAGGAAAACCTCATCGAGCTGGAATTAATTCTCTATTTTCCCGGTAAGTATCCGCTGACATTGTCTCAAACTCTCTATAATGTGAGGATATGCTTCAATTCAAGCATTGACGAAGAGTTTAGGGGGAATTTAGTGGAAAATCCGTGAAATAAAACGTTTCCTTGGCCCGTGCTCCTCACTTCCTGACTGACTCAGGGCTCCCACAGCCTGCTAAACTCTTCGTCTACAAGGCAAAGTGCCCTTTGCTCCTCGCGAAAAACTAGGATTTGGGATCCTTACAGGTTGGCAGCTCTGCTATAGTTAATAATTCGGTCTATAATTGGGGGTTTATTGGCACTAATGGCAGGGTATAAAATGGTACCCCTCTCCCCATAATCTCCATTTAATATTCACCATTTATTGCAGGTTGTAGTGCTGTCACTGTGTCAGTATGTCGAACAATTATTACCGGCTGTTCTCCTGTGAGTAGTATTAGTTAGTAGCGAGCTATATGGTATAGTAGCCTATAGCTCTGGAGGGAGTTGTAGGGAAGTGAGCCACTGTTAAAGCCTCCAGGGTCAAAGTGTGATAGCCTACCGTATAAGAAAGAAACTGGACAATATCTGACTTACCGTACATATATATTCTTATTTTATCCTAGCTTTTATCTTGGCAAAGCTGTTCAATATAAGTTCAACATAACTAATTTTACTAATACCGACTTACATCGTCGCAAAGAAGAATATTGAAATATAAACATTTAATTTTGCATTAATATAGCATTTTTCTAAACTATTAAAAAATATCCTACCATCTTGGCTTTTTACAATGCTAAACACGAGTTTATCATTATATCAAAGGGATCGTGATAAAAGAAACACAATATTTCACACCGAATCATGAAAAATCTGTTCACACATAGAAGGAAAGAAGTGTAAATGCATTTTTTTAAACTTTTATTGAAAAAACCTCTACAGTAAACAAAATAGGAATAGACTCATTGACGCAGGTCCTGTCACCATTACTATGAAACACATTGACTCGGACACTTTAGCAGTGAGAGACTGACTATAACTCATTGCCAATATCTATCATGTTCTTACCCGGCCACATATGTGAAGTGTTAAAGGAAAATGAGTCTCAACTCAAGTCACAAAAAATTGATTGTGAGATATCAACATATATTTGAAAAGATGAGGTCAAGCGGATTATAATGATGATTATGATAGGGCCTACATATTAAGACATAAATATTTCTATATCTTAAATTTGATATTTTTAGTTTTGACAAAAAAGTTTGCAATATTCCTGAGTGGACATTTACTTGTAAAGTAGTTAAATATACTCTATAGAATGACCTTATAAATGCATGGATATATTTGGTACACAGTCTTGGAATTTGGTACCGTACATGGATTCATGCAACTTGAAGTGCTAGATACCCCAAAGATGAGGACATACCTACAAAGAGATTTTGTGAATAAAACACTTTGAAAAATGTCATTTTTGCGACTTGTGACTCATTTCCCTGTAACACATCACATATTTAATGTTATGGTTCCCTTAAGATTATATGTTCACTTACATTCCCATTCCATTCGATTCACAGGCTGTTTCTAAGTTCCTATGTTGTATACTTTTATATTATTCTTTTGTTTGTCACACTATTTGTCATCCTATTTAGTTATACCAAACTGTTATAATGTATACATATAGACATAGTATTAATACTTGAAATAAAATTTTGATTATAAATGTTAAATTAAGGTAGTACATCATGTCAATACTATTGTAGCATAAGCCCCCAAATATGGGGGAAAAATATATGAAATAGGGCTTTCACTATTAAATTTTGATGATTAAGTTTTAGGGTTCTATTCAAACTTCAAATGTTCATGTCCAACATTTCACTACACTCCGTCTCACCTCTGTTGGACCGAGACTTCAAAGAGGGGCACATAACCCACTATGGCGGTGCCGGGGCCAACAGAGTGTACAACGTAATAAGATTAGATAAGAATATAAATAAGGATATAGAAATATCAAATATAATATAGCACAGTTTGAACTTGAACTAAATGTGTAAGATATAAATTCTTTTAAAAGATATAAAAACACACACACACACACAGAACAGACTGAGAGGGGAGGGCGAGGAGAGAGGGAGAGAAAGAACAGCTAGACAGAGGATGAGAGGGGAGAGAGAGAAGAGCTAAACAGAGAAAGTATGAGAGAGGACAGCTAGACAGAGAGATGGTGAGAGAGAGAACAGAGAGAGAGAGGGGGAGAGAACAGCTAGACAGAGAAAGGTGAGGGAGAGCAGTTGCTGGAGAAGAAGACACAGGCCCCACTGTATGTACAGTGAGTATAGTTATAATGCGGGGGTGGCAGGTACACACACAGCCACTTAAACTTTACAAACAAGCCTTAACACTGGTTATCTGTTAGACCCCAGGTCGGCCTCAGTGCCTCCCGCACACATACCAATAGCTTACACTGGCACACCACTCACCCAACGTTAAGTACTTCATCATAGATTTCTCTAGCTATTGAGCATAGGTAAGTACATGCGATGATTCATGTGAATCAATTATTATACGGGTGAAATCGCCAGAAAATGTACAATTTATATTCCCTCTCAAATAACCCCAATTTAAGACAAAAATCAGGTTCAAAATACAGTTCAACATAATCAGACAGATTTATTGAATGAATACAATACAGAATACACTCTGATATACTCAGTATTTATCATGTTTCACTCTAATTTAGCAGAATTTGAGAGTTGTGTAGAACTGTAGATTGTGCATTTTCTGAAAATCTGACCCATACATCTTCATATTGAATTAATCTATGCTTAGTTTAAGGGTAAGGGTATCCTGAAATGTACACTCAGCAGCTCTACACATTTAGAAAATTTGAGTTAAAATGATAAATACTAGACCTGTATATCTGAGTATATTTGGTATTGCCTTGACCCAAACGTCTTTGATTATGTGGAACTGTATTCTGAACGTTATCTTTGTCTTAAATGTGGGATATTTGCCCCTTAAGTACTTGATATATAGTATGTATTAAATTTGTTTTCCATATTTTTTATAACAAAATACATGGAATGGGGCGACGAATTCTACAAAGCAGGTCTTCCATTCTGCCCTAAAACAATTAATGATAAATTAAAGTACATTACAGTAACTAAGGTTAATAATTTATTGCCCAGTATTGTGAATTTCTCTCCCGATTAGAATAATGTAAAGGCATATCTATAAGGTCTGGATTCATGGATTCATTATGTACATATATAACCAACACACGTAGAATGACTTGACCTTTTTCTTCCTCACCCAGTCATGTTGATAGTTGCCATTGTAACCTGGTGGTCACATGACAGCTGTGCACCTGCGCAGTGTTTACCTTGTATTCACATGAGTTCATGTATGAGAAGTCTCTCTATGTTTGCTAGATTTTAGAAAATGTACAATTGGCAACTGTACACATTTAGTAAATTCTGCAAAATTAGGCTGCAATTTGGTCAATACTAGGTCAATTTTAAAATATTTGGCATTGCATTGATTCAAGCAATCTGTTTGGTTAGGTTGAACTGTATTTTGAACTTTATTTTCGTCTGAAATGTGGGTTATTTGAGAAGATAGGCGAAGTTGAATTGTACATTTTCTGAAAATCTGACCCAAATGTCCTTATTTTTTAACAAATACTATGATTGGATGTAATGATCATTGTGTCTGCCAATGTTTATTCAATGGCCTTGAGTTTTTACTAAGACTATCAGAAGAAGCATTTATTCAAGGGTCTCATTTCACTCTGTTGCATTGTGTGCAGGCAGCCCTGACTATGTATGTAAACCGCTGACAAGGTCTTATATTATTCAATTCAATTCAAAATATTATTTATTCATTCCTAAGGGTGACATACAAATAGGTGCCATAATTGTATAATGTTTATTTCCGGAAATGTATACATAATCATAGATAATATTTCAGCAATTTTACACCTGAAAAGGCTGCCTCTCTTCTATGAAAACCATAGCTCTCAGAAAAAAGACATGTTCCTGGGCTAGGGGAAAAGAAAAACATATTTTTAATAATAACAAATTCTAGAGGTCAGAAGAAATTTGGAATCTATTGCAGTTCTAAAGGTGTAGTGCTAACTGTTTGGATTATATAGGAGAATAGTTTATCATAAATGAATATTAGTTTCTCAACTAACTAACATATTATGAGGTCTAGCTAATACATTTCATATCAAGATATTTGCAGTGTTCATAGAGTTGTTAAAAGGTATTATAGGATATCATAATTCTTAGTTAATGGAAATAATGGAGATTAAATGACAATTAAGGCTGTTGTTTCACATTGTGTTAGCATGTTTCCTCTCTCTCTTGGCAAGCATGACCAAATCCAAATATTTATTAATCATTTAATGGGATGTAAAGTAACCTGCCTGGCGTGAATATGACGCCATATTGGGTTGCCCGGCATTAAGCAACCATCATCCACTCACCCCTGTCCCCCTCCCCCCACCCACCCACACACACCACCCCCATCGTGATATAAAAAGTTGATATACACTGCTCCAAATATTCCAGCTTAGCAAAAGTAATTTATTTCTTCAAAAGTTAAAGGGACTCAAACTTGTGTATGATACATATGTATGTTTTAATTCACTGTCTATCTCACCCTACAAAGAACAATAGTCGCAGCAACTATAATGAATTAATAATGACTTTAACAATAGTAAGAGTATCATGTAAATAATCATCATTCATAAACATGTATCATGAATGTAACACTCATTGGAAGACCTGAATTATCAGAAATGAAGGACCAATTCTCAATTCATCATTTTGAGAATTCAGAACTCAATCAATCATTCAATCAATTGATAAATATAAAAGCCACAAAACTGGTTTAAATTTGTATTTTTTAAAACAAAGCAATGATAACTCTCAATTAACTTTAGGCATATTTATTATTGACTGAACCTTCTGACTCAACACCTGAAACACCCAATATACCACTCAACATTGGACAGTTTTTGATGGCTCATGTGATGGCTCATGTGTTTGATCCTACCACGGTGGCAGGTGTTAATTGTTGACATTGTATGACTGATCTATTGGTAAGGTGACGGTAGTTTTGCTGGTCATATTGATGTGTTATTGATGTAATTTAGGCAGGTGCTATATGCCATACACTAGCTGTCATACACACACACAGTGATGTACATCTCACACAACGCATACAGACTAATTATCTCCACTTCTGTCTCTATTCCAGTCCTGTTGCTACTGTCAAACATGGCAGCCGAGTCCCAAGTCTTCAGTAACAAGGCCGAGGGCACCAAGCTGGTGACTGCAGCCAATGGGTTTGCCCTGTCCCTCTACCAGAGACTTGGTTCTCAACAAGCTGGCAAGAACCTCTTCTTCTCACCAACCAGCATCTCGTTTGCACTGGGGATGACCTACCTCGGGGCACGGGGTAAAACAGCCACAGAGATGGCAGAAGTGATGAAGTTTGCGGCTGTGGATGCAGACCACCTGCACAACTCCATGGCAGAGCTACAGAAACACCTGACACCTGCCACCACTGAGTTCACCTTGCATATGGCCAACAGGTTGTATGGCCACAAGGACTACACATTTGTAGAGGTACATTAAGCTTTTTTAGAGGTACATTGAGCTTTTGTAGGGGCACATTGAGCTTTTGTTGAGGTACATTGACTTCAGTTTTTAATTTCTATTTTTATACTGAATATCACAATGGAGGTTTTTAATAGACTTAAGACCACTGAGTGAACAAAATGAGGCCAAAAGGTCTAAGTCCTTTATCCCAGTGTCTTAATGATGGTATAGCAGGTATTAAAGTGGTGTTAAGAGTAAAATGTTACAAAAGGCAAGTAAAAAAGTTATCAAGGTAGAATCAATACAGCAAGTCTAAAAGAAAAGTACTATTATATCAATACCCAACAAGAACGGAACATTGAGTTGGATAAAATATGGTAAAACACTACTCCGACACTGACCAGTAGCAGACCCAGGTCACAGGTTATATAAGAGGTAACCAATAACAAGCCCTATATGTACCTGACATTCATACTGTTATATATAGAGCTTATGATAACATGTAGAAGAAAAATAAATATGAACTTGATGATGGTTTGTTCATAACTAAGTTTTATTAACAAAGGCCTGTTGTCACATCTTTACATCTAATTGTCTATCATTTCTATTGTCATCTAATTATCTATCAGACCTTCCTGGAGGCGAGCAGGAAGCATTATGGAGCAGAGATTGAGGCTGTAGACTTTGTGGGAGCCCAGGAAGAAGCCCGGCAGCAGATCAACACTTGGGTGGAGGACCAGACCAACAAGAAGATCACTGACCTCATCCCTGAAGGCGCTCTCAGCTCCATGACCAGACTTGTACTGGTCAACGCCATCTACTTCAAGGTTTGTAGTGATATAAGTGATCCTGGTAGAGCTGGTATTTATAATAATAATAATAATAATAATAGACTTATTCCATATCACATTTACAACAATTGTCATATAATGTAGAATTAATAGAGAGAAACCTATGGAAAGAGGAATAATCTCTGTGCCAGTCACAGCTCTTCCGAATATCCCTTAAATTTTGATTTACTTAGCTATCCCTATCATTTGTACATCTATTTCTAGCTAAATATAGACAGTGTCTAGTATTGGACCTGCCTGCTACACAACAGTAAAATGTAATTATAAAGTAAATAAGGCAAGGTAAAAATAAAGTGAAAGTAAAAATCAAGGATAAACTTGGTCATCATTTAGTGGAGAATAATGACGAGTAGGAATTCCGGTTATTAAGTGGTTTATTAAGGGTCACAGGAGGTATATTTATATGATACATTAATCAATGATATTCAGTAATTAGGTCACATGATAATGTTTTATGGTGATGAGTCAACATAGGGCTCCTGAGGGAGGTGTCTAATTTCTCTTACCAAGAACCAACAATTGTCACTAAGAAAATTCTGTTGTTGTTTGTCGCTTAATTTCCATAAAATGACCCATTTTTTGTTGGTAAGGACTATTAAGGTCTTTGTCGATTTGTCAGGCTAAGAAAGTGTTTTTGTCATTTTGTCACTGGATGCCCATGTCGATTTGTCGATCATAAGAATAGGCCATGTCAATTTAAGGTCTCAATGCAAGCCTTGCCCCTATCATGGGAATGCATAAATGTGTAAGTGTTTGTAGAGTGGGGGCACTTCAATAAAGGATTACTTCTATCAATCTAGGGAGTTACTCTTAATACCAGGAGCTTGATTGGTATATATATAAAGGTGGATAACTTCGAATGGATTGTTGTCTAGAAAGGGACTTAGGCTTGTGATGTAAGTAGATAAACAATAAGGCATGGAGTACGGAATTGCGTCTTTTATTCAATCTTCCAATAACACAGTATTCATATAGAATCAATTTGTATAGAACATGGTCAGTCTTCGAGGTGGCAGGGCTTCCAGTCAGTCAGCATAGATCGTCTTTATACAGCAGTAGGTAGTAGAGCTGACTTTACAGAGACTGGGCACCCTTATATATACTCTTACTATTGCAACAGATTTTAGGTACATTTCATCATCCTTTCTAGGCGTCCTGCAAGGTACAGTGGCCATTTCAACTCATGTTGCTGAGTGGGCACTGCCCATTGCATCAGCCTCCGAGTTAATGGCGGAGTAGCTCGCATGCAATGTCACTGGGGAATTTCATCATCCAGCTCCATTGCATCAGCTCGCTCTCCCCAGGGGTCAGACCCCTTCCCTACCACCTCTCGACCGATAATACAAGTAAATAAGTAACACACATTTAAATAAACAGGTACATCATCCAAATATTATTAAAAATAAAAAGGGACATTAACAAATGCATTCCACGCCCCTAAAGGGTTAAGGCCTCAAGAGCCCTCAACATGACATTATCCAATGGGATACCTTAAGTTACATCTAGGTTAATGAGCGGGTCATTGTCTAGGCTTGCCACTGCTGCGCCACCTCGTGTGAACTATGTTAACTACTTATTAATATGATTATGTATTGATATTCTATTTATGATTTACTAACATCACTAGATATATAACCATTATACCTCAAGGTTTATAGGTTATTCTAGTTATAAATCTCATGCAGTTCATAAATCCAGTTATGGAATAAATTAAAAGGATTTGATGACATTCTGATTCACCAGATGTCCATCCAATTCTATAACTTAATCAATTTTTGTTCCTTTGTGGAGCCTTGTCTCATGTTTTTGAAGTCTTTAGTGTAATATTGAGTTCTGATTTATGTTTGGCAGGGAGACTGGCTGAGCAAGTTTGACAAGGCAAGCACCCAAGATGCACCTTTCCACATCAATGACAATGACTCAGTCACAGTACCCATGATGACCCAGACGGAGAAATTCAAGTAGGCCATTCAGCATCTTTCTATGATGACACAATTATCTGAGGATGGGTTCATTCTCAGTTTTATGACTCTAGTGTGATAAAGCTTTGACACTATGCCCTTAGCAAAGAACATTGACATATAAACCATTGTTTTGGTTCTGATTCATCATTAGGAGGGTAGCCTCTGAGTGTTTTTCTGTTTTAAGTTGTATTTCGATTGAATGGGCGCAGCCTCCTTTTAGTATCACTATAGGAAAGGTATACTCTATACTCTTTGTTTTGACTATGTGGGCTGGTGCTGTTAAGTGGAGGAGTGTATTGGCTTGGCCTGTTTGCTGTGAGTGACAGGGAGGGAGGTATACAGACTGAGTGAGTGCTGTGAGTGACAGGGAGGGAGGACAGGGAGGGAGGTATACAGACTGAGTGAGTGAAGCCTGTTGGCTGTCCTGTTGGCTGTGATTGACAGGGGGTTGGCTACTAGGCATTCCTACTAGGCCAGTGAGAGGAAATATCTGAGGAGATCATCAGATAAGTTATGTAACTGAAGTGTAACATCACTGTGAAATGCCTCCTGCTGATTGTGGCCCAGAGTGGAGGAGGCCAGGTTTGGAAGTGAGTGATGGTTGCCATGACAACATCCATGTGGAGTCATATTCATGGCAATGAGGGTTAGGGAGATGAGATGAGCAAAGTGATTTAGTTTTGTGATTTAGTTTACAGTCTAGCTGTAAATGTTACATACTTCTTATACTTTCATATTGTAGGGTATTGATGGGATAGAGGTAGGAGCACAGGTGGTATTTAGGTTTAAATGAGGTTAACAAGTTTGGAACTGAAAGAGGCCTGATCTTAAATACTTATGAGCTAGGGGGAGAGTAACCCTGGAGAGGGGGACCTATGGCCTGCATTTTTGCACAGGTCTGCATGTATACATGGCTGGTGCACCCTTAGACCACCCCTCCCGCTCTACTTTTTTCTCCAACTATCTCGACTTTACGATGGGCTATCTCGACTTTACGATGGGCTATCTCGACTTTACGATGGGCTATCTCGACTTTACGATGGGCTATCTCGACTTTACGATGGGCTATCTCGACTGTTTCAACTATGCAATCAAATGTAACACTCAGCAATCGACTGTTCAACTAATTAATCAATAAAAAACTGAATTACACGGAATGAACTCTATACTAAATAATGAAAGCAGAAAGTAAATAACAGTTACGCTAATCAGCTGGGCTAGCCTCCTAGTATCGAAAGATACTGTAGCAACTGGCAGTAGTATGTTGTCTTGTTAATTATCTAAAAGTAAAAAAAAAAATTCGGGATAGGCATATATTAATAAAGTCATAAATACAAACACAATCTTTTTTCTCGATAAAAGGGGATAAGAACAAAACTCTTCTCCTCTATGCCTGGAGTGAGACAAGAATTAAAAACAAAAGTCATAAATACATGTAATAATTTAATATGGCTTGTCTATGATCTCACATTTATCAACTATTGACCTTAATGCTGATGTGTCACATCATCTTGAGTATGAGGTCTAATATGAGATTTGTCCCACTCACCTTGGACATTGGTTTATGATGAGTTGCAAAGTGTTTCATTATTCAATTTTACAGTTTTGGCTACCATTGGGAGACTTCGGGAAATATTCTGTGTTTCATTAACAGTTTTGGCTACTACCAGGAGACTGTAAAACATTCTGTGTTTCACTTATAGTTTTGGCTACAATCAGGAGACTTTAAAAGATTCTGTATTTCACTTATAGTTTTGGCTACCATCGGGAGACTTTAAAACATTCTGTATTTCACTTATAGTTTTGGCTACCATCGGGAGACTTTAAAACATTCTGTATTTCACTTACAGTTTTGGCTACCATTGGGATGCTTTAAAACATTCTGTATTTCACTTACAGTTTTGGCTACCACCGGGAGCTGGAGACTAAGGCCCTGGAGCTGCCCTACAAGGGCAACAAACTGAGCATGGTGCTGCTGCTACCTGATGACCGTGACCTCAGTAAGCTGGAGGCTGCTCTCACACCAGAGCACCTTGGGGCACTGGACAAGACCTTCCGCATGCACAGTGTGAAGACAGTTGTCAGTCTACCTAAGTTCAAGCTGGAGGCCAGCTTTGACATGAAGGATACGTTCATAGCCATGGGTATGAAGGATTTATTTTATCAGGGGGCTGATTTTTCTGGTCTCAGCCCTGGCAATGATCTGTTTGTGTCCAAGGTGCTGCACAAGGCCTTTCTCAATGTGGATGAGGAGGGATCTGAGGCGGCCGCAGCTACCGCTGTCGTCATGAATATGAGATCTTTGCCCATGACAAGGGACTTCCGCGCAGACCATCCCTTCCTTCTGCTCATCAGGGACAACTCCACTGGTGCAGTCCTCTTCATGGGCAGGATGATCAAACCCGCTGGCGCAGACTCGGGTAAATCTGAGCTGTAAATACTGCCCTTCTCTTGTACACTGTATTGCTGCATATTTCTTTGGACAATTAAGCCACTAAATACTGTGGATGGCCTTTTATTTGCAATGGTTTTATTTTTGTCAGTAGTCAGCAGATTTGGGAGTGTACCATGAATGGCCTTGATTTGAAACTGTACAAAAATTAATCCTTGCAAAAATAACCTAATCCACAGTATATATAAATAGATTTCCCTGTGCAAGAACTAATAGACATTCTGATGCAAATGTAAACATGGCCCGATGATGAAGGCCTTATCAACTATAATTACCTTCTCCCAAACAGTTGTTTAGCGGCTATAGGCAAACAGTTGAGCTTGAGTCTATGGCAAAAGTTAAAGCTTCTCTACAAAATTAATCAAAACCTATATTTTACCAATTTACATAATTCCTATCTGCAGAAATATTAGGTTCTACGGTACAAACATGATTGTAGTAGAATACTACATGCCTGCTACTTCCAGCTTTACCTGTATATCATTCCTCATAGGGCAACACATTCTTTGATTATAAAACCTGAAAGTGGCATTGTACTTGACATCAACTTCATGCAGAAGTAGTCTAAACTAAAATATGTGAGGTGACTGGGCTTGTGTATTCAGACTTCAGACTGTGATTCTTGGTAACAGTTTAATATTCTGTGTGTGTAATGTGTAGATTTTAAATATCGCCCTCATCAGATATTGAGTTTCATATCTAGAAAGTACGGTACTGAAAGGGTTTTTATAAAGCATTAAAACTCACCATTGTCATATTGATTGTCCCTTTTCCTGCCTGTAAATCCAGATGACACTTGTGTGATCTGTTCCGTATAGTCCCATGGCTGGATCACACTGCCTTACATTATGTAGAAACATTTTTATTTCGTTCATGCATGGGTCATAATAAATAGATGCAGGGTAACTAACAATTAGAGGGTTTAGTAAATTGGGTAAACTAACTCAATGTGTAAAATGGTGCTTGCACTTTACTTGAAGTTTATAGAGATTTGTGTAAAATAGATCTCAAAAAGATTGATTGACCCAAAACAAAAAGATTGATTGACCCTAAACAAAAAGGACAGGGGCTGGGTTTAAGTTGTAGGTTTGTTTATTGGGGGGTCCCCGACATTTTGGGCGACATTGACCCGTCCACTGTAGAAGTGCAGAGTGTGATAGACAATGACATTAGTACATGATGCTGTACCAGTCAACATCAATAACTGCTTAATATAAAGTAAAGAATAGAAATAGTTACCTTTCACCTTTCCACTCTAGAGGTGTGGTGTGTCAGACTGTTGTGATAGACCATGGCATCAATACTTGTCACTATTTACTGTAAAATACTTGCAACTTACTACCTGTTATATTACTGCTGTCTATTGTATATCTGGGCTTTACTAATTACAACTTTAACCTTGGTTTCTTATTGCGTTTAGTATTCAGTGAAATTTTATAGATCTTTATGACTTTATTCTTTCAGATGTATCATTCATTATTCAGCCAATATGTAACTTAAATAAATATCATCAGTAGCCTACAATACAGATATAACTATTGTTTATTCATAAATATAGTTCATTCCAAATGGTTGTGGTAGTTTAAACAGATTAAACAATTATCTGTGTGATCCAAAGAAACTCTCTAGTCTTTCCATATCCTTACAACTGATAACTTCCCAATATTCTGTACTGTTGTGTTTTCAGACCATAATAAAGTGTTGCACCATGGCCACTCATGTTGGTGTTTCTGAGTCTGTTATCTTTCTAAAACCTACATCGCATCCCATCCTCCTTTACCTTCCTACTGTGGACTTCTCCCCCACCCACATTACATTTAAATGTTTCATGTCACAACTTTGTATTAGAACTCAGGAGGCAGACTCGACAGGACAGACAGGTCACCAATGACGATGTGAGAATTGTGCACTATGAGGAAAACGTCATCCCAATGTGGGTACATCCGGGGTCGTCCTGCAGCCAATAGAGCAGTGCCAGGGAGCAGCATCCAGCCTCTGCTATTGTTATAATATAGCTATTTTATGAAGCTAAATATCTCAATAAGATCAGGGAGGTATATACAAGGGAGTACCAACAAATGATATGCACGGGTGGCATATAGTTGAAAGTAATGCCACTACTACTACTAGCGCCAACTATTTATAAGTGCATCACTAGTATGAGCTTCTATGGTAAAGGGCAATCAAACTACCTGGGTTAGATGTGGTACTATTGCTGACAACAGTACTGCAGTGTCACCTGGCATGCAGTGGATAAATTAAGTCCCAGTTGCCAGTATTTTGATTCAGTCAATGAGTCGTTGCTACTCCCTTGTGTATGCTTCCCTGATAAGATGCATGCCAGTCCGAGTCACTTCTATACGTATTTATTGCAGTTATCAATGGTCAAACTTGGCTTGACCATGTAACCCTCCCCCACCACCAAGGTTATATCATAGGGTAGCGGAGGTCAGGGTAATTAAGAGGGGGTTACTGCTTATAATGAGTAGCAGGGAGTATACTACCTATTATAAGAGACATTAGAAATAGTACAAGTGCTATATGATGTGTGGTACTAATATATGACACCATGTCTCACACAACTTCTAGTGTTTTCAAATGGACAATAGTGATTGGTTCAAAATAGTTGTATTCAGGCGTTAGACAATTTAATGATTACAAAATTTCAATTACTATTTAATTAGAAAATACAGAAAATTGAAAGCCTCACATTATGTGAATTTGTTATACCTCCTTGTGTCATTATAGTCCATATATACCAATGTACCTAATATTTAGTTCATGTTAGTGATTTATTACCTTACCTCTTACCTATCTGGGGGTATACCTTCAAACTGACCAGATGTGGGCTTCCCATTGGTCAACCTGCACCTGTCAATCAAGGTAATTGCCTTTATGCTAATTAACTTGCATATAAGGCAGCTACTTAACCAGTGACCTGCTGTACTCCATCTAGTTATCATCATCAGTATACATACCTGTACCAGGAATAAACTATCTTTATCAACTCTATTTACATCGTTACTTTTATGTTACACCAGTTGTAACAGATTGCCTTTATTAAAGCTGAGAGGGTATCATTAGGGTTTTCCAACTCAGGAAGGTTTTCTTGCCCTCCTGATAAACCTTATAATGTGCCCTTATAGGACAATAAACAAATAATACAGTACATGCAAGTATTTATTTATCCTCCTGTGAACGTTATAAAACTAGACTTACCTATAATATTAGCAAGATAATGCAGGGCTTTAAATTTTCGGTATTTTCTAATTGAATAGTAATTGAAATTTTCCTAATCATGATAACAGAATGAACATCTATCCTTATAGGGAAGACCTTGGATTAAACTAAAAATAGTTTCATTAATAATCTGTCTTCATAGGTTAAATATCAATATCATTAGTCAATAGCTACAACAATCTAACATAGTTGCCATGAAAATAGTTACTTATCAAGGTACACTTATAACTTTATAATAGTCACTGCTACAAGGATGCACAGGCATGATACTCACTTACATACACAGAAAAAGCCCAGCCCCCTTACGAACAGTTCAAAAACCTTCTCGCTAGATGGCAGTGAAATAAACTTTGCAAGAAACTTACCTAACGAGACTGGATTGTGGATGTCCAGAAATATTGTTTCTCACATAGCCTCAAAACTACTTTTATGATGCAAGAGACATAATTTAAAATATATCTTGGTAGAGAGGCATTTCATTCCCTCCATTTAATCTTCTTTAAATCAAGCGAATAGAATACTTCAAACTGAATGAGCTGCCATTGCAGCACCTCATTCTTCGGATTCCTGTTATTCCAAACCATGAATTTGCCAAATGTGTCATGAGAAGTGAGATCAACATTGTATGTTTGGAAGGTGCAATGTTTTTCAGGATCTGCGCGCCTTAATACATGAACATTTGTGTCTTTGGCAGAAAGAACACCAGTTTAGACCGATTAATATTTCTGGGAGCTCAATTAATTCCATCTAAAACTAAATAATTGACCATGTGTGCACATATTTTATTTTCTCTGGATACAACAAAACTATTCAATTATATCTGAAGCATTTAAATAAAAAGAGAACACTATGTATTTCAGAGGACATTTTTATTATAGTTTCATTTTGCGGAAAGCTCCAGGCTTTAGTATTATACAAAACCTGGAGGTATATATTCTCCATAGAAAGAGTAACACCCATAAAAGCGTCTTGTTATATATGTATGTACATACTACTGGAAAAGATCCCAGTCGGAGAGACCCCTTACAGAACTACATCAAACAGAGCATGTGAATGATTCTTGGACCTGGCTCTTCTCACTCTCCCATGTGGCAGTCAATAAATAATAATTTAGTTAAATAATCCATTATTTGTATAATTTAGATTAAAAACAATTTAAGCTTGTGAGATACCAACCGTCAAATATCTAACTGCAAATGATCGCTCTAGGTTAAAACTAAGGCTCAATCTCAAAGTACATACAAATTGAAAATACATCAGACTGCAAAACAAAATACCAGTACTCTAAAAAAGTTGCAGGTGTTATTTTTGTGGTTTGGAGAAGATTCAGACTACCAGAAATTTGTATCACTCGCCTAGAACTAAGGTGTACATTTTTTATGGCTGGCCCTTTATTAGACATGAATATTCATATGATAAGAGTAGACATGACATAGTACTGAAGAGACCATAATAATGAGGTAGGTACCCAGGTTGACGGTTATCAGGATTCCCACAGGAAAATTTTAAAACTACACTTGTTAAATGATGCCTTCTGGTCCATTTGAACTGAATAAATATACTTCGTGGAACATATATATATTGAAGATGTTTGAACAAATAACAATTTTTAATGATTGTTATGGACTTAAAAACCAAATTTAATGACTTTTAATGGCCCTCAAAATAGGTTTTCATGACTCGTGGGAGCAGGGGCAGGCCCTGACTGTCTATAATAACGAGGTGTCCGAAATTAGAGGTTTTACAGTCAAACTTAAACGGCATTTTAATATTTTCAAAACACATTTCCACAAATGGATAGCAATTAAATAACTCTGAGCATCAACATGGCATTAATGCACACCACTTTTTAAATTCTGGAGGTGGATACGTCTCTAAATAGATATAACAAATGAATCTGATCCCACATTGACAATACAGATAACAACAAACAGGTAAAATGGACGGATAAACAACGAGTTAAATAGACCACATTTCTATAAACTTGGGGTCTTCCCTTTTAAGCTGCGATGTATGTTTGACCAGGGAGTTTGATAGGGGAGAACAGTATCAAGTCATTCACTCAATGCTTGCCTTCGCCACACTTGTATACATTTATTTATAAAATGGCGCTAAGTGGCAATGGTTTGACCAGGTTCGTGTTTTAATCGACTTCTTGTCAAGTTTAAATTATGCCAATAGGGGACTTGCATGTGCGCCATCTTGGATTTGGTTTGCAATGGCTTCTGGGAGTTGTAGGTCATACAGTCAGGTTCAGAAGGCAGATTTGGACCCCTAAGTTTTAGGGGTCATTAACACTTTAAGCCTTAGTCTTAGCCTTGCCTGTGGTTAAGCTTATCGCTGGATGTGGAATCGAGGAATGTGGCCGTCTGGACCTGACTGCATAGAGAATCTAAAGAAAACGTTTCATGTTGAGACTAGAAAATTAGTCCACATTCACATAGAGACATGTATAATAATAATAATTAATATATACAATAACTTAGCATAAGTCTTCATCATTCCCATCATGCATTTGCATTTCATGGAACATTTTCATTTGCTTCATTGTTGGCAAAAATATTTCTCCAATTATCTTTAATATGAAAATGTGCCAGTTGGCTAAATATTCGTGTCAGATATAAACTGAATCCATCCCAGCAAGCATTGTAACGGACATGCGTATAGTGGCGTATGCAAGTCCCCTATTAAAATGAATATTGACGAGAGAAAACCTGGTCACAAAGTAGGAAGGCTAAGGCAAAAAGCTGTTTCTTCTCCCTCAATATACATTTCCCTGTTTGGACGGAGTTTCAACATAGAAAATTGACACTGAATATAAAATATAATCTTTAAGTATAGCATGTGCAACTCTCATACGCTAAGTTAGATTTTCATTTAATTTATCTTTTGTTGGGTTTTCTTCATGAGCAAATTCCAACACAAACCTTCCCGAATTCATCATTCGAAAGTATTTGTTCACATGCTTGATATGGAATCGTATCACATATTGAAATAGTGAGGTAAGAATGTATTAAGAAAAATAAGTTAAAAGTAAAAAATAATATGAATATTCAAACTAACATTTAGCATAATATAACTGGACATTTAGGAGAAGTGCGATTCATGTTAACTTCAAAAGCTATCTTTGGAAGGTTCTTTTGCTAAATAAAGCACCGATTTTTGACAAAATATCATAACACACACGCGATGATTTAGTAAACAAAACATAAAGCTACCGTTAGCTACTTCTCATTTGCCTCCAATATAAATAAATACGAATAAACCAGAAACAAAGTTACATTTTTCATACAGAAAGTTTTCACTAAAATTTACAATCGAATAAATACACATAAGACAAAAATATTATATTTTTTGTACAAACATTTCTTTGCTAAATGAATTTTCTACATAAATAAGAACAATGACACTGAAATATAACATTTAGAGATTTTTCTTTTTTCTGATTTTGGGGATCACAGGATTTGATTGAAGTCTTTTGTGAGTATCACAAACGTACGTTTAGGATAAAACAGCCCATTTAACTCAGAAAATAGCTGAATGATTTAAACTCTTTAAATGAATCCAATTAAAATAGTTTCTTGAATAATGAAACTGGAATGGAAAATCAAGTCAAAAAAGCTGAGGCTAAAATCTACCACACCTTTTTCTACTGCTAATATTTTTTTGGTCAGATTTCTCCAAATGTCTGTATGAATTGGTCAATCACACTTAGATTGTCATATTCTTTTGTAACAGTTTGAGATATTATTTTTATAATATAATAACAACTATAAATCTTTCTTTTTTTCAAATAAAGTTCAATAATCGTGACTAGCGATATCACAGAGAGCCGATTTGCAAGAATATAAGCTCGGTATCTTGACTTCAGATAGACATATCTTGTAACCATACCTTTCTCAATCGAGAAGATAGTTTGGGAATTAAACAACAATATAAAATATATTATTGGTTTATTTTTTGACTCAGAGCACCACTTCCTCTATGTCGTCATCAAAGTTATCAACAGCGTTGATCGCAGGCGACGTGAACGTCGTGGTAGGCTGTCGTCCGCGTCGCGGTAGCAGGTGCGAGTTATTTTTGGGTGGGGGGTCACTGCTTCCAAAAAAGTCTAAGTCATTGTTGTTAGTATTCCTCCTATTCGAGGAAGAATTTTTCTTATTGTTGGTACCAAAAATATCATCGTCGTCACCTGAGAATTTGTTGGTGGGCGGTGATTTGGCAGCTGAACTACCGAATAAATCACTCATTAAACTGTCCTTTTGTTTGGCTTTATCTGCATTGGACAGCCCCCCACCACCCACTTTGCCTTTGCCTGCTGAGTTCCTGTTGGCGCTTCCAAATGAGGGTTGGTAACTGAAGTCGTCGTCGTCAAAGATACCGTTGTTACGTCGCTTGTTACGTTCAAGCACCGGAACGCTTACATCCTCGTAAGCCGGCTTTCCATTATGGAGGTTCTCTATTGGTTTACCGAAGGAATAGTTGGCCCCACTGCCTCTCCGCCGTGTCGGAGACGGCTGAATTTTATCACTTCTCTTTGTTTCTTTTCGACTGGTTGGAACAGCGAATGGATCATCAAACACTTCGTCAACTTTTTTGACTGGTTTTTGTTGGGGAGCAAATGGATCGGATATAAGACTATTGTCTTCTTTTTTCTTTTCGAGAGCTGCCATTTTGGCCAGAAGGGAATTCTTTTGTCTATTCCGCTCCCTTTCTCTTTCGTCGTTTTCTAATCTGTCCCGTTCCTCTTGTGCCCTTCTGGCCACATCTTCCCGCTCTCTCCTCTCACGGTCCTCTCTTTCTCTCCGTTCTCTCTCCCTCCTCTCTCTTTCCTCGCGCTCTCCTCTCTCCTGCTCTTCCCGTTGTCTCCTTCTCTGTTGTTCTATTCGCTCTTGCTCATCCCTTTCTTCCCTTTCTCTCATTTCTCTTTGTTCGCGAGCGCGTTGGTCTGCTTCGTGTTTTAATCTTTCTCGGGATTGTCTCCAGTCTTCCTCTTCAGGCTCTTCAACAGGAGCCTCTCTCTTTGGTTCTCTCCTGTATCCATTCTCGTCGTGTTGTTTCTGTTTTTGCATTTGTTCCCACCAGTCATTGCCTGGTTTGTCGTCCAGCGTTTGTGGTTGACCTCGTCGGCTTGGTTCCTGAGGTGGTTCGGGGTGATAAGACTCCTCTGCCAATACTCGTCCTTGACGCTCCTTTATTGGCAAAAAGAAAGATAAACTTTAATTAGTACATTGGGACTTATTTACATATAAAATAACTCTGTATATTATTATGGGTTAGATCATCGAAATGTGTACAATTGGAGTGTATTAGCTACAATTATCGAAACAATTCCTTAATAAATTTGTATTTAATTTGTTTAAATAAAAAAGGAAACTAAAGCCAGTGTTCAAAAGAGATCGCATTGACATTAAACAGATAGTCAGCTATCAAGCAATGAGTTATGTACCCAAAATTTTTATTAGCAATTTTTGGGAGGAATTTTAAATAAAAGAAGAAATACTCCTGACTACATATCTCGATGGTCACACCCCTCCCTAAAATAATTAAGATAGTTGCAGCAGGTTTATAAACCACAAGATCAACAGACATACAAGCAACAAAACAAGAAGCAAATTATGAGTTTACTTTTCAAGAAATCATTCTAATTATGCAATAAAACAACAGAAGTCGTGACAAATATCTGTCCTCCTTTATACCTGAACTTCGTTTCCATCAAACAAATATTTTCTTTAATTTAAATTTAATTTTGAATCCAATGAAACGCGCCTGATTGAGACATTTTAAAGACAAGGGGCAATAAAAGCCAAATAGCCGGTGGTACTTAATGCAAAGACACTCGGGGTACTTGCAAAGCTTACTTAGTAGCACAATTTCTTCACACTTTGATATACAGGTTGGTGCGCGACACTTTTTTGAAGCTTAAAAACAAATGCATGCTGTTATTGGGTAGAAACCTGGCAGGAAACTCTTTATCTAGGGGGGTCTTCCACTTAATAATGTTGACATTTACCATAGCTGGCAGCGTCCATCGCACTCAACTGCAATCAATCTTAACAGAAAATTCCCAAGTGTAAAAGGCCCTATTCCACCAAGCCGATTCTCATGCGATTTTGCGCTGCAGGGGACCCTTTTCCACTAGATTCTGGGAGAATCGCATGAGAATCGTCTTAGTGGACAAGGACCTTAAGACTAATTTGAGTCCCCAAGGTAAGGCAAGGATCCACTGGTCTGCTGAACGTCTGCGCTAAGCTTGCGCTAACGTTGCGTTAAGAAGTCTAGGGCAAGCCTATAGCAGAAGTCTAGAGGTATCGGCTAAAATTAAACATGTTTAATCTTAAGGGCCTAGTCCACCAAGCCGATTCTCATGCGATTCTGCGCCGCAGAGGACTCTTTTGCACTAAATTCTGTGAGAATCGCATGAGAATTGGCTTAGTGGACAAGACCCTTTAGTGTATGTTTTCTACTCAGATAAAGATATGCTTAAAATGTGTGCCTTTAACCAAACATTAGCTGAGCGTAACCAGTGGAACCTTAACAGCAACAGAGATATTTTGGAAAAAATATGTGTGTTGGTATTGGCTATTACAGCCAGATAGCTATTGCTATTGACTGTTATAGCCATATAGCAACACTAGAGATGACATTTAGGCAACAAGCTAGGTCCACCTATCATCAATACCCTGATGCCCTAATGAATTTATGTTGTCATACTCAGTTGCAGTGATCTGAACAAAGTATTTCAATTGGGAAAAACCAGTCAAGAACAAGCATAAGAACTTCCCATTGCAATTAACACTAATGTACTTGCAATGCCAACAACCATTTTTCATTTTAAAAAAAAATAAAAAAATGAAACAATCATTTTAATGACAAACAACTACAGTGGAAGACCCTTGAAAGTCAATAAATCTGCATTTCACGGAACTTATTACGAAAATGAACTTGGGGTGGATTATGATATCACGGCGGTGTATTTGGTACATAAAAATGGGTTAGTAAGGTAACATCCTTGTTAGAGCTTAGGTCTCTCCATTCCACACACTATTAATAACACTTTAAGATGAGCGTGTATATAATATATGTGGGTTTATTTTTACCATAGAACTATAAAAGTTGTTCCGTCCACCTTTGCTAGTTCTACCGGCCTGCATCCCCCGAGATGGACCTTTTGGACCGTCACCCCCAGCTTGCAGCCACGATGGTTTGTTCCCCCCTGCCCCTCCACCACCCCCTCTTCCAGGAGTGGTACCACCTCCCCCAGATGTATAATGGTTACTACCCCCAGCATCAGAAGCATAGGAATCGCGCTGAGACGCTGTTGCTACTGATGCTGAATTATTATTTTTAGCGTTGTTCTCGTGTCCCCTCCAGCTTTGCCGAGTTACCTCAGATTTTCTCTCATTGTAATCAGGAGCTTTGACATAGCTTCTGTCATGGGGCTGGGAGTATCGAGGGTCTACACTATTACTACTACTGTTATGATCGCCTTCTGTCATGAAGGTAGAGGGTTGGGTGGTGGTGGTACCAGAGGCTGTGTGTTCATGTATGGTGTCGGGCTGGTGGCTAGAATGCTTGGTGTGACGGTTAAAGGTCTGGGGACTACTGGATGATGCAGGGCCAGTAGAACTGGGATAGGGCTTCTGTTGGATCTTTGATCTCGAGGGAAGCTGAAATAACCAGCAGCGAAGAGTTGAAACTGAATGATGATTATTGGTGGTAATAATAATATGTATATTTATGCAACCATGCACTTTGTACACCTAGATGAAAGAGATGTGCTCTTTATATTGTAGTTGAGTTAAAGAGTGGTCTCCACTGGCTGTGGTAAGCTCTGCGGTAAGCTCTGCGACGGTGCTGTGTTGGTGAGGAGTGGCGAGGTCCTGCCTACATGGTTCTCTGACCATGTAGGCAAGGACCTTGTCATTCCTCTCCACCTACAGAACCAGCACAAACCATCGCAAGGCTTACCGCGGAGCTTACCGCATCCAGTGGAGACCACCCTTTATACAGCGGGGGAGGGGGGATTATAAACCTTGGTTATAGCAATTTAGTTTGGGGGACATTTTCTTTACCAAGCAATATTTTGAAGACCCATGGGTTAGGTCGCCTAGAAATGTACAATGCCAGCTCTACACATTTAATCAATATTGCTGAATTAGGCTGAAAAATGATAAATACTTGTTGTACATTGTACATTTTCTAGCGGCTTCACCCCATGTGGGATATCAGTCATATTGTTATTGTTTCATAAGGTATTCCTTGTAATACCATCTTTGAGCCAAAAGCAAACCTAATTGCAAAATTTCTATTGACTGCAATTATTAGTTATTCACTAAATAAGTCTTTCTTTCTGAGGCTAAAATATGAGAGCACATTTCTTTCAATCAATTTCGTGGTTACGTAGAATATATAGATTTACAATAAAGACTACAAAACAACATCTACTTGATCCAGACCCAAATTACAAGCACCATCCTTTGAAAAAACAGCTATCTTACATCCTCATTTATCTATTGGGCAAATCTTTTTATAATTATAATATACCTATAATAAACTTGTGGGCCTACTTTAAATGAACCCAAGAACGAGTCCTGATTACTGGTCGAGGTAGATAAATATGCCCTAATCTAATAATTTATCGGATTATATTTTTTTAAAGAAATAAAAATAAGGCTTTTCCTATCATACCCCTGGGGGAAATATAGCTCCCTGACTTCACAAATCTGACTAAGAAAAAGTTAAAGGAGGCGCTTGGGACCTAGAGATATAGCTCAAGACTACATTTACACTTGACTGTGCGCTGCACCTAACATACACGGAGGGAAATGTTGTGGCTTACTGTCAACACTTGGGGCTACAGCGCTCTCCTCTTTATGAACTCTAAAAACGAAGCTAGAATTAGCGGAGGGAATGAACCAACTTGAAGGAGGGTGTTACCCTCAGACATGAAATCCAACATGTTGGATTATACTCCGATGATATCCTGAGAGCAAATAACACTAGAAGACGGTTGTATACTAATCAGATCTACTCAGTCTAGGCCCAAAGATGAAAGAGCCCCTTCAAACGAAGGGAAAGCCTCTCGCCTCAAACCGCAAAGTGTCATTATTATTCCATTAAGACCGAAAAATATCATTATATTCCCATTAAAACGCCGACTCCTAGCCCATGAAACTGATTAGTGAAGTAGGCTGACATACCATTTTTATCTGATCTGAGGGTTTGGACCTAGAGTGTACTAGTCAGGGCAAGGGTGTTAACCCCTGTGCCTATTACCACGGCCGCTTGGTGTACATGTGGTGTACATGCGATGCACGGCAAACAACACAGTGCATTATAGTCGGCCGGCTGGCCATACTGCACCAATGCATGCTCTGACGGTAGGTAAATCCCTGCCGGCGGCCCTTAATCAAGGCAATAGAAAAACCCAAGTGCAACATCCCATTCAATGGGGTGTTGCACTCCAGGCTTTGCCAATGTTTTATAATTTTTAGGATGTTGAATTAAAATTTAGAGCTTCATGAGCAACACATAGGTTTGCGGGAGTAAAGAGTTAAATGAAATAAAATTGAATTAAATGAAAATCATTACAATAGACTAAAATCTCCGGTGTGATGAAATTGACCACCCTCTGCTGATAATATTTTCAAACATTTAGAAATGGCTTAAAATCAACCAATCGTTTTTTATAAACTAATTCAGAGCCAAAGCCAACAGCTGATATATATTTAAACAAAAAAACAAAGCCAATCTTAACTAAATTCTTCGCCAGCTATTATTTGTGGCTTAAGTCAAAAGCGCGTTGAATGGCCTACACACATCCTTTTGCTATTATTATATAAGAAATATTCTTTATTGTCGGAGGAATTCATCCGTTGGGTCTCAACCACCATATTATACTATCAAAATTTTCTATCAAAGAGTTGCAATAAAGAGATAACAAGGCCAGTCCCTTCCCAAACCCAACACAAATATAATGAGAAAGATCACAGGAACATAATGATAGGTAACAATGCTCAAGCTGCTTTATGATTTAGTGATTCGTGGTGACATGTTACAACAGAGGTAGATCCAGGGTATAAGGGCTGAGGGGGCTGAGGGCCACCGACTCACATCTAAAGGGCCTAGTCCACTAAGCCGATCCTCATGCGATTTTGCGCCGCAGAGGACCCTTTTGCACTAAATTCTGTGAGAACTGGCTTAGTGGACTAGGTCTTTTACACGGAACAAATATTTTGTTGATAAAAAAAATGATTCATTTCTATCATGTTCATCATATGTGGGTGAAGTCATCAGAAAGTGAACAATTCACCTTCACCAATCTCCTCAAATAACTAAAATCTAAGACAGAAATTCGGTACCAAATAAACTCAAATGTCTAGTATTTTTCATTTTCCATTTTAATTTAGCAGAATTTACTATCTGTGTAGAGCTGGCGATTGTATATGTTCTGAAAAACTGACCCTTATAATAAAGAGTAGAAGAAATAAATTTTGATGATCACAGAAAAGCTCACTAATTATGGTCGCCATTTGGAACTGGGCATAAATTGTCTACAATAACGAACGATCTGGATTAACGGGGCTCTACTATAAGAAGACTTAAGGGTGGTCTCCACTGGCTGCGGTAAGCCTTGCGATGGTGCTGTGATGGTGAGGAGTGGCGAGGACCTGCCTACATGGCCAGTGAACCATGTAGGCAAGGACCTTGTCTTTCCTCTCCACCTACAGAACCAGCACAAACCATCGCAAGGCTTACCGCAGAGCTTACCGCAGCCAGTGGAGACCTCCCTTTAAAACATTGATTATTTAAGAGTAGAATGATAAGGCCTCTAACCACTCTTCCCTCGGACAGTCCCTGGATCCGCCCCTGTTAAAAAGAAACCATCTGTGTGAATATTAAAGGCAAATTTCCCAGGACAGGAAACAAATGTTTAACCACCAACTACAGCCCTGTACATACCTCCCTCAGTTTCTTGTCCTGAAGTCTGCGCTGCAGCTCCATTTGCTTGGCCTTCTCTCTGGGAGTCATGCCAGGCGGGTCCGAGTTCTTTCTGTGGTGCGCAAGGCCCTTCTGGGAAGGCGCAGGGCTGGAGAGCGTAGAGTTACGCGTAGAGCTACGCCCTCCACGCGCGCGGTTTGCGTATATGTTTTGTACGTCCAGATCCCTCCGCGCATCCTAGAGATTGAGAGATGAATGTATTTTATAGTAAATGGTATATTCTAATTAAAACATATCTTGTTTCTTTTTTTAAAAAAAAACAAAACATCTTGTTGTGCTACTCCATTAATTCAAATTTCCTGAATAAAATAAAGTTATATAGAACGTGCAGATACTGTCTATTCGTCATATTTCTATGTAATAATGAAAATAAAAGAAGAGCAACTTATGTTTCTGTGCATAACCAATTTAAAGCAAGAGTGATCAGGGGTGCTCAGGAGAGCATTTCTTTTCCCCATTCTTTCTCCACTTGTACGTTCTTTAATTGATGTTACACTGTATGACAGAGTATAAATGTGACATGGAAATGAAAATCTATTATTATTATTAAGACTTGAGTACTTTGCCTGCCTGGCCTGCTAGTGTGCTATGTGGGTCAGATCTCCAGAAAATGTACAATTGGCAGCTGTACACATTTAGTAAATTCTGCTAAATTACGCTGCAATTTGGCCAATACTAGGTACGTCTCAGTACATTTGGTATTGCGTTATGTTCAATTTTATTTTAAACTTCATTTTAGTCTTAAATATTGATTATTTGAGACAATTGGCGAAGGCGAATTGTGCATTTTCTGGTGTAGTTATTTCACCCATGTATATCATTTTGAACCACATTTTAGTCTTAAATATTGATTATTTGAGAGAATTGGTGAAGGCGAATGGTGCATTTTCTGCTGATTTCCCCCATGTATTCTACCTTAAGGTCTGCGGAGAGTTGTGAGGACGTGTCGCGGAGTCCCTGCACCTCCTTCTGTAGTTCCTTGTAGCGCGCCCGCTCTATGCCCAACTCATGTTTGTGGTTCTTCTGCAGGTTCTCTACGTGTCTCTCCAGGTTCTAGAGGAAAACAAAACAAACATATCAATATTGTCATCTTTAACAAACTAAAGGGCCTAATCCACCACGCCGATTCTCATGCGATTTTGCGCCGCAGAGGACTCTTTTGCACTAAGTTCTGTGAGGATCGCATGAGCATCGGCTTAATTTTACAGTTAACTGAGACTTACTTGGAAGTTGAGGTTTAATCTGTAATTATGTCGAGGACATCACGGTGTGGTACGACTAGGGCCTTAAGAACAGGATTCGGTCGTTCTAAAGTGACCCTCATGAAATGGGGATACCAGGAAGACGAGGAGGGTGTGACCTGTGTATGTGGCATGGAACCCCAGACAATGGAGCACCTCATGAGATGCCCCATGCTTGAGCAGGAGTGCCAAGTTACTATTTAAGGTGCCATTTTAGGGCATTTGGTGCATTTTGGAGCGCAAAATAAGGTTATCACATTTCCCTGGGGGGAAATAAAAAGCTCGTACCCTAGCCAAGTGGTACCTCCCCAGGCTATTTCATTTGTCTTTACTTCTCCCGATTTAGTTAAAGTGGCTTGTGTGGAGTGCCAGTATTACTGCTTATAAGGTGTAAAGTGTAGCGTGTGGTGGTACCTTAACACGGTGGTCCTTCTCCTCCAGGTCGGCCTCTACACTGGACAGTTTGCGCGACAGATTGTCCCGCTCGTCCAACTGCTTGTCGTCCACCAAACCCTTCATCTTCTTCAGCAGCCGCTTGGTCCTGTCCAGCTCGTCCTCGCTCTCCTGTGGACGCAACACAGTTCTTGCAATTGGGCATGTATTTGTATTTAAAGATTATTATTCAGCAATAGAACATTATGTAACAATTACAATTTTCTCAGAACGTGTTGATTTAATTATAGAAAAAAGAGTTCATCTATAATTAATGATATGTTAACAGCAATTTATATGAATCGTAAGAAATCAGAAATATTTGCAAATTACAAATTTTTAAGAGCCTGGCACATAGGCAATTTATAACACAATAAGCAAAAATTGAAAAGTTAATTTGATTATATTAATCTTTCAAAGTTTCAACGAAATTTGGTAAATTGAATTTTGTGAAATGTTTCTGAAAATAAGTGATCTTTGGGGTGAAAACTTGAGGTTAAAAATGATGAAATTGGGGGGAAATTCGACAATTCTTATATTTCAAAAATACAGATTTCAGTAGAAATACTGAAGACTTTTATCCCTGATTAATTCTTTTTGGTTCACAACTTTACCTTGAGCCTGCCGTCAGATTTGGAGAGTTTCTCCTTCTGTCTGCGGATTTGCTCCTTGGCTGTCCTGAGTTCCTCGTTGTGCTTGGAGATGATGCGTGGCATCTCTCCCTCCTGGTCCTCGTACTGGTGCAGCTTACGGTCCTGTAACGTAGCCGTACGCGCCAGTAACTTGTTCTCACGCATCAGGTCAGCCAGCTGCTGCTTCATGTCCTCATTCTCATTCTGTGGTCAAGCATTAGTAATTATTAGATTTAGATTTAGAAAACTTTTATTGCTAATATTTTAGCCAAACAGAGGGGCGCTTCAGCATGCGGGAGGATTCCAGCTCCCCTGGTGGTTCTTACATTGTCTGTGAGTAGAGCAACAATACCATCTCAGTCATTGACTGGCGATGGTTCTCTACATAAGTACAGTACTGAAATTATTAAAGGGGCATTCTCTGGTAATTTCCGTCAAAATAGGAAATTGTTTATTTAGTGGCCTATTCATTCCAGACCCATCCAAAGGTCACCCAGATAGAGTATTAAAGGATTTTGACCTGTTCTTCTTGGTGTAAAATGTCATTATTTCCCAAAATAATTATTTAGGTGACCCGCCGAAATCTCACTTTTTTCAGTCTGACTCTCTATCATCTTCTTTGGGAATCCTTTTGGAATAAAAAATGTAAGGATAACACTGGCTAGATAGGTATATATATGAAGAAGCCAACTATTTGCACTATTAATCCCATTTGATCCAGATTGTCACTGTAGATCAGCAAAAAACAAAATCATGAAAATATTCTAGAAAAAGCTATGAATTCATGCGGATTCTTTTGTTCTTATTTTATCTAATTTGCTGGAGTTTGAGCGAGTGAAACCTACCCTTAAGTCATTAATCTTGAGGCGTCTGGCGGACATGACGCGGCGTGCCACATAGTCCTGCTCCTTACTGACGGCTTTACCTCGCCCTGCGCCCGGCTTCTTGGGCGGGGACTTGCCCTTACTCGTGGTCGTCTTACCTGCCGGGGGCTTCTTACCTAGTGGCAAAAACAAGTAGAGTCAATACATTTTGCATGGTGATATCTAAATCAGAAACTTATTTCATTGCACTAAAGTTTAGTAATAAAACAAGATTGATTTTTATGACAAAAATTCTGATTATTCAATTTTTCGAGTGTTATATATATATATATATATATGAGAAGATGGTAATATTATTCTATTTTTCAATTGATATTAATTACATTGCATCAATGTTTAGTTTAGCAATAGAAGAAATTCTTTTTATAACAAACATTCTGATTGATATCTTGGATGGCTTAAATATTGCTCGATTTTAGAGTCATATAAGATGCAAATATTATCTATTTAAAGTTTAGCAATAAAGAAAAATTAGGTTAGATTTTAATATTATTTTATTTTGAAAATGTTATCAATTCCATTGCACCCTAAAAGATCAAGAATGGACCTACAATAAGTTGTGGTTCCATGATTAAATTCCATTGAAAATTATTCTAGTCTAGTGAAGATTTTGTGGGTATATTTTTAGATTATCATTCCTTTAGTATACATATTATTCTGAAATTAAGCAGTGAAGATAAGGAATTATATTAAAGATTTTTTTCTACGATGAAACCAGGTGAAAAAGTGGCAAACTATGTACATTCAACGTGAACTGAAACTGAAACAACAGACAACAGGAGATTTGCATTAGCACTAATTTCAATCACAATTCGCCATGACTGGTGAGAAACAATTTGTTAAAAAAAATGAAAAAAATATAATTTGTATTATTAATTGAGGATGAAAGAAATTTATATTGAATGTAAGTAATTTTGAATTGAATTGAACCAGGTCTTCCAGGCCCGATAGTTTCACCGACAATTTAAATTATCTGACAAATCAAAAAGCACAGCCAACAATCTAACGATCCTTTAAACAAATCTCCCATAATAAACATTTGAAACGAGTTGAACATCCTGAAATGGAACATTTTGAAACAGCGTGAATCGAAATAACCTCCAAAGGATCCAACAATTCCAAACATTTGAACTCCTCCTTCTCCTCATGACTCTTATCCCTAGTCCCACCTACGTTGCAGAGACTGAGAGTGGAAGAATATATCCGGCAGGGCTTGTCCAAGTTCACTCTCCATCACACAGAAATTAGCAGGAATGGAATGTAACCCTGCGTTTGCCCAAGTGTAGTTATCACCTCCGAGGAAGGCATCGCTGAATGTGCAGTCCCTCTTAGTCTTGGGCACACTTTTATACAGCCAGTCGAGGGGGGATCTTTTGCCCTTTTTGCCCCCCACCCTCACACTATCCCCTAACTCCATCTTCTCAAACATGGGTGACGGTCGTTCTGTGACCCTGATGGCGGGGTCAGAGGCTGAGTTGGCCGCCAGGTTGTTAAACACAACTCCAGGCTTGTCTGGGTCAATGGTATCTGTGTTGTTATTGTTCTGATAAGACTCAGCATCATTATGACTATTAACACATGCATCATCGGCTGTGGTTGATCCAGTAGAGTCGGATTGCTTGAGCGTAGGTAGAAAAGGACTCGATGAATCAATTTCGCACAAGTTATAAGCAAACTCGGGGGATTTCGTTTGGTCTTGGTCTTGGTCTAAACTCATAATATCAAATCCGTACTTTTTTGGTTCTTTGCTATCATTCTCCTTCTCGGTTTGTTCTATTAAAGTTACATCTATGCTGTTATTATCGTCGTCTTCTTCATTCTTTTCTTCTCCATTTTCATGTCTAACTGCATCTATTTCATTAGAGTTAGAGCTATGAATTGAAGGGTCAGGCACGTCGGTAAAATTAATTTTCTGCCCATAGACAGCTAAGCACAATTCCTTGCTGTTCTGTCTCTCTACAGTAAGCTTTCCAAAGTCACTACCACTATCGGATTCACTTGAAATGGAAGAAGCTTCGGTTTCTGTTTCTGAATCAGATAAATCAGATCCAGACAATGTATCGCTGTCCTGCTCTTCGTCCTCAGAAACATCTTTATCCAGTGAATAAGTTATCTGCACTTTTTGAGTGAAAGGTTTATCTTGCTCGCTAGTGTTACCTTCGGAATGAGTGGGACTGAGCTCGTTTTGACTTAATTGCTCGCTGCCAGGCCTGAGTTGCTCAGTCAACTCAACCTGACCTGGATTACAAAGGCCAGTGCTTGTGCTTTCTCTACCTAATGAGGTTGATTCACTCGTTGAGCCTGTGTAAAACAATTATTGCTTCTTATATAAATATATCTGAATGTTTCGGTTCAAAAAGTCAGTGTCTATTAATTAATGCAATGATCCAAGGAAAGAATCGTGTTTATCGGGAGGGCTGGGAAATATCACACACACACCTTTTCTATTTTATTGGAAAACCGATTTTGAGAAGCCTCATGGTCGTAGTGCTGTTGAAAATGAGTGTTATATTATATATGTATGGGCTCCTGACAAAACTAAATATGCTGCACAATCAGCTTGTAGTTCAGCATTGTTTCATGCAGTAGGAATCGAAGATGCTATGAACCAAATGTATTGTACATTGCATATCGCTTAATTGAATTTAGACTAACATATTGCTAATATTTGGGTTTCTCCTGTATCCAAAGACTAGTTCATCTCTAAACTGTCTCTGATATGAATAATTTTGTAGATAATATGTGTTTTTAACGAGTTCAGTGGGCGGAGGTGGCATACCGTAAGGTGGAGGACAGTGGAGAGGTGGTCGAGGAGGGGGGGGGGATGGCGGGGGGGGGGGGGCTGGGGATATTTAAACTAATTTGGGGCTCCATGAAATCTTTAAGAACTTACTTATGAGTTCTAAGAACAACAATATTTTTGCGAGTACCTGCCGTTAGGAGGATTTTGAACTCGTAACAAAAATAAAAGATCAGATGGTCTCCAAATGGATTATAAAATTAAAGAACAGACTATTACCATACACACACCAAATCCATGTGGGCAAAAATGTTGCCAAAATTTCATTCTTTGTAAATTTATGACTTAAACAAATTGTGTCATAACAGGGAGGTATACAATATATTATATTCCTGGTCATAAGACTAAATAAATAAAAAATGTAATGCAAAATATAGTCAAGATCTAACAGTAAGGGTAATTCATTTATATATACAGGTACACAGCTCCCAATACAGATTAACATGCTTTAAATAGTCACTACCTTGAACAGTGCTGGGGCTATAACAATAAGGGGCAGTGACTATAAAGATTAATAACCTCCATTTCGGGCCTGCTGGTGCACTGTTTGCGTACCAGTGCACCAGCAACCCCTCAACTCCCAATACCGGTCATTAATCCTTTATTAAAATCATTCAATAGGACTGAACAATTGGCATTACATTTTAAAATATCCCAATTCTCCATATTTGTTGCTTCCAAGCGCTACATAATTCCACATAATGACAGTGCTGTGGTATAGATCTACCCTAGTGCTACACTGACACTCTATACTCGTCCTGTAGGCATCGCCCGGAGGAAGCGGCTGGCCATAGCCTTAACGTTAGAGGGCTTTGATGTTTACTGCCTACAAGACACGTATAGAGTGTAGTGCTATTCTGGCCTGACTATATCTCAGTGCTACAGGATAAGGCTAAAGGGTCAGGCTAATAGCCAGGAGTGAGTAATGTGATACTCCGCATGTGGAGACAAACGATCTGTCTAACATCTCCTCTGGCTTCTGCCAAGGTCACCCTAATCACTGTAGTCACCTGCGTTCATATAAACAACCCTTGCATGGAGTCATACCAGGTAAGGAGGGTTTTATGTTTGGTATGGAGGATCACCATGGCTGGGTTTATAGATAGAACCTGATGAGAATGTGGTACAAGGGACACTATTGCACTGTCCGAGATGTTTTGCTTTTTCATGGCCCACGAGCCGATAGGCGAGTGGGTTACGAAAAAAAACAAACATCGAAGACAGTGTAATAGTGTCCCAAGTACCACATTCAAATTTAGGTTCTATATTTACTCCTACGTTGCTATGCTTACCTTATATGGCTATGTTTACTGGGGACAGGAAGTCATACCACACGCGTGGAACTGGTGCAAATTACCACACTACTCCTGCCCATACAAATAGCATGTCGTACTTACATCAACCTGGAGTAATGGGTAATACCGGTCTAGGCCCAAAGATGAGAGAGTCGCTTCAAACAGGTGAAAAGCCTCTCGCCTCAAACCGCAAAGTGCCATTATGATTCCATTAAGACCGCAAAACGTCATTATATAAATCCCATTAGAACGCCTAGTCCTAGGCAAGGAAACTGATTAGCGAAGTAGGCGTCCAATCACTGACATACCATTCTTATCTGATCAGAGGGTTTGGGCCTGGACTGTACAGTGTATTTATATCGAATTGTACAAGTGGATGCCTGTATGGTGCAAGGTTTGTTTTTACAGAAAGTAATAGGACGAGACTTGTATGCTTGAGCTTGTTGATTAGGTTATCTAAAGGGCCTAGTCCACCTAGCCGATTCTCATGCGATTTTGCACCTCAGAGAGGATTCTTTTGCACTAAATCTGTGAGAATCGCATGAGAATCGGCTTAGTGGACAAGGCCCTTTAGGCCAGCCGTGTGTATGGATGTCTGTGGCACTATGCACTATAAAGACCCAATGCTAATATTCAACAAAAAAGTAGGGTACAGTGTTTTTCAGCGTTAGTGTGATTCCTCTCAGCAATATGTAAGTAGGCTACCTAAAAGAAGGACCCCTGTTAAAAATAGATGGTAGTATACTGGTAGATGGTAGTATAAGACCCTGCACACACACAGCCGATTTGCCTCCCGATTGTCCCCCGATTTAGGTCTTCTGGTGAATCCTATGATTTCATTTCCAATTCTGTTTATACTATTTCAAAAACATAAACCAGGATTGGAAATGAAATCATAGGATTCATCGGGAGGCAAATCGGGGGGGGGGGGCAATCGGGAGGCAAATCGGCTGTGTGTGTGCAGGGGTTAACCCTGGTAGAACATAAGACAAAAGAAGGGGAAATGACCACTATCCCATGGTTAAAGAGTGAAGGATACAGACACTAAAGACAATGGCATGCGTGGGCTAGCAGAGATCTACTGAAGCAGTCTATTGTCTACTTTGTCCCTGTCATAACTTTGCAGTAATGAAATGTGAAGTCCTGATGTAGTCCATCAACATAATGGAGGTGGGTATACATGTGTAGGTACTTATTAGACCCTCTTATATTTCATTTGGTTGGAAATAATATCTCCCTCCAACCCTCTTTCTGGAACCTCCCACAATATTAGTTGATTGTTAAATTATAATCAGATAGACAATTGAATAAATCTATTAAAAGAAAATACACAATTTTTTTCGCACTCATTCTAACGATTTCCAGATGAGTGAATGGGCCAAAATAAAATACATGTCAATAAATATCTACAAATAAATAAATAAAATAATTTTTGATAGTTTGCGCCTGTTCTGCGCCTCTATAGATTTCTGTAACACCACATAATAAATAGAAGAGTATTTTGAATAAATTGATAAAATGAATAAACACAAGTAAATAAAAACAAAATTAATATAGACAAGGACCACAACCCTACACAGCAGCAAAGTTAGGACTGAGATAAAGCCTAGACCTGGAGATACCTGAAGTGCGAGTGGATTTGGCGGTAGTGGAAGTGATGAAAGTTTTTGCCTTACTCGTTGCGGCTTTATCTTTGGCTGTCCTCCCCCGACTCCGATCATCGTCGGAGTACACAGAATCGGAGTAATCATCTGTGTAAGAGTCATATGAGTCATAGCTTCGACTCCGACTCCGACTTCTGCTCCGATTTCGCTTCGGACTGGGCGATCTGCTGTGCGTACCAGTTGGCATCTTTTGTAGATGTTAATTAAGTTTCTTATCAAGGATGGTGATTAATTGGTTGGGCTATCCACTGACATGGCACTCTATTTCCTTGAGGAGCTGCAAAAGAATAAAATTAAAGCATTAAGTACATCAGAGGTCGTATTTTACATTAGGTTATGATGTTCAAGGTGCATTGTTAACAAGGCTGTAATCGGGCTGGTAGGTTAATACCTGGAGGGCTTGCAATCGAAGGCACACATGCGGTTAGACCACAATGTCCAATCAGAGTTTACAATGTTTTATACTAAATCATTTATAATTTAGTTAAATAGGTCTAGAGAAAGGTATAGAACTTCACCCAAATACGTCCGCAGTACTTATGCAATAATACATGATGTATACAATAGTATTCCATTCAGATATTTGTTGGCGATTTATAAAAATTATATAAAACAGTATAACGCCAATCATCCTCCAGGACATTAGATCCAAATCTTTAGAGACTCTTTGAGATTATAAATAATTATGATTGGAAAAGGTTGTGTTTGAAGCATTGTGTAATAGGAGCTGTTGCCTCTAGCGTGCCGCCTGTGTAGCATTAGGCACCACAGCCTGGAACCTGTGCAGTCCAAAGGTACAAACTAGCACGCAGTTGGAGGATATGGAAACTGATCCAGGAATGTACTTATAAGGGTAAAGGTAAGAGGGGGGGGGGGGCAGGGCCCTGAGGGAGAGGGGGCTGACCGAGCTGAGCATAACATTGAATGCCTTGACCTTAAGTATACCGTGTTTCATTAACATTTATTGGTTATTTATTTGTTCCTGGCTTTGTTTATTTCTTATACGTGAAGGAGTTAACATGCCTGCCAAGAACAGGATTGATTACATAATGATTAACTAACGGGGGAGGGGGGGGGGGCAGACAGAGCTGAGCGTGTTAATTAACATTGAATGCCTTAACCTTAAGTACCGTGTTTCATTAACATTTATTTGTTATTTATTTGTTACTGGCTTTTTTATTTCTTATACGCGAAGGAATTAACAGTTACATGCCTGCAATGAACAGGATTGATTACATAATGATTAACTAACGCAACTGAAACCAACTGCTTATAAAATACAAATATGCCTTTAACATTACATTTGTATTCATTTGTTTAACAATTAACACATGCCACTCTCCAGATTGATAGATTTATAGATCTATACTAGGAAGCATGGGATAAAACAATATTTTTGTGATATTTGGTAAAACTACCAACTAAACCAGGTACATCAATTATTTAGGTGTATAGATGGGTCTAATGAAGCCCACTGAGCCTCCTCCACCAGAGACTCTATCTAGAGCTCTGGACACAACACAGGATACATATATATACCAGTACAGGTTGATACTAGACTGAGCATTGGCAGTGTAGCGTAGACTTGTGTATCTACCAAGGCTTAATAAGGCGTAATACAACAATCAGATTATCATTGTCTAGATGTCCAACTCTACAGGGAGGGTTGGCGGGGGGGGGGGGGGGCTATATGGTTGAAGTCATGGGAAAATGTACAATTCGCCTTCACCAATCCTCTCAAATAACCCAAATTTAAGACAAATTTATGAGGTTAGAAATACTCTTCAACATAACCAAACAGAATTTATTTATTAAACGCAAAACCAAATATACCCAGACATATAGCAAGTATAATTATTATGCCTTATTTAGCAGTGTCCTAAATGTGTAGAGCTACCAATTGTACATTTTCTGACAACCTGACTCATTATCCTATACATAGGAGGGACCCGACGATAGGGGGTTTGTATGCAAGACATTGTGAAGCTTGGTTGGCAATAGGGCATGTGCATAAGCAACTAAGCAAGTCTGTTAGAGAGCATGCTCTATGCTGAATATTTATCCAGCTGCTATAAAATATTGTGGGAATATTTTTGCCAACAATAAAGCAAGTAATCATGATCTATGCAATCCAAATTCATGATGGGAAAGATGGAAACTATGGAAATTGGCAATTTTTCTTTTATTTTCTATTTCATTTTAAGATGCATAAATGTTGGATTCTTCCAACCCGGGTACATGGTGAGAATATATTAGTATTGTGATCACATTATCTTGTTATAATGGATGTAACATAATGTATTCAGTCTAGGCCCAAACTTGAGAGAATCCCTTCAAACGAAGGCAAAGCCTCTCGCCTCAAGCCGCAAAGAGTCATTATAATTCCATTAAGACCGCAAAATGTCATTATATTCCAATTAAAACGCCGAGTTCTAGGACAAGAAACCGATTAGCGAGGTAGGCTGACATACCATTATCTGATCTGAGGGTTTGGACTTGGACTGTATTGTGATCCCGATAGATAGATATGGCAACATGCGGACAAAGAACGATTTTTCTAGCTTTCAACCTTATTCACTTATTTATTACCAACAACATTAGGGTTGCTGCTGTTCGCAGTCCATTAGTGTGGTGCCTCATTGTGTACACTCTTCCTATTTATAGGTGGGGTATGCTGCTTCATTGTAAAGTCAATATTGATAGCAAAGTTCGCTCTATAATATACATGCACAGAAAGAGTATGAAAAGTCTAGGCTCACAGCCTTACAGATCAGGTAAGAATGGTATATCAGTGATTGGAAGATGTTTTTAAGGTTATTTTTCTGTATTCAAAAGATATTTATTCAGCAACGTCATGATGCCGTTTACATCTTTTCAGTCTAGGCTGCAATGGAATATTTCCTCATTCCAAATATCCTTAACACCCACTCGACTGTTATTAACACTCTTAACAAGGTCAGTTACATATCACCAATTAATAATTATCGCTAATTCGGATTACAAACGTCCTTGGACACATTGATGTAACATTGCAGTACTTAGAGTACTCTGTGTTCAATGTGGAAATGAAAAAAAAAAATGAAAAAAATACCGCCACAGAAATGATACTTATTACAATTAAAAATTTCTAACTATCATTGACTGAAAAATAATGAAATAACTGCCCAGTGGAAAAGAAGAAATGACAATCTTGCAGAACACTATAAAACAACACGATCAACTCATGCACATTTTAGATAATAATTTCATTCCTAGATTCAAAACTGGATCAATTTGTTTCTCGTTTATTTACTGTTTGCTGTCAGAGATATTTACCATGGATGTCAAACAAGGGACAGAGCAATGATCCCAGCCAAGTGAGGTAAACGTTGAAATTGAGGAAGGTAACAGTGCACGACTACTAAATTATTGCAGAGACAGTTTGTACAGACAGAGGCCCCCATGACAACGGCATGGCTGTATGTGAAAACTAATCCATACAACAAAAGGCAGAGAAGGCTCTCTAACGTCATATTTGGGTCAGATTTTCAGAAAATGTACAATTCAACTTGACCAATCTTCGCAGATAACCCAAATTTTAGACGAAAATAAAGATCAAAATACAGTTCAACCTAACCAAACAGATTGCTAGAATAAATGCAATGCCAAATATACTCAAATTTACCTGGTATTGACCAAATTCCACCCTAATTTAGCAGAATTTACTAAATGTGTACAGCTGCCAATTGTACATTATCTGAAAATCTGACCCATTTGATTTTGTGGACAACAAACCAACAGGGTTGAGTTGCGGGGCAAGATGTAATAGATCAATTTTGCAGGGACTAATATGCTAATCTGGAGGGATGAGTTATGGAAGTGCATGACTCTTCATTTTAATATGAACAGAACCTTTGCATTTGCACTAGATTTACCATTTACTGATTTCTAAATTTATTTCATCTAATTTTGTTTCTGATCTTGACCGCTGGTCTTACTTTGGACTTGATAGACACAGCGGTGGGCGGAAGACCATGGTTATTTTGTATTGGATTATCATTTGTGAGCCCATATCTCAATGTTAATGTCCTCAATTGATTATTAGAACTTCATTGTACAATGTACTTGTTTGTCGACAACTCAACTGTCGTTATTACAGAAGATGTGCTGTATAAAAATACTAAAAATTGTTTAATGAATGAAATCCTCAGGCCTGGTTACCCACCTTGAAGTACATTATAAAATAGGGGGAATTGCCCAGTAATTCGGCCACTAAATTAATGAAGAGGCCAGAGAGAAATTTGGTGTTGGTTGGTAATTCTTTACAACGTACCGGGTACTGTCATGGGTACCAGGTCTGTCCTGTGTCTTACTATAATTATTCTATCACCCCAACTCGTCATTGTCAACCTACTTCTTCTAGTGGTAATTTGCAATACACCTTACACATGATCTTCTGATATATCTGGATGTCATGGGGAAAACCTACTTTTGAAGATGTATTATTATATCCTTGGGGCTACTAGATTATACCTACTCTCTATTCCAAATTTTGGTAACAACCGAAAGAAATGGTACCTCGCTGTATCATAAAGGCATGTCGACCAATTTGTCTATCGTTTGTACTCTTCGCAAAATGACAAATAAAAAACAACTTATCTTATCTTACTAAAGATGATTAACAAGAAAGATATAAGAAATAATTACTTTCAGCCAGGGGACTAAATTTATTGGACCAAACTCCGTTAGGGCAATATCATCTATTTCACGTTCTTACTCAAGTAAGTAACAAGTAACAACAATTGTTACCGCATTGAGTTCAGGTGCAATTAACTCTGCTGAGTTAATTGTGGCAGCACATTCAGACGTTCGATACATATCACCTACCTATTCCTTCTAATCATCAGGTGCAAATCAGCAAATACCTCGTATTTTACCATATTATACCATTTATACTAACGTGCGTATATACTATATAGGAAGTTTCCTTTGGCAAAGAAAAATGCCAGATCATATGAAAATCATTGCGTATCTGAATTCAGAAACTCTACTATTGATCAATCCAGATATCACCTGTGGATAAATTGGTATTTGGTTATCGATCTCTGTTATAATGATCTGTGTTATCAGTGGCTGCAGTTCCTCGCTCACTGAAGTACACACAAAACATGTGTATCAACCAGTGTCCGACATATCTATACACTTGAGGCCAATGACGAGGAGCATGTAGTACCTTGGTATGATAGACCTAATCGTGGCCAGGTAAAGGGAAGATAAACTGGTGAAATATCCGGAAAACAAGCACAGCTTCTATGCAAATATTGGTAGGAGTTATTTGTGATTCAACCATTCATAATTATGCAGCCCCCAACTTCATGATAAAAAATGAAAGAAGATAGAGTGAAATTCCAGTATCATATGTTTAGTCAAATCCGAGTGTACTAAATAATTTAGTATAGGAATTTCGGGGTTTTCTTTTGGAACATACAATAATACGCACTTGATCATATTACTCTCGACTCAGAGAGAAAGAGAGAGACACTCAGAGAGAAAGAGAGAGAGAGACTCAGAGAGACTCAGAGAGAAAGAGACACTCAGAGAGACTCAGGGAGAGAAAAGAGAGAGAGAGAGAGAGAAAGAGAGAGAGAGAGAGAGAGAGAGAGAGAGAGAGAGAGAGAGAGAGAGAGAGAGAGAGAGAGAGAGAGAGGGAGAGAGAGAGAGAGGGGGGGGGGATAGAGGAATGTACTATATCGATGGAATATTGACAATTAATGGAATACGTCACATGTTTGTTGTACGGTTATGTGGAGACAGAGAAAGGCAACCACAATTGTCATCCAAAAAGCAGTTTAAATATGGATGAGGAGCATTCCTATAGTGTAAATAGACATTATCAATATGTAATGATCTGTTTATAGATTGATGTTATACAATGGCACCAGAAATGACCTAGAACTAGGACTGCATGGAAGGGGATATATCAATTATTGATCTGAATTATTTGGCTTTAATAATTAATTCAAAGGACAAAAAGGATGTACATATGACATCTGAATATATTATTATACAAAGTATCCCACCAGCAGACTAGGCGAAAAGTTGAGAGAACCCCTCCAAACTGAGGGAAAGCCTTTCGCGCCAAACCACAAAATGCCATTAATATCCCATTAGGATACCTACTCCAAGGCGGGGAAAGCCATTAACACAATAAGCGTCCAATCACGGACATAACATTCTTATCTGATTTGAGAGGCTCTGAGCAAGTAACTTACAGTAACGTCAAGTTTTGGGGGGGATTTTTTTTAGGGAGAAAATAGTTCCACTATCAACTCAATCCCACCTCGAGACAACACGATAAAATATTGATTGAATCAGGTGGGAAACCAGTAATAATACATAGCATAGAAACCAGAGTTCCTTTCCCACTAGTGTCCCTAATGTGTTACTTCCTGGCAAACAGTCAAAATAAACAATGTGAGTTATCTCCCAGACTTAGAAACATTGCAATGATTGACACTTTTAATAAAAAAAAAAGGTTTGGCAAATTAGTACACTGTATCATGAATAATTTACTATTAACACAAGTTCATGTTTTTCACACTGCCACTGGAAGGAACAATCACATATGGATGACATTTTACAATTACACCAGTGGTTTGTTTTCTCTTTAAAAGCACACGTATCAGCTCATAGTCATAGGGCTTCTATTCTAGTGCATACCTGAGAAATAAAAAAATGAACTTTTATTATACAAATAAAACAATTCAAAATTGACCTGGGATTTACATAATTCGTGGTTTACAATTGCTGAGTTAGAAATTATGAGAAGAAGTATTTTCTTTTTTAGCCTTAATTATTTAATATATTTATATAATTGTATATATCTATAGGCCCTATCTTTTTTTTAATAATTTCTCCAGTGATTTATATTACTCAATACAATAGAATTTGTTAGCCTATATATATAGTGATACATATATCATGATATACACTATAGTATATAGGTTTATGACTATGTAATGTATTAATATCCATAACTAATCATTGTAAGGCTGGCTTAATAAACTAAAATAACAATTTTACATTATTATTAACTGCAGATTGTCAGAAGACAGAATGGATAGCGTTGATCATGATCACACATAGGCTCATAACTTTCACTGATTATGAACACATATGTAACGTGAGGTGACAGAGAGGTTATATCAGCTGAATGGGATAATATAATCGTAATGAATTAAAATTAAATCAATGCATGATCATGTCAAACTCTCGTTAATAGAGGTAGGTCTGACTAACTCAGACTCAGTCTCTGAAATCCAGCCAAATAATTATCAATAGCATCTTGTAAAACTATATTTCTCTCTCGTTAAATCAATTAGTATGATTCCCAAATGGATTTTCGCACTGGCACCAAAGGAATGACAGGTAGGCACGAGAGAAAGTTCGTGATACTCCGAGGCGAGTGCAACACGATGATCTTCACATGGACCCGATCGCCGATAAGTCAACAGATATTTCTTTTATTACACATTGTTCTTACACAAAATATACAGTACTTACCAACAGAATACTTTATCCTTCGATAATGGTAAACGTCCGTGAGTTCAAAAGTTGCACTGCGAAAAGAAAAATGAGTTTACCACAACATGCTTTGGAAGGAATTCACAGATCGCTGTTTGTGTGCCAAGCAACGAGTTACCTGTAAATAGCAGAAACTGATGACGCGCAATTTTGACCCCACGATTTTGTGACGTCATTGATTTTGCGTATTTACAGTGGTTGCATTAGAACAGCTTAACTTGATTGAAAATGATATAAAAGGTAATATCTCTAAATGCGTATTTCGGTGGTTAAAACGCAAAATTATCAATGATATAGTTGTAATATATGTGTTATTAGTCTCATTTCCTTATTTATATTTTATTTACATATTCCCGTGCAAAGATAAAAAGAAAAAAATGTTCTCGAATGCAACTGACCAAGTGACCTCGTTTCTGACGAAATGGGTCACATGGCCCGTTTGGTGTGAACAGTTTCCAGAAGGTTTAGTTGCGGAAGGCGTTTGGACAAGAATAATCCACATTCCAGTTGTTTTCTTACATTCCATTCAAAATGGTGATCAAGATTTACGTATCGAGTACGTCTGGGAACATGGAGGTAAATTTGCATAGTTGTTATTCATTGCTTTGGGCGGAAAGATCGCCTGAGCACCATTTTCAATCTCCCATTTTCTCTGAAAGATCTTCTCAGTCAGTGTCAGTCACTGGCCAACTGCAAGGCTGCCCCGCGCCCCTGGGCAGTGTGGATCTGGATCCTGGTGGGTCTTGCCCACTTTAGTGGTTTCCTGGTTGATCTTTTAGAGATAACATGCCTGACGTTGGTGCTCTGAGGATTCAGACACTAAAACCCTGCCACTGACACAGCTGCCAGTGCCACATTGTCGTTATTATATTGACATTTATCGTTAATTATTAATTGGAATCTGAATCAGTTGATTAAATTTATCTTTTAGGCCATTGCAGACACAATTCAGAAGTAACACCGGTACCACTAAATCTCAGGAGCAATGCATACTAGTTATTGGTACTAGTCATATCTGTCAGTGTCTTAATTGCCTATGTCAATTGTCATGTCATTACTTTGGTATTTTGTAAAGCAACCCCAATGTTTATTTTTCCAACCATCCATTGAATTTGTGGTATAGCCTAGCCCCTAGTAGTAGACCTACTCAGTAGGCCTAGGGCCCCTTGGCCTACTCAGTAGGCCGACTATCTGTTATTTATATTTAACAAAAATAAGAATTAAGTATTCAAGTAGAAATCTAAAACTCAGTCTCATGTTACATTTTAGTTTTACTTGTCAACACTGATTATGCTGTGGTAGGCCTAGTATAGGTTAATTTGATTGTAAATTATACAGACGATGGATTACAATATTAATTAATTATTAAGTAAAGTATTAAATTGTACCATAGGTGCATTCATTCATTTTAAAAGGCAGATTAATTTCATCAAACTTTAAAGACAACATACCGGTACCGATATATTCAAATCTCTCATCAATTCTTTTATCCAAGTGACATATTTTAGATTGATATATGGCACCCCAATGGAAGAACTATTTGAACATATGTTTATCTAGATAATTGGACTACCTTATTGTATTAACATCAGCAATAAAGAATTCTTGAATTGAATTGAATATGGTTGTTAAATTCGCAAGTAACAGTTTAATTAGTGTTGGTATCATTTGTTATCATGGCTGATTCATGCGATATTGTTGAACGCATCTGATCCTATTTGACCTTACAGATAAAGAGGAAACAGGAGTTTATCCACCAGCTACTACAAGTGAAAAGTATTGAGTTTGAAGAGATCGACATAACAAATCCCACAATGGATGAACACAAAATTTTCATGAGACAATATGCCAAACCCAAGGACGGAGCAAAGAACCCTCTGCCACCACAAATATTTAAAGATGATGTATACTGCGGGGTAAGTTCATTTACTATTTATATTTGGAAAATAAAGATAAAATTTCATATTTGTGGCGCAGTGGTCTAAAGTTGCCGGCTTTGGACACCGAGGTGTCAAAGTGTTAAATTGTGGGTTCGAATCCCACTGTGGGCGCAGTTTTTCTCCTCCGACCCAATGCTGGGTAATCAAACGTCGGCCGTCTTTATGGCTATCAGTGGTGCTATGCAATGTTGAATGAGTTTAGTTTCTAAAAAATAAACCTGGGAAATCTATGAATAAATAATAATATTGCAATAAGGTATAATATACCATTATCTAAGTACGTAAAGATATCAATGGGAAACCACAAAAAATATCGGAATAACATAATATTAAACAAATAATTTAAAAATGACCTAAGGCCTTTTTGCGAATACAACTACGGAATATACACTATTCATCTTCCGTGAGGTTATGGAATATCATATCTTATATCGTATATTAATATTCATATTTTATGCAATATTACGTAATCAAATTGAGGAATAAAAGCAAAAAGAAAAGCGGGTATAACAATACAGACCCCTGTACGTTCTAGTGCCACTAGAAAAGGCTTATGAATGTAAAGCTCCCCATGGAATTATTACGATCAAGACACAGCAGTACTTAATGCGTGAGTCATGGGTGACTCAGGTCTACGTCTGTGGTTTAAAGAGGGACGATCATAATCTGCAGGACTATTATAACTTTCTTTTTTGATACCTTTACTCTTCCATATGTGTTTAATAGGAAAAGAAATTTGAAGTATAATTAAACCATAAGCTATAACCCTTTAGATATATTTACACATCTAAATAGAACCAGCAGAGATGCCCCTAATATAAATATGATAATACAAGACTTCAGTTGGGGACACTATTGATAATTTGGATCCTGAGTTTTTTTTATTATTGTTTAACCAAAGTGACCAAGCTAGCGCCCAATGAGACACTTGGGGGCGGAACCACTATCTATTGGCTCACAGAGGCTCTGTTGCATCAATTCACAAGATAAACAAAGCCTCAACAATAGACTTACTAGTAATATACATGTACACATATTGGAAACAAAATTTGAAGTATAAAAAGGTGTAGCCAATGCTTGACTCTTAAACAAATATCTTGGTTAACGAATGTAGTATGCTTAATTGGGTGTAAAGTTAGATTATCTCTTTGTAATTTAATTTATCTAAGATTTCTCTATAATTGTAGTTTAATCTTTGCAATTGCCACGCATAAAACAACCATTTATTATACGCGCATTCTATATGAGACATGCTATAAGTGGGGTGCTATAAAAATATTCATATAGGACGCGTCCTATATGAAATGTAGTTGTCTAAAAATAGCTCTGTTTTTATGCTTCGCGGAGCTTTGGCTCTCCGCGGAGCATGTAAACAAATCCCCGCGATCGGTAATCCACCCGTGATTCTGGTACTATAATTATAGAAATGCATCATAAAACCTACATCATTAAATAGAGCATTAAATTCTCTTTTGAATGATATAAATTGAATTAATGTACCTCAAGGAATGGCCATGATATGAACGTTTTAATTCAACAATGTCAGTAAGTAAATGTACTGCATGAGACACACAGACAGATTGACAGCTAGGGCACCGCTGTACTAATGGGACTCTCAGCAGGACAGTGGGGTTCTCTGTGACTTTTTTAGATATTTTTCAGTGATATCTGATGATATATCATCAAATTTGTATGCACATATATATATATATATAAGATTTTTATTCCAACATCACAATATAATACAGTTGTCAGAAATGGTAAATTACACTCTGCACTCTGGACCGTGCAGGTCTTCCGGGCATACCAAACAGAAATAAACAAAGATTAATGGTTATATAGAGTCTCATAGTTCGTTTTGTTGATTCTCGCTATGACGATTGTCAATTGTTCCTAGAAAGTATGTATAGGAGTGTGTTGTTATGTCTCCTATGTTCCTTGTATATAGTTCTTATAATATTCTGTAATTAATAATTATTAAAGACAATATCATTTCCTTGACTGGCTAGAATATCACAATTCATCAATGTTATTCGGCAATGGAAAGAAGAAGAGATTAGTTTACAATTCCTTCGCCTTGACGGCTTAGCCCTAGAAGTAGGACCTAAGTTCATTAACTTTGTAAGCTTTTTGGCTTTTTATATTTATAATACATTTCTTGGTAACCAGTATGATTTTGTACTTTTGTATATGGCACAGCGTCAATTTGTAATTTGCGAAGGATTGGTATTTAACCCAACTTGAACTAGTTAGGCTTAACAATTTTCATAATTCTTCACTATTGAATGTCCTTAATATCGCGAGAATATCAAGGTAATACATTATATGTCAATAATATCTCATGAAAGTTTTACAGGTAACAAGTTTTACAGGTAACAACAATAAATCAATAGTACATGTATTTGGCGCACCGGAGTTCTGTCATTTTCCCTTTTTCCCCCCGTGGACCCATCGTTATATCGATCATATCTCTTAGGAAGGATTTACATTCCTTATCAATACCCTCTTTCCCGTTCCCCAAGATACAGCAAAAGGTTAGTAGTAATGATATCGATTTAGGACTCACTCTCTTTAGTGAGATAAGGATCAAATTCAGAAGGGTATCCATTTCGTAGGTATCCCCTGAATTCTTTCCTTATAGGACTTGATTCGTCCACATAAGCACTCTGCCTATGGCATCGTGCTTATGTGGACGAATCTCGTCCTATAAATTTTCGATTATTGCCGGCTCGTCCCATTCTCTCTATTTATATCAGCTTATATGCGTCTCTAGGAACTAATATGTTTAAAATCATGGCCAATATAAATGTTAAAAAAGATATTCAATTCTACATAGGTTGCTAGCATAACCCATGTCATTAAAATGTACTCAGTTCGATTGTTTACGTATTCTGTTCATCAGTGTGATTAATAAATTCATCAATAACATTTTAGAAATCCATTTTTGTTTCCTTTTTCAGGACTTTGAACAATTCCACGAGGCAAACGAGACAGAATGTTTACAGAAATTCTTGAAACTCGATTCTACAGTAAGTATCCGTGAATGCTACTCGCAAAATTAACAGTGTTTCCTACCATGGAAGAATGGGACTCACTCAAGCTTGGGTCTTAATTACAGCCAGTGGCATCACTCCATTTGCTTAATGTTATAAGGTTGGCCTCGCTTCAGTTCAGTTCATTATCTCGCAGCTATTATTTTTCCTTTATGCCAATTTTAGAATATGACGTTCACTATTTCAGTTGTGTTCAAATGACTTTTAGATGGGTTGATACATTGAGCTTTTGACCAATGTTAAAATTGAGAGTACAGCCTTGATATGTGGGTCAGATTTTCAGAAAATATAAAATTCACTTTCACAAATTCTCTGAAATAACCCAAATTTCAGACGAAAATAAAGTTCAAAATACAGTTCAACATAACCAAACAGATTGCTAGAATAAATGCACTGCCAAATATACTCGAATTTACCTAGTATTGACCAAATTGCCGCCTAATTTAGCAGAATTTACTAAATGTGTACAGCTGCCAATTGTACATTTTCTGAAAATCTGACCCAGTGAAATGAACACAATGTATGTCGATTCGCAAGATATGGTACATACCCGAGAGAGGGTGGAGGCAAATGCCTATAATCATATTCACATTCCTATTGTAATCTGATAGAAGGCGACATTGTTACTCTACAGCTTCGATTGTAACCCAACTGAAGGGGCGGAAAACCTCACACTATGCTGGAGAGATCTCCCCTGCCTTATAAGCATTTTCGAATGCCAATACAAGTTTTCTAAATCTAAATCTTAACTACTTGCTCCTTTAGTTACCTTTCCTCCAGGTGGGGATGGTTTTGTCTCAAGTGTTGATGCCAGGTACTTCCTATTTAAGTTGTCTTAAGTGGAGGAATTTTCGCTGCGTCATCTTGAAGCGTTAGTTTGTTGCCCAAACAGGTTTCTATGGTGGCCTCCTGGCTTTGTCGTCTCAGTTCATGACGCACAAGCCTCTATAGAGAAGTGCGAATGGTTCACACTGACACTGACAGCTGTGCTTGATGTGTGACATACATTAATAGGGGAGTTGCATAGCCGCCATTTTAAATCTTGATTCACATGGAATTATGGGACTAATGGTACAGTCTAAAACCTATAGAAATCATGCCATGTTCAGCATGGGATATTTATCAATGCTCTATTGTCAATATCCATGTGTTATACATGTTTCCATAACACTGGTCCCATCTTTCCCATCATGCTTTTGGTTTTAATATATATCATTTATAAAAGCTCTGATATTGTTGAAATCATTTTTGCAATTTTTGATTAAAATGTTGCTAAATATTTATATGTCAAATGTCAACAGAATCCATCCCAGGATGCACTGTAACAGACATGCGCAGTGGCACATGCAAGTCCTCTATAGGGTATTGCAATGTCAGTTACCAGTCATGCAACCGTGAACGGCTGGAGTATTGCACTGAAATCAGTGTTTTTTTAATTAAATCTCCCGCAAATTCTACCCTTTATAAGCAAATTTCATCAACATTTTCGACACAAAAAAAAATCTGAAAATCTGAGACTGGCCAAATTTGTCCAAACAAATTCTGGTCATCAAAATGTTTGTCAGTTTAGAATATCCTGTGCATAATAAGAATTCACCTTCTCTTTTTTTCTGGAAATTTTTCAGTATTTTTGGCATGACCCTATTTGCCTTCTTGATTTACTCTACCAGATTCCCAACGTTATACAGGGCTCGAAAAAAACCTATGTTTACTTGCCCGGGGCAAGTAAAAAATGGCTCTGGGCAAGTAAAATTAAATGTTACTTGCCCGAGTGGGCAAGTGGAAATCTCTACGGCCCCGATTTCAAACCCCTGTTGTGATGTCTACTTACAATGAAACAAGGCAATTATAATTCTGCAAATAAATTTGGGCAAGTGAAAAAGGATGTTGGGCAAGTAAATCTTGGCTGCCACTTGCTCAATTGGCAAGTGAAGCTGGTAGGTTTTTTTCGAGCCCTGTTATAACACAAATAATAATATTCAATTCAGTTAAATTCAATATTCTCGCTATTTTACAGGGTTCAGAAGACGAGAAGGAGGAGGAGGTAGAAGAGAAGGAGGAGGTAGAGGAGAAGTACGAGGAAGAGACCAAAATAGAAGAGGAGGCCACACACGGCGAGGCAGATGAGTAAAGTGCCCCCACCCTGCCTGATGTGTGAACCCGCCGCATGAGTGCGCTACTGTCCCATGTATAACACTAGGGGGCGCTGTGATGTACCAAGAGTCTCGTCACCATTGAGCAGACCAACCAGGGAGAATTCTTTTTTTTTTTACATTTTATTGGGGGAGGGAGCGGGGGAGTATATTAAAGAATGTGTCCATTTAACACGTAGCCAGTGCTGATATGTGTTCTGAAATTAATAATCAATTCCGGTTTGAATTTTATTTCATTTTATTTCTTTTTGGGTGGTAGGACGGGGGAGGAGGGGTGCTACTAAAGGATTTGTCCATTAACACGTAGCTAGTGCCATGCTGATATGTGTTCTGGAACTAACAGGCAAATTCTGGTTTGAATTTTATTTTATTTCATTTCTTTGGGTGGGGAATGTGAAGCTAAAACTTGTCCCATTGACTTAGTACTAGAGCTCGAACCATCAAGACTTTTTACAGACTTAATCCAATTGAACTGTTTCGTTTACTTGTCAATGCTATGAGCTAAACTTATTGACCTTGTAATTGATTTTTGAATTATTAGGTTTTAGAGCCATCTAAGGAGACTGCCCAGTGTCCTAATCTTTGCTATACCTTAATTAACGTGACAGTTCAATAGTAAATATAATTGCCTCTACTCGATGAATGGACATTTGACCAATCTTAACTGAGTGTAATAACTATGAATGGACATTTTAATTTTTAGTAAAAAAAGGGGTCTCGCAGTTTATTTTCCATATACATGTAATAAATATCTCTGGCTTGACCTTGGACCAGGCAGCCCCCTTCCATTACAATCCCACTAAACGCATGATGTGTTAACAGGCTAGAAAATGAGTCAACTAAAACATTGGAAAATATCGAGAGGAGAGTAGAATGCATGTAAAGTATTGAAATACTAATGGAAAATATGAGAGAAAAAATGTCAGTATCAATTAACCATACTTGCTGTTCATGCCATAGGTATATATGAAGTAGGACCTGATAGAAGTGTCAGGGAGGTGAAGTGGAAGGAGTGGTATCATCCCATACACCCACTGATATGATGTGTGCCTCGCTGTATGCATAGAATGACTTGGAACTGAGTATGCTATGCTCTTCATCTGGTATACATCAGATCAAACAGAAAATGTACATTTCGTCTTGGCCAATCCTCTCAAGTAACCCAAATTTCTGACAAAAATGGTTCACATATAACCGAACAGCGTTTGAATCAACACAATACCAAATATACTAAGATATACCTAGTATTCATCACATTTTAGACTAACTTAGCAGCATTTACTAAATGTGCAGCGCTGCAGATTGTACATTTTCTGATTCCCTGTACCTCCCTGACTGAGTGATAAAGTCCTTGTCCACTTAGCCGATTCTCTTGCGATTCTCATGCAAAATCGGATAAGAATCGGCTTAGTAGACAAGGGCCTTTATAATGTAGGCTATGTATATCCAAAGCCCATATATTCAGGTACTTGTATTATAGATCTGGATGTCGATTCGGTATGATTGCATAATATAAGAATGGAAACATTACCAAAGCGATTATAGATCTACATGCTGTATTTTCTGTTCTTCCTGAAATCGTTAAAATGGATTTTTTAAAACAAATTTTATTTAACAAAATTCCATGTAAATTTTGATAGGTTTAATCTAACCTGTACTGGATGCCAACCTGAAAACCGACCATAATCTTGCTGCCCATCATTTGTCATCATTTCCGACGAATGTAAACAATTTCTGGCCGCAAAACTGTCCGATGTTGTCTATTAATCCATGATACATCGGGAAACTGGTCCTTTATGAACATTCATTTACATACTTTTACTTCATTTAAGTGTCAAGAAAACAGTTTTATGATTTGTGATATAAGTATTTTGAATTTTGGTCGCGATTTAATGAGGTGGACTATAATGGAAGTACAAGTTATCTCTCCCCTCAACACCAATCCAAACCTGATAACGTTCACATACTTGAGTACATAATTACACCAAACAGATTAATCTCTCCAAAATCAATGATAGCTCTTCCATTCAATGCGACCCAACCAAGGGAAAGGGTCTTCGCGGGGCCTGGAAAAGCCTGAAACTTGGCCAAATGAACTCAATGTCTGGAACAGCCTTCAAAATTGTCTTAAAGGGCCTTGAAACTCCATTAAAAGGGCCTCGAAAATCTTTGAATCTGCCTTGAACTCTGATAATCTCCTACACTTTGCATCCCCTGCCCCCGCAAGTCTTTTAAAGACTAGGCCTAGGCATATAATGTGGAATAGAGTAATATAAATTAAACACATGATTCAGGTTTATAGATATAATAAAGGCCATGAAAATGAGCTGAAGTTTGGCCTATAAAGGCTTTGAATCCTTTGGCACCAAACCTGCGGAGACAATAAATATAGATGTATAAAGACACGATAACTACCACATGTACAATTGACAACAATTATTGTATTTTGTCGTATTAATTCACCCATCTTTGAATCCATATTTGTACATCTGAACGAACCATTCTTTTTATGTGAAAGTGCAAATCTGCTACTCATTCTAAGGACAATCAATGTGTCAGTTCCTGTGATTACATTTTCTCTTCTTTAAACATTCCACTAAATTTATTTTTTTTTGCTATTACTGTGACTGGTACGCACTTTGTTATGTATATTGGTATTCGAAATACCTTTGTATTATTGTAATTTGTTATATCATGTGGGTCCCATTCAATTTCCCAGAGCTATTTATACACACAAAAAGACTTGGAACACCTATTTAGGCCAAAAAAAATAGGTGTTTTTCCTATTTACCCCCCCCCCCCCCCCTACCTAGAAAAACCTTACCCTACCTAAAAAAATGTTACCATACCTGATTTTTTCCCCCATCATATCTTACTTTACTTGGATTTTTTGACAAAAAAAGCTTATAAAAGCAGGAAAACGTGTTTTCCTAACCCGAAACTGTCAAAAAGCACATTTCCCATGTTCAAAACAACTATTGTTATGAAAAAGCCATTTTTGTTCAGTTCCTGGGAGGTGATTTCCAAACAAACAAAAAATTAACAAAAAAAAGTTACCCCCCCCCCCCCCGCACCTAGTTTTCAGCCAGATAAATCGGAAACACACCTATTTTTTTTGGCCTTAGCAGACTTAATATTTACTCTGGTGAACTTGGGGTGTTGGGGAATGTAGCTATCAAATGCTGGTTAAAGATTCACTGCTATTTGAAAACAGTTATTATAAGTTAATCACCTTTTTTACTCTAATTTAAGGTGATGTGTCTGTGTTTTAATGGTCATACAGGCTTACAAGCACCTTCGGTGTTCGACCTAATTTGATTTGAAAAATGTTTATGTAGAAACGCATTTCTGACCAAACAGAAATTTCCATGCGTCACCAATAATTAGTCGTTAAATAATTTTAGAGTCCTATATGGCTCTGATGGAAAAGTCATGTATTTCATATTTGAATTTGAACATTTTCTTCTATGTGTGCAAGACACATTACTTTAATTTATCTAATATATTTTTCACTTAACATTCCGGTAGAACTTCTTTCATATTGCCCGGCTCAGTGGCCGAATGATTATATTTAACCTTTGTCTGTGAAATTTCCATTTGTAGAGTCAATTTAATTTAGTTTGAGAATTTGAAATGACAACTTTATGTCCAGGGGTTTCCTTGTGAGTATGTTGGATCTAGTTCATTGTTTTTATCATGCTGTAGAAATTCTAGTTTCTTCCATTTACTGACATAACGGTCATTGAATTTTTGCATGTGAAGTATGATAGACATTTTGACATGTGCCTGTTTGAAATATTGCATGTAGAGTTCGTGTGAGCAGTCCACGTAGATCACTTTCATGTCTGGAACTGAGAACAAATGTAGAGGAAAAAGTTTACCACCGAAAGTTGCTGCTAATCTAAGAGGACTGGAATATGCAGTCTAAGCCCAAACCCTCAGATCAGATAAGAATGGTATATCAGACTACCTCGCTAATCGGTTTCTTGTCCTAGAACTGGGCGTTTTAATTGGAATATAATGGCATTTTGCTGTCTTAATGGAATTATAATGACTCTCAGCGGCTTGAGGCGAGAGGCTTTCCCTTCGTTTGAAGGGATTCTCTCAAGTTTGGGCCTAGACTGTATGCATGCTTGAAGTGTCCGAACAGTTAATTTCTTGTTCAGTAGCCATGTAAGCGACCTCATCGAAACATTTTGTGTCAGTTTTATGTTGTGTAATTCGGGTTTATTTTTCAAGCATTTGAAATTATGCGGCTTCCACCTGCTGAAAAAAACTAGTGCTGTCAATCATCAGGTTTTGTACCTGCCAAATTATACAAACCCCGCCCTCAATTTATTGGGGTAGTTTCATCCTGGGTCTCGGCGGGGCCTGGATAAAGCCTTAAAAAATGTAGGCCTTGAAAATGGGCATTCTGGTCGGAACACTATTGGCCCTATGAACAACAATAACTGCAATCCCCTGGTACCATTATTAGGCTTCTGAAATTCGCAGAAAGGGGCCTGAGAAATCTAAAAAGGCCTTAATTAAAGAGCCTGGATTTTTTTTCTGACCAGAAGCGCGGAGACCCTGTCATGGGAAACCTATCCTAGTTTGCATTCAGATAATGCCAGGGAATGCAGACCCGCTCATCCAACATCAGGGATGCAAGTCTTCAATATTTGCACTGAAATCAGTATTTTTGCAACTTCCAAAACCTCAAATCACCCTCATTTCCACCATTTATACCCAAACTTCGGCAAAGATTACAGAAATCTCAGAATCTAATTTTAGGGGGTTACCATGATGCTTGCCTTTGAAGCTGTTTAAAATATTCGAAATAAGGGGAATTCGCTCTCTTTTCCCCCAAAAAAATTTCGGGATCTTTGGCATGATCCCCCTAAATAAAACGAAATTATCTCCTTAGGACTTATTGGACCTCACCAAGTCTCACCATTTTGGGCGCAAGGCATGTAATGTTGAAGCGCAATCCACTGCTTATATTGTCAGCATCAGAAATAACTCCAACGTTTACCATTGCATGTGCTCTGTTACCCACTCGCTTATCTGTTGCAGATTAAAGTTTAGATTGAACACAGAAGAAGTACAGATATGTAGCAGAACTCTTTTTTTTCTTCTTTTTTTTTAACAAAGTTAAGATTTATTTTAATGTTTAAATTTAGATCTGATTGATAAATGTGATGTACGCTGGTGTTTAAATATGACTAGGTTTGTTTATCGGAACATGTGAAATAAGGCCACGAAAATATCAAAAAGTAGTAGTATAGCGAAAAAATAGATAATGAAATAACTGACCGGATTGATTGGATTTATGCGAACATTTCAAACAGAAATAAATACGGTACATAAAGAAATATTCCCTTCAGTAAATTTGCAGTTTTATTCGAGACAATCTTTTTTCTTGAACATTTGTAAAAAAGAAAAAAAAACTTATTCAAGTTGCCTGAACGTCAATGACTTGATGACCATTGTAATGCATTAAAACTAATCCATTTAGAAGCTGTTTTCCTCTTAAAACATTTCTGATAGAATGGTATTGCCTTAGTTTATAGTTGTTAATTCTAAACCAGAATAATCAGGAATCGATTTGTGGGTATGTACCAGTATAAACCTCTTGCTGGCCACTCATCCCCTGCCTAAAGGGGTCTGGTAATAGAGAGGTTCCGCAAGCAAACTTATCTCAATTACGTAACCATATCCGTATCCTTTTAGTGAATTACGTCGCATTTTTATGTATAAAAGATAAATTTCTAGATGGAAAAGTGTGCTTAATATGTTGCATTACGTTTTGCCATGTTTTGCATAATCTCTTTCTTTTAACGTATGTGTGTATATCAGATACGGATGCGTTTGCGTATATGTATAGGTTAGACTTGCTGAATCTCTCTATTGACAATTACAGACGGTATCATCTTAAATATAGTTACGGTTTGTGGATCATATAACATGTGCTAAAATTGGCCTGGAAAAGCCTTTAATAGGGGATTTGCATGTCTCATTGCGCATGTCTATTACAGTGCATGCTGGGATGGATTCAGTATAAATCTGACATACAAATATTTAGCAACATTTTTATCGAAAAATTTGTGTTAAATGATACATGGTGAAAATAACATGTTTTCTGTAGCTTTTACACTGACATACAACTCCCATAATTCCATGCGATTCAAGATTCAAGATGGCAGATATGCAAATCCCCTATTATGCAACCAACCCGCGGATACCCTGGATTAGTCACGCCCATCCAAAATGGAGGGTCATCATTTCCATTCCACTTTGCTCTTGTGATGAACGTAAACTTGTGTGTATTGTATGTTCTCAAGTGATGCCCCTCCCTTTACGGTGATCAAATATACGGTGATCACAAAAAGCACCAATGGGAACACGCCACTGAGACGCTTTGTGGCTATAAATAGCATTGTGACGTCGGCAATTCACTGGCTATGTTGATTTCTCCGATCATATCTTGTGTCAATAGTTTATAATTACCAAACTTGTTGATTGGACTTGTCGATTCAAACACTTATGTTGTCTGGTATCATTCCATTTCAATGATTTAATCCATGTATTTTTAACACCAACGTAAATGGGTATGATCCCACTCAAGTTGCTTTGAAGGACTGATGTGTATATTTTGGATTATTGTCAATTTATTTTCATCTCGACTTGTGTAATTGAACTTACATTCCGTTTAGAGTAATCATTTTGAAACATATCTCGAAAGATCTTCTCGTGCTTTGTTTTGGCTGGAGAGATTGGACGCCTGTTATTTCCTATATTAAAAGTTTGTATAACTTGTGATTGTTTTTGATACATTACTAAGTCTTGTACTACTTTATGGCTAGAGGGTATCTAGTAATAAAGAGCGTTCCATTTGTACTTAGTCTTCTGTCTATTTACTATATGGGTCAGATTTTCAGAAAATGTACAATTCACCTTTACCAATTTTCGCAAATAACCCAAATTTCAGACGAAAATAAAGTTCAAAATACAGTTCAACCTAACCAAACAGATTGCTAGAATCAATGCAATGCCGAATATACTCGAATTCACCTAGTATTGGCGAAATTGCAGAATTTACTAAATGTGTACAGCTGCCAATTGTACTTTTTCGGAAAATATGACCCATATGTGCATTGCACTAAAAGGTAAATGCCAGCGTTCAATAAAAGAAATGGAATTTATTTAGAAAGAACATGGTTGGGGGAATCCCAAAAGCCAATGAAAACCATATATCATTAGATTAGGTTTTATTTCAGGGACCACTGAAATTTACTAGAGTCAATGAGGAAAAGGGGCTTTTCTTCCATTTTCTTTCTCAGAATATCAGATGATTGAATCATCATCATGCGATTTCCTTTAAAATCTGCATATACATAGCTGACATTATTTTACCCCCCAAATTAAAAAAGAATGGTTCATTGAACAAAAATAAAAGTTATCGAGAATTTATGCTTCCCCCCGCCCCCATTGACCTCTTTTCCAGGCCAATTTATAACCAAGTTCCGTAAAAAAAAAATGTCAATTAGGTAGTACTCGAAACGTTTGTTTTTCGATCAGTTCAAAATATTCTTTACATGTAGTCGAGGCCTTATATAAATTAATTCAACCCACACACGGCCCACATACCTCAATGTGTTTTACATGACCCGACCACCCTCCTAAGCCAGGGCGAGATTATCAAATCTACGCGTCTTGGTGGAGGAACGGAGGATGCAACCGACTTGGATGCCTGAAAATAATATGTGCTGCCACAAATAAAATTATCCTCTTCATTTAAATGAGTATTGTGGAGTTATTTACTTTTTCTATATGAATTTACATGGCAAATCTTAGCCTATAAAAGGTTCAGAAAAGCTTCCTAGATTTTGGAAACTATGAATAACTGGTATTACTGTTTTAATTGAATACATCAACACGGGACACGATATATCAGATGACATACTTCTTACCCAAGCATTAGATCCATGTTCCTTCTTTATTATTTCTTGGCTTTGGAAGAACCTTGTAACAAAGTGACAATATTAACCTAAATTCCCTGCCGCCGCCGGCTGTAAACTTGTCGGCCTACTCTACTCTTTCTATAAGATTTGAAGAGAGTGGCAGCTCCTGCTGCAACACTGAAGGGATCCTCCACAAGCGCTTATATTAAGTAGATTATAGTACTGAGGAAGAAAACTAGATGACCACAAGGTTAACTGAGGAACATTGCCAACATCATTAGAGATATGGGGACTATAGTATATTGTTATAGAGTTAAAAAAAAAAAAAAGAAGAAGAAGAAGAAGAAGCTTGAGGTGTGTTCGTCCTTCTGACGATTCGCCCTGTATTTTTTAACTAGTAACATAATTATTATTCTGACAATTCGCTCAGGCGATTCGCCTTACTGTGATTACCAAGGTATATGACGAATGTACAGGACGGAAGACGAAGGACGATTGTATTGTATTTTGTGTTTCTGAAGATTGGCCTGCTTAGGGCCCGAGTTTTGTCTATAAAAGAGATCTATATTTCATGTTGTAGCATAATAAACCTAGTCGATTATGTTATCTACTAAAGAAGGCGATCTAGAGATACTGGCGAATAAGAATAGAAGGCGAGAAGCAACTATAATGCTTAGACGAAAGGTGAACACCATTTATTGAGACGAATACAGTACTATAGGACTTATTCAACTTCTCCATCACTTGAGCATCTGTGGGATGAACAACCAGTGGGGGAAGACTCCCTCCAGCTGATGGGCAAACGATTAGACGACAGCTAGGCGAAACCGTATCAATATAGGAGAGAGAAGGAGGAGGACCACACAGATTAAATTAAATTTCATTAAATTTATATTAAATATTAGTTGTTGTAATAGGAACTGGAATACGTTATTATCGCTCTTGTGCTACCACTGTAATGAGTCAACCGCTCGTCGTATGTGACGTTAAAATATATATGACGTGAGAGAACAAAATTGACGCAGCTATCCATTGGTCAAGGCTGCGTTGGATACCTTGCCATGGTCAAGGGGTAGGTGGAAACTGAGAGTTTTCAAACCCATGGATGATTTATTCAATATTTTGAGATAATATAATGATACAAACGTTTAGTATTTAATTAAGTCTATCGTTTAACCATTATATGTTGAAAACCCTGTAGTGGTATTGGGTAGTTCCGCCGCGATCCACCAGGTGAAACTACTATGTTTAGTGTTCTTAACTAATGCAGGCCTTAGTCCTTGTATGTTTTATTAATGTTCTATCATTCTTAGGCAGATCATTCAATAATATGAGAACTTGGTAAAATACATGGGTTTAGTCACTCTTTCGGACTATTCTTCTTCCCATTTGATGAATAAAATGAAGACTTCTGGCTAGGTAATATGATAAAATAATAGCTTATGATACCGACTGATAATTGAGTATCATCTTGTGACAATTATACATGTAGTCAATACCTGAAATGCTATTAGCGTGTCTGAGACCAGACTGGATAGTTGTCTTAGTTCATTCTCAGCAATATATCAACATATTCTTCATAATAATCTGTGTATTACATATCTAACTGAAGGATATATCAATGTAGGTCATATAAAGTATGATGGCTGCCGTGGTGCGTATTGAGGGCGTGGCACTGAAGCAGCAGGAATTATTTTATTTACAAATTATTGTTGGATCTTTCAAATATCAGATAATGGTCAGTTACCAATAAAATCAACATCAACAACTTTAATGTACTCTACATTTATTCATCATTTAATCTTCGACACTAACCACCAATTAATTATATGACAATAAAGCTACAATAATAATAATCATAACTATTTCAAATATATAGCAACAGCAACAATAATGAAAATAAAAAATCAGATAAATTTCCTTGGGAGTTTTTTTAGAATTCTTCACAGCAGAACTCTCTCATACTCCTCGCGAGAAAAATACATATATTTATAGGAACCAATGTTAGCCGGCATGGACCAAAACATTGATTGGGGTACAAATAGGGGATTTGCATGTCTCACTGCGCATGGCTATTACAGTCCATGCTGGGAGAGATTCAGTTCAGGCCTGATATACACTATTTGGCAACCTTTTTATCGAAAATTCCAAGAATGTTTTCACAAATATCGCAGCTTTTATAAATGATCTATAACAGCCAAATGCAAGGTGGGAAAGATGAAGTCTTCTTTTATGGAAATATGTCAAACGCATGGATATTAAATGAGATTACTGTTAAATATTCTATGTTAAACATTCTTTAGACACTGACATACAACTCCCATCAGTCCATGCAAATCAAGATTGAAGATGCGAATGCAAATCCGCTATTAAAGCTACATTTTCAGCTAGATATTACAACGACACACATCTTACTCATTACATCTTACCAAATTTACTCATATTATGACTTGTATGACTGAATTATTCAATATTCTGCTTCTGTTATGAAGTCACATTTGCAGAGAGAATAGGCAACAGTGAGTGGTAAAAAGTGAAGCGACCGCAGTAAAGAATTTCATCGGGTCTCAAAATAAAAATATGGAATTTTAGGAAGCCCTGTAGCAAAAGCAACCAAACAAAATGCAACAAATTTTTGGCTAAATGACCTTTGGATGGAAAAGAACGGAACCAAAAGTAGAAATTTTCTGACTGATGTAAACTGAGAATGCAGCTTTAACGTTTAGCTTTATCATTTCTTGTTAGCAAGATTAGCTGATAATGATTAGTCCTGTAATAAATGAGTATCTGGTTCATCTCCTTTACTCTTGCCTAGTTTTGGATCCTCATTTAGTTTAAACACTTTTTCTCCATCAGATATAATGGCAAAATGTAGATCACTAAAGGCAAAACTCCAACCCAACTGCTTCACATTCTTTACTACCCCTTCCTTTTCCATCCTCTTCCCAATAGCCTTAAACCTGCCACTACACGGGCAGGTTACAACCACGTCCAGAATATGGATAACCTTCATCAAGAATACAACCAGACACAAACCGATGTTGGCGAAAAAGATATTTGACTGATTGTCCTCCTCGTTGACAACACACTGGACGATATAACTGTGCACATTGGTTAACTGTCGTACTTCAAAATCACATAAAAATGCATCAAGGGATTCAGTGTCCCTTGTGGCTTCTAGAACATATTTGTGACTCATCAAACCAAGGATCAACCAAGCAACAGCCAACCCTAATTGAATGAGGACATAAACAGGAACTTTGAAATATCTTTTCAGAAGTTCTTTAGCAGACATCAGGCCAATCCTTGTCTGTGAATGCGAATTTGTAGTAGTGTACTTCAAAAATGCGAAGCTGATCAGGACGAGAAAGATTTCAATAGTCTGAAGTTGCAATAATTTTGGAATTTGTGATTCCTTTGCCACCTGTGTCCGAGGTGCCCGATTAAGTGTGTCCGAGAAGTCAACCGGGTAATGGTACATGCCTTTGGTTGAGCATATCGTATTAGCATACTTTAGATGGCTGACCTCCATGTGAGCAGGGCTCCAACAGGTGACACCTGCAAATGAAGAGATTGAGATGGGTTGGTAATAAAATGGAAGTTTTCCATAAATTCTATGGTTTTTGCAGTGGCGATTTGGGGGCAAATAGGATCAATGGTGCTATATGTTAGCCTCTTCCTATATATAGTTCTACCCAATACCACTATTTTATATTTTACTTTACATCTATGAACTCTAAAATACTTTCATAGTATTTTCGATGGACTGGATTGTAAGATATATCTTAATACTTTTATAAATCTGATGACTCTGTGAAATTACTCTGTCATATACTTTTTGTATCAACGAACCTAAGATTTACTTTTTTCATATTGTTGAGAATATTTTGTACCTGTGTATAAAATTGTTCATTGTCCTGAATAAAATATTTCTAAATCTAATCTAAATCTATCCTAAAGGCGTATGCCCATTACTACACGCGGAAATGTGATGTGATGCAGGAAAATGAGTCACAAGTCGCCAAATTGATATTTTTCAATTTTCATTCCCAAGATCTCTTCGTAGGACTCTTCGTCTTCAGCGTATGTACCCTATAGACATGGATGGGCCTTAAGATTTTTGTTTTCGTTCAAGATTCCAAATGATATTGAAGATCAAATAAAAAAGAAGTGGAATTCTGGCAGTGATCCGTAAAAATTGAATAAACCACAAAATAGAACATTTGTTCTACCAAGGGGATTAGCTGAGAATGCAACTTTAAAGACAAAACAAAGAAGCTTTGATATGCGATAATTTGAAGACTTTTATTAATGTACGTGCGGACATAGTATAACATTCTTTATGCATTATTATACCACTTCAAATTTGAGACTTGCATGTACGCACAGTTGAATATTCATACAAATGGAACCATAGGAGAGAAACCGTTGACGCCATAATGGCATAATTTACAGCACACAAATGATACATATATTGTAAAATATTGAAATGTTGTCTCACATACATAATGTTATAGTTTAACTGCTATCTTTGTATCATCTGAACAAACATGGAAAGATAATTTTTCTAGCAAGCCTACACATGGGTAAAATTCTCAGAATATCTATGTACAGTTCATCCAAATAACCCAAATTAAAGACATGAATAAGATCCAAACTACAGTTCAACAAAATCAAACAGACTTTTAGAATCAACACAATCCCAAATATGTATATTTTTAAATATTTCTTTTTGTCAATTTGTTGTCTTTCAAGTAATTCTGTTTCTAATGTGACAATCATGTGTTAGACACAGTCCCGGGATAATTTGAAAAACAAATTTCTTGTTTTTGAAAAGTAATTCTCTATCATTTTCCTCTCGATGTTTTTATTATGTCATTTCTTTTTCTATTAGATATTTGATCAGCCAGTACTGAGAAAAGTGTAATCATTCATAATGTCTATAGCTGAATAAAAATCTTAAAACAAACACATATATCCAGATATACATTCATATAATTCATCATTTCTGTAAATTAGAAAAAAATACTAAATGTGTAAAGCTGCCAATCATACATTTCTATGTGATCTGACCCACATGGACAATGGCAGGACAAAGTATTCATGGATGCGCGTTTGAAATAAGTATGACAGTTTGATCTTGTTAATCCCAACGATTCACTATAGAAAACATATTCCAAGTAATCACTTCTGAGACAATTTTTAATCATTTCTTTTAATGAAAATTCCCCATAATATCTGCAGCCAAGTTTTCCAATGAGAAGAACGCATGACATGTAAGGTTACATCATGTCATATGTATAATGGACCAATAAGACTCAAGGTAACATCTGGTCACGTGCACCAATGGTAGAAGAGAAGAAAGCCTAGGTGGCCAGTTAAGGTTTAATTAACGCAAATATGATGTGTTCCAGGAAAATGAGTCAGAAGTCAGAAGTCAGAAGGCATTTTTGGAGTGCCTATTGCTGTTGGTAGCAATCCTAAGGACTATTTTGTATTTAAAGTATAAGGAGTATAATTAACTATACTAGTGATATCGACCATCAAGAAATATTGCTAACATTTCTTTTTGTGCATGAACAAATATAGAAGTACTTAATTGGATATCCTAATGTTTACCACCATTGGAATCCACTTGATCTCATCTTAACTAATATGACAGTGGCTCAAAATACATTTTTTTGCGACTTAATTGCGAAGTAATCAAAAATAATTTTGTTATTACATTTGAAAGGCCAAATACATTTAACAAACAATGAATTTCAGAAAAACATGCTATCCACCATGAATGTTTGCACACGTATCCAATATGAATAACATATCAGATAAGCATAGATATATTCAATGCACAGTCCTGAAATTTGATAATGCATTCATGCAACTAGCAGCGCTAAGCATACCTAAAATTAGATTTTGTGAATATCACTTTGAAAAATATTAATTTTGTGACTTGTGACTCATTTACCTGTGACACACCACGTATGATATTAGCCCCTTTTTCAATGCTGACTGACAATTAACCCTCAATCTGAGCTAATCTTCTTTGTCTTTCTTCAGAATTCCATCTCCGCATGCAACCAGCGCGAAGTAAAGATCACTGAATACAAAACTAGATCCCAACTGATCCGTGCCCTTGATGATCTCTAGTTTGGCTAATCTTGCGCCAATGTTCTTCACTTTCCCGCACGGTGCCACACAGAATGCCACTACGACATGCACGAGCTTGATGACGGCAATAATAGCGCAGACGACAATGTTGATCATCATTGCCTGTGAGAAGCCTTCTTTTGCGCCATCAATACACTGGACTGTGAATCGCTGGATATTTCCAAGTTTCCTTATCATAAAATCACACATAAACACTGAAGCTGGTTCATCTAGCTCCTCTGAGGCGAGCTTCTGGTGAGAAAGACCGGCGAAGATCACCCAAACAATTGCAATTCCAACTTGCAGTATTATATAAACAGGAACCTTGCAGTATGATTTCATTGATATTTCTGGAGCGAGGGCATCCAATTTGGCAGAGGCCAACATGGTGGTTGTTAGATGAAAGGCCAAGAGGGCGAATAGTATTTCCCCTATGTAGAACCGAAGGATTGTATTTTGCTTGGCTCCATTATCCTCATTCTTATCTTCATATTTGGGCTCATTTTCTTCAGGTATGTATGATTCAGATGGTAGATAGCGAGAAGAGGCATTTGACGACCCACACACTGCGTTTGTATATTCTACATGGTTAGGTGCGAATTGACTCGGACACCAGCAACTAACTCCTGAAAATAATACATAATCTAATGTTAAGGATGAATGAATTGTGATGTGTCACAGGAAATGAGTCACAAGTCGCAAAACTTATATTCTTAAAACTGATTTATTCACAAGAACCCCTGCTCAGAATGTTGGAATTTTTGGGGTGTTTATAGCGCTGCAAGTAGCATAAATACAAATACTAAATTTGAAGACTGTATCAAACATATCTGAGGTTATCCTAAGGAGTGTATTTTACTACTTTACTAGTTATTGACCATCAAGAACTATTGCTGACATTATTTCATGTATACAAAAATAAGGTACTATAGCAAGAACAGCATAGTGTCGCGTATGAGGGGGGCTATATTCTCCGAGTATGGCCGAAAACTATGAGGCCGTAGGCCAAGTTGTTTTTCGGCCATACAAGGAGAATATAGGCCCCCGAAGACGTGATACTGTGCTATTCTTGCTTTTATTCCATGATTCTTAACTTATTACAACTTTATTTGATTTATTTCATCAAATTGTGTTGTCCGCATAGCTCACCGATAGTCTCGAACGGTTGTGACGTCACTGTACAATACACAGAGTTTATATTGTCCACCTTGTGAGCGGCAAGTATATCGATTATATTGTATGCTCACGGCCAAATCATGGAATAATTAGCTAGTACTTATTAGATGTCCTAATATGTAACATCATTGGAATACCCTTGATCTCATCTTTTCAAATATAATTTCTCTAATTGCATTCATCTTCAATAAGTGGACGAAAAACATATCTGATCGCGCTATCCTCCTACCTATCTCTATTTTCTATTCCTAATAATGTTTTCATACTGGCATAGTTTAGTTAACAGGAGTTAAACCGGTGTCAGTTTGTGTTGTTCACCACACATACTACATTTATCAACTTATCCATGACTGCAGATACAGTGGAACCTCTCTATTGAGACCACCCTTGGGACTGAACTATTGGTGGTCTCATAGCGAGGAGCTCTCATTATCTAATAAGAGGAAAGCAATTCGGACTGAGAGAAACTGGTATTAAGAGGGGTGGTCTCTATAAAGAGGTGGTCTTTACGCAAAGCTATGTGAGGTTCGAGTGTTATTACTATTTTTATTTATCGACCAAGACAAGTCTTTAAAGTCAATGACTTGTTCGTATTTTCATCCAGAGTTAAGCTGGCCAGGGGGTATTTCACAAGGAAATTCAACGAACGAACGGGATTCCCTTCTCATTGGGGTCTACGAACGAGTAGGAATAGCCACGTACGATTAACCCTCTGTTGTAAATTAAAGGGCTGATAAGGAGGGGGAGGGGGGGTCTTGATTTCTCCTGTCACTACCCAGAAACAACAATTGTTGTTTGTCACTAAGAAAATTCTCTTGTCGTTTGTCACTTATTTATTGCCCTGTTTGTAATGTCCCAACGAACGAGCTGCTATGAACTAGTTGTGCAACAGGTTCTCGTTCTTAGGGCAAGGAATGACCCTAGATTTCCCCAGTGATGCCACCTGGTGATTCGTATTGGTGTCATGAAGCCTGTTACAACCTTGCCATTCAGGCATTATAGTCATTTGTTATTGGGTGGTTAGATTATGAGGTTGTGGTTGTGAGATGTGTCTATGGCTCCCGTGAACCAGGCAGAGGCAAAGCTGAGGCCTGGTTTCAGGAGCCGTAGACACGCCAAAGGACCACAACCGAATGATCTAATGGCTTTAGTTCCGTTTTGTTGGGCTGTTACTGTCATTAACAACAAATTATTACTGTCATTAGCAATTATTACTGTCATTAACAACAAATTATAAATGACTTCTAAGCAAAATGAACCGGTGGAAAGCAATGGTCTTGCCATTTTGAGCCGGAAGCAGACGTCCAACACTAGTACAACTGGTCTGTATGCGTACAACTGTCCCAGCCAGACCAACACTAGTACAACTGGTCTGTATGCGTACAACTGTCCCAGCCAGACCAACACTAGTACAACTGGTCTGTATGCGTACAACTGTCCCAGCCAGACCAACACTAGTACAAGTGGTCTGTATGCGTACAACTGTCCCAGCCAGCCCAACAAACGGAGACTAAACTATTATAGATTGAAGGTCTGGGACCACCAAAGGATTTTTTTTATTCCATACTTTATATTTCAGCACTTTAATATAGCACATAATTCGGTCCTTTAAGATTTTGTCATATACTGACACCAGACGCCGTCGGAAAAGGAGGCCGGGGTCGACACAACACTGGTGTAGCATATGCCTATATATATATATATAGTATGTGATCGGTAAACATTATAAATGAACGCCATCTTATTTAAAGCAGCTTAATCATTGAGAAAAACATTCATATTAAAGTACTAGGTAGACAAAATGATTCCCAAGATGGAATTTTCATACATCAAGCCCCTCAAATCCCCACTCCCATAGAGATTGGCCTGGCCTGGGTGCGATGTGTTGAATAAAATGGCAAAAGTAAAGAAGAAAACCGTTGATACGCCTTATACCAGGTGGCACTATCGGCATTCTAGGAAAAACAAATTATGTGATGTGTTACAGGAAGTTGCAAGTTGCAAAAAATGATATTTTTCCAAAATAACCCTTGTCTAGAATATTTATAAGTAACATGGATACATGTGCCACATTTCAGGACTGTATATTGAATAGATCTATGCAAATCTGAGGTTATCCTAAGAAGTATATAACTATACTTTAATATGGTAAGTGACCATCAAGAAATATGGCTAACTTTTTTCATGCATAAACAATTATTGGATGTCATAATGTTTACCGTCATTGGAATTTTCTTGATTACACTTATCAGCTGTCCTGATGTTTATCATCATTAGAATCTGCCTGAACATCTTCCCAAATATGATGATATCTCAAAATCCATTTTTTCCGACTTCTGACTCATTTCTCTGTAACACATCACATATATACCTCGTGTATGGGTCAGATTTTCAGAAAATGCACAATTGGCAGCTATACACATTTAGTAAATTCTGCTAAATTAAGCTGCAATTTGGCCAATATTAGGTAAATTCGAGTATACTGCATTGCATTGATTCTATCAATCTGTTTTGTTAGGTTGAACTGTATTTTGAACTTTATTTTCGTCTGAAATTTGGGTTATTTCAGAGAATTTGTGAAAATGAATTGTACATTTTCTGAAAATCTGACCCGTATACATTACAAACCTATACTAACCGCCATTCTTGGTGCTGTACACTGCATACCCAGTGGTGGCAACCAGCAGGAAGAGGATGAACTTATCTATCCACATGTCTCCCGTCATCGTGATGAGGTTTTTATACAACCTTCCGCAAAATATGTCACTCCTGAAAGGTGAATGCACAGTCAGAGATGTTCCGTTTAAAACCTATCCCCCAAAACCATAAAACCTATCCCAAATATGTGATTGAGTCACTAGGCTTGAGATAATTATCCTAACAAATATTACTCATACACATCTACAACAACAAAACACGAATTAGAGCATGAAAATAGATATGCATCAGGTCGCCTAACAATGTAGAATGGTAACAAGTATGTTAAATTAGGCTGACATATGATGAATACTCGATTCTTTATATATATCTGGGGTTGCGTTGATACTAAATATCTGTTTGCTTTGAACTATACTTGGAGCATAGTTTTCGTCTCAAATTTGGATCATTTGAGAGGACTTATAAAGGCAAATTATACATTTTTGGACGACTTAATACACGACATATAAAATAGGACATATCTTCGATTTTGAATTGTGTCACTTTATAATCTTGGGTCCTGCGAATATACAATAATAAAGAGGGGTCAAACTCAAATTTAGTAATATTTACAATTTGTGATATATGTTACTGAAAAATGAGTCATAGTAGCAAAAAATGGATTCTGAGATATCGTTACATGCATTCGGATAGCAGGGGTGGCCGGACGCGATTCTCTGTCTAGCATTCGGACAGATGAAGTGGATTCCAATGATGGTAAACAATAGGATATTTAAAACAACAAAACAAAAACAAACAAACAAAAAACAATAGGATATCTAATACTTTTATATTTTGTTTTTCTTTGTTTGAAAAGAAAAGGTTGCAATATTTCTGGCTGGACACAATTTAATACTAGTAAAGTAGCTTAATAGATTCCATAGGATCACTAGAGAAAGGATATATCTAATACACTGTCTTTGCTATATACATTTGGTATGTAAATCCATACGACTAAAGGCACTATATAATTTTCTCAAACATGAGAACGTTCCTATACAAAGAGATCTTATGAATAAAACATTTTGAAAAAATGCAATTCCTGTATAAACCTTTGTGTTGTAGTTGTCGGGACATAGCTTTGGGGTGATGACCGTATCGCCCCCTACCCTTGCACCACTGACCCCAACTGACCCCTGAGCTCACCCCAGGGTCATATTTATATAGGCACCGTATGAAGTACGTCCATGGTGGACAATAGGGAGTTTCGACAGACGCTCCTCAGGAGCAAACCCGTACCTATCAGCGTGGAACTAGGTCACTATGTCAGATTATGCATAGGTAATGAGGGTCGATAGCGGCCTCCACTGAGGAATATACGTAAGAAAGCCACTTGTTGCGGGCATTATACCTAAGTATATGACGAACTATCTAGCCATTTTACATGTTAAAAAAAGGTTTGGGATCAATATTAAACATGTTGTTGATGTCCTTGCCTAGCAAGTTTGGCGATAGTTTACCCTTTTATCGCAGAAAGCATGGCTTAAAAAAAACACTACTATAGCGTCGGAGACCGGTCAGAGACCGCCATCTTGGGTGCCGACCTGACGGGCTCTCCCTGAGTTTACTCGGTAAGCACACCAACGGCAAGGCGTCGGTCTTGCGTGCGTGTAGGGTTGTCTGCTGAAACTAAATGTGATGCTCCGGTATGCCCAGCTCACGCATCCCTATTGCAATAAGGATACGGATACGTTTGCGGATAGGTGAGCAGTGTCGAAACTCCCTAATACGTCTTTACATTTGAGTATTTGCGTTTGTTAAATGTCTGGCCTAAAGTGAATAAAAAGAAATGTATAGTGGGACACCACGAAGGATCGGGCGCAATGACAGTCCCAGCCTTCTATTTATCCCACATACATAGCATTTGTGTAAATATCCCTAGCATTAAACAAGGTCACCATAATATGGAGTGTCATTTATTCCTGAATTGTGGATATTATTACGTCATTGTGAATCACAGGAACTAGGGATGCGTCATGACCCATCCCTCTTGTTCTGAATTGTATTTTGTTAACTGATGCTTTTGAAGTATCTAAAAATAGATAAAGTAATAAATAAACAGCATAATTAGCAATTTTGTAAATACTCGGATGCTAATAATAGGTGGGTGACTAGTTCGTCTGTACCCCTGTTATTATAATATATACATATATAAAGTATGTAAGCGGGAAGGATTGTGTATGTGGTGTATGTGTATAATATGTTGCCATGACAATGCTATATTTAGCCACACTGGCTACAAACCTCTCAGCCCGTTTGATCATTCATTCTATTCTATTCATCCCATATTAGGATGCATATGGGTCAGATTTTCAGAAAATGTACGATTCGCCTTCGCCAATCTTCTCAAATAACCCAAATTTTAGACGAAAATAAAGTTCAAATCACAGTTCAACCTAACCAAACAGATTGCTAGAATCAATGCAATGCCGAATATACTCGAATTTACCTAGTATTGACCAAATTGTAGCCTAATTTAGCAGAATTTACTAGATGTATACAGCTGCCAATTGTACATTTTCTGAAAATCTGACCGAAATACTCCAGGGCCAGGAAAGTCCATAGCGCAGTAGGCGTCCACTCACTGACCTGGCATACAATTCTTATTTGATCTTAGAGGCTGTGAGCCTAGACTGAAAATACAAATAAAAACGAATCGATTTGTTGGCTTGAGTCATATTATATTATACGGGAGAAATCGGCAGAAAATGTACAATTCACCTTCACCAATCCTCACAAATAACCCACATTAAGGACAAAAATAAGCTTCAAAATGTAGTTTCACACAATAGAACTGATGCTTCAAATCAATGCGATACCAAATATACTCAGATATACCCGGTATTCTTCATTTTTCAGCCTAATTTAGGAGAATTTCTTAAATGTGTAGAGCTGCCAACTGTCCATTTTCAGAAAATCTGACCCATATAATATTATACTGAATATAATATATAAATGATGTAATATTATATTGTATGGCTGTGTGTGTAATATACACATTGCCAAGCATGTGTATATTATGTGTATGGTTGAAGAATAAAAATGTCTATACGATGAACTTACGCTGCTGCCAAGTGTTGTCAAGCTGTCTGTGCTGTGGAGAGGTCACAACTAAACTAGTCTAGGGGTAAGTCAGCTGTACATCATCTAGCCCCAGTTATACTCAACTCAGCCATCATCTTTAGGGAAGGGGGGGACTGGGGGTTTGTGCCCCCTACCCTATGTGTTCTTTTGTATTTTCTTGTAATTTTGGATTTGGAACAGCATTTATTTATCAATTAATTATTAATTAAGTCGATCAAAATTTACATGTGGAACAATATTCTGATGGTACTATAGGATCTGGATTTTGGTTCTAACCAAATCATTAGCCTGGCTAGTGAGCCATGTAAGGAGGACCTCGCCTAGGAACCTCAAAATTTGAAATCTTAGCTTATAGAATTGTCCATACCTTATGTAAAGTATAGAGAAGGAGAAACACTAATTAAAGAACAATGTAAAAACTACATATAATATTCAACGTGATTGGACGTCTACTTCGCTAATCGGTTTCCTGGCCTAGGACTAGGCGTTCCAATGGGATTCTTAATGGCATTTTGCGGTCTTGAGGCGAGAGGCTTTCCCTTCGTTTGAAGGGACTGTCTCATCTTTGGACCTAGACTGTGTATAGAGAATTAATGACATTATTGTTCCAAACATCTTTAATTCATGGTCAGACTGACAGACATGCCTGGCAGAAGTCAACTTCAAATTCCTGTATTTTGATGTATTTTTATATTTACGTTAATTTAACTTATTCATATCTGACTAGAGTGGAGGCCAATGTACAGCTGCACCCCCCTCCCCCCCCCCCCCCCACACACACACACTTCCCACTGCCCCGCCCCCTACATACCAAGCATTTGTATATGGGCCTCTTTGGAACAGCATACTGAACGTACCATCCAAAACACTACAACCTTAAAGGGAGGCAAGTGAGTTAGATTTTCAGAAAATGTACAATTGGCAGCTCTACACATTAAGGAAATTTTGCTAAATTAGGCTGAAAAATGAAGAATACCGGGTATATCTCAGTGTATTTCGTATCAGATTGATTAAAAGTATCAGTTCTGTTATGTTGAACTGCATTTTGAAGCTCATTGTTGTCTTAAATGTGGGTTATTCTAGAGGATTGGTGAAGGCGAATTGTACATTTTCTGAAAATCTGACCCAAGTAGTCCCTTCCCTGGGTCACCTCCCACCCCTAGCCCACATCGCAGCCTCCATCCCTGATCTCGTGGGGAGTAGAGATGAATAATTGGTCTACTCTCACCCCCAGCTCGTTTTTTAATGTATAGTTATCATGGCTTGTTTATAAGGCTACGTATATATGCCCCCATGATACAAGTGGAAATACGACAACATGTACTACGTGTGCTCTATTTGTTTTAATTAGCTTAATTTAATTCTCTTCTACCTCATATGGGTCAGATTTTCTGAAAATGCACAATTGGCACCTCTACACATTTAGGAAATTCTGCTAAATTAGGCTGAAATATGATGAATACCAGGTATATCTGAGTATATTTGGGATTGTATTGATTTATAGTATCAGTTCTGTTATGTTAAACTGCATTCTGACGCTCATTTTTGTCTTAAAAGTGGGTTATTTGAGAAGATTGCTGAGGGTGAATTGTACATTTTCTGAAAATCTGACCCATATATGAACACTTATATTAATAGGGTCATATTTTCAGAAAATGTACAATTCAATTTCGCCAATCTTCTCAAATAGCCCAAATTTCAGATGAAAATAAAGTTCAAAATACAGTTTAACCTAACTAAACAGATTGCTAGAATCAATCCAATGCCGAATATACTCGAATTTACCTAGTATTGGCCAAATTGCAGCCTAATTTAGCCTAATTTACTAAATCTGTACAGCTGCCAATTGTACATTTTCGGAAAATCTGACCCAATAGTGTTATAGGTAAAGTAGAGGCTCGGAAGAACTGTCAACGACAGAGACTTGTGACCCATTTCACCACGTATACCATGTACGAGAATAAAATGGAAAAATAAAGTTTCAATACATGTATTATATATGTCTGGCGATGCATGCATCGGTGGCCCCATTTTTAACAGTATCCTAGGGCGCCCGGGCCAAAAGGGTTGTATCCATATAAGGCGCGAAATTTCAAACTAAGGTGGTAGCTACCAGATACAACCTTATTGCTCGGAAGAAATCAGGGGCCCTGTAGATACAACCTTATTGAATTGGGCTCTGTAGGCGTTTGTATTGGGAGAGCAGATACAACACTTTTGCATGGACAAGTTCTTAGCTATGGGACCCCAAAAGTGAAGAAACACACATTTGGCCAATTTGTCAGTTACAACCTTTTTGCACTGACGCGACGATTAATATCTCCAAGTTTAAGACAAAACTATGCTCAAAATACAGTCAAACACAACCAAAGCTTTGTTTACACAAAACAAGACAGAAAACAATGGAATATTCCCAGCATTTAGTATTTTTTGCAAAATTTAACAGAATTTACCAAAACCTATTCAGTGGTTAATTGTATACTTTTTAACTTTTAGGCGACCTGGGGTCCATGAAAAATGAGGTTGCATGGTGCGTTAATCATCATGGCATTTTCTGTTCATCGTATTGTTTGAGTTTAGAGTGTGTAATTCACTTGTGTATAGTTTGGCTGTGCACCAACAGATACTCAGTATTATGTATGTGGACCTCATTAACATCCATTAGAAAAGAGACAATTTGGGGCATCACAAATAGCAGCTAATTGCTTCAGGGTCCTCTGTGGTACAGGGGAAAGGTGTGTGTGTGTGTGGGGGGGGGGGTGGGGTGAGTAGTATATGTACCGATCCAGTATACGTTGTTTACACTTGCTGCTTGATTATCCATGCTGTTTGATGTGACACCGTATACTGGAGCGGTACAATAAAATAGAAAAGATGAACTTTTTGTTTATTTGCAATAAAATATAACTAAAACAGAGCAGAAATGAAAACAAAGGGATTTAATTTGACACGTTCAAAGACACTCTACAGTTTACAGATGTAGTTCGATGATACTGAACCGTTTTTGAATTCATGTGTAGATTCTACATACAGTATAGTTTTATTTTCGGCCAAGAAATGAAGTAGGCCCCCATAGCTCGAAGCACCGTCAAGTTTCTGTCGGAGATCTGTCGAAGTGGGTCAAATTGTCAGAAAATGTACAATTCGCCTTCACCAATCCTCTCAAATAACCCACATTTAAGACAAAAATAAGTTTTAAAATGCAGTTTAACATAACAGAAATGATACTTTAAATCAATGCAATACCAAATGTGATGTGTTCCAGGATAATGTGTCACAAGTCGCAAAATTGATATTTTTCAAAGTGTCTCTTTTACAAGATCCCTTTAATGAAATGTTCTGATTTTTAAGGTGTTTAGCACTGATAGTCGTATGAATCCATGTACCAAATTTGGGGACATTGTGCTAAATAAAGTGACACATTTTCCTGGAACACATCACATTTGGTATTGCATTGATTTCCCGGATTGATTTATATCCTTGCATTTTGAAGGCCTTCGTATGGAGTATATTTAGTTATTTTACTGGTAATTTCCCATCCAGGAACATTGCAAACCTTTCTTTTTCAAAAATTACAATATCAAACTTAAAATATAGAAATGCTTATTAGGTTCCCAGTGTTTACTATTGTTGGAATCAACTTGATCTCCTCTTTTCAAATATGATGATATTGTAGCAGGGAGCTGATGTCTGACTAGTGTAAAGAAGTCTAAGGGTTTTTAGCCCATAGGTTCAGTAAGATGAAGAAGTGAGACAAGAAGTCCGAGGTTGTAGTTCGTCTGGATTCGGCCTAGGCGGTGGTGACTCAGCGAGTACCTAGGTCCGAGTCTTTCACTTTATTTTATACTCCAAAATCATGAATTATTCATATAATCAAACCCAGGAAATATTCCACTGGCTCTGCCCCTTCCCTCTAATTGGCTGAGGGAGAGAGAATCTTCTTTGCCCACACGCCCACACAGCCCATAGGTTCAGTAAGATGAAGAAGTGAGACAAGAAGTCCGAGGTTGTAGTTCGTCTGGATTCGGCCTAGGCGGTGGTGACTCAGCGAGTACCTAGGTCCGAGTCTTTCCCTTTATTTTATACTCCAAAATCATGAATTATTCATATAATCAAACCCAGGAAATATTCCACTGGCTCTTCCCCTTCCCTCTAATTGGCTGAGGGAGAGAGAATCTTCTTTGCCCACACGCCGACCTCTGCACCCCATGCAGAGACCATAAATGGAGTGCATGCAAGTTGGATCCCTCTCCTCAGCCTTCCCCCTCCCACCCCTTACTCATAGATCCCAAGGCTCGTGCCGGCCCCCCCTCCCTCTTAGCCCTTCCCCCCTCTTGATAAACCCAGAGCAGTGTATACAGTAATTAGGTCGGGCTGGGGGAGGCGGGGTGAGCCCTGAGTGGCTCATCTCCCCCTCCCTCCTGGCCAGGCCATGTGTGGCGTGCATGCCCCGACCATGATCAGGGCTAAATAGGTCGGATCTTGGGTCTAAAGATTTCAGTTCTTTACACTAGATCGAGCACGGGCCGAACCGTCTGAACCCCAAGGTCACGAGTACCTTTTCTACTTAAGTCGCTTATATCGCTAAGTCCCTCTTCTGTGCTAAGCTGCCGCGCTACCCCTGATAGCTGACCATTGGAATAGACTATGTAATTGAGCCTAACTTAGAACGGACTTAGAACAACTTTGGGACGAATCGGCCCCCAGTAACCAATCATCTCCTCCTCTTCCTCCTAGCGGTCAAATAACAAATACCATTAATTCCCACTCCAACAATATCTTAGAATCCATATTTTGCGACTTAGGACTCATTTCCCTAAAACAGATCACAAATATACTCAGATATACCCGATATTCATCATTTTTAAGACTAATTTAGGAGAATTTATTAAATGTGTAGAGCTGCCAATTGTACATTTTCAGAAAATATGACCCATTATATAAGAATGTCCCTTAGAGTATGAACTTATCTTTCAATTGATATATTGTACACATCTCTCTGAATAGCATTACAATTCTACATCCAAACAACTCATTTTAGAATGCACACGATAACATTTTTTTTTATTTTCCCACCCTAGCTATTAAAAATGACACAAACTGAATCTTGACATAATGAGATTCTTAACCGGTCCCGATTGTACCACCTTTCATAACAGTATGTCCCCATGTGTTGTCCTGCTTTTGGTTTGAATTCATGGGTAGACAAACCCTCTTACTAGCTGTAAACAGGAGTACATTGATTTTACATTTTCTGAAGATCTGACCCACATTGTTTTGGCCCCTACTACTATGACCTACTGACCCGGGTTCGATGAGTAACTCCACCACTACCCATGCAAGTGAGTGACTCTCCATTGTATTGGTGTCATCCTCACAGATAATGCACTTGTCAATAGGGCGATTGCATAGCCGCAATTTTACATCTTGAAAGCAGCGATTCCACTGGACCGCTTGTATCTGTGATCATGGCTTGCTCTTGCTTCGTTTCTTCACAGTAGTATAGTATTTGCTCTATGTTCACTTTTATTTTTAGCGCAATACAAGTGCAGAGCAATTATACTGGTTCGCTTGTTTCCTTATAAATCCAAAGCCAATAGTAATTCCATCGGTTCGCTTTCATTGTGCTATTTATTGGACGGCTACTTAAAAGAGGCAGAAAAAGCACTGTGTACTTGCGCTCAAATCAAACACAACAGATATTAGTGCAACGTCCAACAGAAGCCCCAACGTCAGTTTGTAAGAGTGTTTAACCAGCCACCTTCTCCAGGGTGACTCACTTGTGGACATATAGCAGTGAGGTCATTGCGTTAACGCATGCTGATGTCAGTTTCTGCCACATGGTAGAAATAGTGTTAAAATGGAGAGAGTACAAAAGCTTTATGTTTATATGCACTTATTCAGCCAAGAACAGTAGTATGTATGGCAAGCCATTTGTGTAATAATTCGAGAAACACTGTTTATCGGTTGATGAACACTGTTTATCAACCTAAAACACTGTTTTTCAATTGAAAATCTCTCTTTATCGACTGATAAACAATGTTTCATTGTGAGAAACACTGTTTATCTAGGAAAAAGACTGTTTCTCACATTAAATAGTTTGTTTATCCAACTTTAGCTTAGAAAGTACCATTGGCACTTGATATACAACATTTTCCAAATAACTATGTTTATCGAGGAGAAACACTGTTTTACACTGAGAAATTGATACTGTTTTAGCACTATAAACACTGATTATCGTTTGATTAACACTGTTTTTCAAGGTAAAACATTGTTTTTCAATTAAAAAACAGTAAAAATATTTTTCAATTGAACAACAGTGTTTATCGACCTATACAAAGTGTTTAACGAATTATTACACAAATGGCTTGCCATAGTATGGACTCTTAAGGCAACAACATGTGATATCTGTGAGTCATAAGTTGCAAAATATATATATTTTTCGAGGCGTTTTGTAGAAAAACACTCAGGATGACTGTTCTCATTTTAATGGTATCTAGTTTAAATTGCATGGGCACATACATGTACCAAATCTCAAGACAGTTAAGGGGTCATTCAAAAATTACGTAACACTTTTTTGCCTCAAAATTTACCCCCCCCCCCCTGCGTTACGCCCCGCAATGTTATAGTATGGGACCATCTGACCCCCCCCCCCCCCTCCCCCGAGCGTTACATAATTTTTGAATGACCCCGTATTAAATATATCTGGGCTGCATTTCGTAGATCGTCCTATGGAGTATACATAGTATTCACTGACGTCACGGCGCTCGCCGCGGCTTGCCATAATGTGGGTCAACTTTAGCTGGACATGAGTGCTCCAAGCGTCAAAAATGCAGTTTTCACCTCCGAAAGTTTTAGAGAATGTTATATAAAGTATACTGATAGGTTATATGGTCATTTTGTAGTGTGTCATGATGGAATAATAAGTATAATTGCCATTAGCAAACATTTGAAACGGGAAATCCTGTTGATCTAGTGTCTCCCGCTATCTATGCTGCCACACATTATGGCTGCCAGTGAGGATAGCCGCTGACTGGGGTGACGTCATGTGAATACTATGTATATAGCTACTTTACTAGTACACCCATAATACTGTGAATAAGAGCGTAAAGCAACCAATCTCACTCACTCACTCAGACAAGTTTGTATAATGAAAGAGCTGCCACCTGGCGAGTGACGGGCGTATACAGGACTAGAGAGCTCGCAGGGCCACCTGGTGATAAGGATATGCACCGCACTGATGGCTGCAAGTCTGGATCGAGGAAAGAAGGAAAGTCTGGAGCAGTGAGCATACAATCGACAACTCAATATACTAATATATACCAATATAGGTGAAAACAGATAGAGAACGGAACCTTCAACTCCCATAAACCCTGTCCCATCTCATTTCATTTATCAGTGATCTATATGTATCGCAAAACTGTTTGAAAGTCTCAAGCCAGGAATATCATCGTGGCTGATATGCGGCTGATATGTGTAATGATTTATATTAATACATTCTAAGGTAGGGCATCACATTCTCCCAGCTTAATATAATAATTCGTTTCCTACATGCAAAGACTTATATACATTGTACAGATCTCTAACTACATTTGCTTTTGTCACATTATTTTGTCAAATTATGAATATGAAATGAGTGATGTTACAGACTATATGAATTATATTCGTTGAAGTGAGCAGGTGGAGGATTAATTACGCTCAAGATGTGATATTGACTGACAAAATGATTAATAAATACCTTGATTTTGTATAACTCAAACATTCAATCGGGGTTCCCTTTATATTGGATTATCCATGGTAACCACCCAGGCAGTTGGCCTTTACAAAATATGCAATTCTATTTACAATTATCATGCGGATAAATATATTCGTAGTTCTACATCGATTGTATATTGTGTATGTGTAATTATATGTGTAATATAGAACATTTTCAGGCTAGGCTAACCTTGAAGCAATTAAACTAGACTCATTGTCAAATTATATTTTTATTATATAATCAGGCAAATTTGTTTGGTCCTGGGTAAGACCATACTGTGCCTTTCTGTCTCTCCCTTCTTCTCTATCTCTATTTCTTGGGTATGATCATAAAGTGCCCCCCTCTCAGCTCTCCCGCCCTTGATATAACCTTAAATGTGTTGATAAGGGCGTAAAGCAACCACTCTCACTCACTCACTCCCTCTCAGCTCTCCCGCCCTTGATATAACCTTAAATGTGTTGATAAGGGCGTAAAGCAACCAATCTCACTCACTCTTTCTACATCGATTGTATATTGTGTATGTGTAATTATATGTGTAAATATAGAACATTTTCAGGCTAGGCTAACCTTGAAGCAATTAAACTAGACATCAATTCGTTGACGTACTGCCACGTATACAAGGCTGCATAGTCTACTAAATCACAAGAAAAACAGCACCATAATATTCGAAACGCCCTAACACATAATATCTATAAAGATCGTGATGCAAATCTCTCTGGTTATCCTCCAGATCATTCTATGAGACTTGAAATTTATTTTCTTGACTATCAAAACGTATCTAAATGTCCATTAATTGTCTATTTTCTATTTTGCAATGATGGACCATGTATAAAAGTATGTAAAACAGATAAATTATGTAAACTTCTTCCGAACTTGGACAACAAAACATGAAAATAATTAATACCAATCCATAATACTTTGTGATCATGTGTTTATTATTCTGTGACAAGTTATAGTATTAAAATCATTGGTACAAAGGTAGCCAATGCAGAAACTACAATAAATCCATAGTCCTTTGACCCATTCAGGGCGAGCGGGAAAACTGTGTTATCCGGTGAGAACAGACGTTGACAACGCTATGGGAGCGCGTATACAATGTAGCAATGGTGTCTATAGATATATATATGTACGACGTTGTCAACCCCAACGTCATAGACCCACTAGGCGAGGACTTGCGCATATTGACGTCGCAGTAAATACAGGTCAACTAATGAGCTGAATATTGCACGAGTTATGTAGCAACGAGTGCAAAATTCTAAGTGACTAAAACCAACGAGTTAGTTAACAGATTTATTATACATCCTTTCAATCGTGAAAATAGAAAAAAATTGAGTCATGAATTTGAATTTTACCGGTAATCTTAGTAAAAAAAACCCAGATTGGTTGCCATGACAACACCACGTAAATCACTAGTGAAATACGCACTATCCGTAAATCACTCTAGATACGTTGTTTTCAGAGCAATGCGTGTATAAATATGTATAATAACACATATTCATTGATTCTCTACAATTCCATTATTCTAACACAAAATATTCTTAAACCCAGAATTATAATAGAGGAGATGCTACTTGTTGTGGATTTTAAGTGCAGGATGTCACAATATGTGGTGTTTTACTGTGTAGACTATCCCTCATGATTATACCAATACACTGGCAACTAAATATAAACTACCAACTACACTACTGCTACTACTACTGTTAACAATTACTTGTTTTCTTTGTGCAATTTAATACTAACATAAAATTGACCTGATGAAGAGCATATAACGCTCGAAAGCTAGTGAAAATAAATATTACCCAGAAAACCTACACATTTGGGATTTTTCCTCACTATTAGAACCACTTTAACTACCACTACCGGGATCCCCACTATACAAGCGATATTCCCTCCAACTTCGCTTCTTTAACATAAAATTGGTGAAACATGGATGTTTGTATAAAAGGTGTCACAACTATAAATAGCACATTTATATACCGCTTATCTATTACATAACATTGTGTAACTTTATTAATTATCATTAACATTCACATTCCTTTATTAGTTATGGTTGTGTATAATCTATAATACACCACCACCTCACAGGGGGCGCTAGGGGTTAGCCATTTACATTTGTCTCATTTTCGAGTCATTTTATGTTTAATGTCACTTATATCTTCACCTCTGGGACTCAGATTTCTTTTAAACTCACACATATAGTTATTGATACAATTCCCTTTCGATTGGTGAAAGAATTAGAGGCATGGGTGGCGGTCTTAAGCTAGTGTATATTTACGGCGAAAATGGTTTTCGCACGGGCCACGATTCGTCCAGACAACTGTTCATCCATACTATACCTGTTTACTTATTGCCTTGAACCATCCAGTGGCTATAACAACATAAGGCAGAGACTAAACTGATTAATAAACTCCATTTCAGGGTCTCAATGTCAGTGGTTAATTCATTGCTGGCAGGCAGGGTAATAAGCTGGGGCATTTTTTCTCTAACAAAGAATCTGTCTTCAGGACTGCTCCAATACTTGAAGAACCCTAAAGAAGCTATGTAGAACTCAAAATAAATCACTTCATCTGCAGTCCAAAATGTATTCTACTCATATCTACACCATACCTACTCATCTTACCTTACCAAAGTGAATTAATCGGCTTTAGCAATAAAATAAATCGTAAAACAGAAACGTATTTTGATACTGAAAGATATCTCGAACTTGACCCGACTTAAACAGTCAGTACACCATTAACTATTGTTGTATCATCTACTACTATTTGTTCGAATGTCTCATCTGTATGTAATCATTCTCCATTTCATCTCATGTCTTAAACTACTTTTTAATAACTCATGAAAATTGATTTTGTAACAATTTGTGTTACCTATAAGATTTAATCCCGAACGCGGCACCCTCTGGGAGAACTAGTTTCTAGATTTAGAGTAACCGCATTGTACTATACCATTTGCAATAAAAGGATTTTTGAATTGAATTGAATTGAATTAACCCAGATTTAAGGGGTTGTGCCTTGCTCCTTTGTATGGCCCTTTGTATGGTCCAGGTTGATATGGAAGTGGAAAACGTTGTGGCAGTGGTAGTGGAGGAGGAAGTGGAAGAGGACGAGCAGGAGGTGGAAGAGACGGTGGATAGGGTCTGGACCTCATCATGCAGATAATAAGATTGAGCATTAGCAGAATGCCACACATGACCAGGGAGATTATTGCCAACACCATAGCTGTATAGGGATCTGGTCCTCCTCTGGTTATATCCTTTACACAGAGTGGAGCTGAGGTACCAGATGGGCAACTGAAAAGAAAAAGAAAACAATATTTCATGATTTATTTGATATGAAACAATGTATTCAGATGTATGTATTCAGATACATTGCATGTAGGGTAAAGCGGGGTAATATGGGCATGTGGGTAATATGGGCACCTTCAGATATTAGACCGAAAATAAGCATTTCTGACGCCGGCACCAATATCATCCTCTGCGTCTACAGCTGTGTATACCCAAAGAGGTTCAATACAATGTTTGGTCCCAAAAGTGATATAAGAACACTTATGTTGAAGTGTTCAATATCACCTTTAGGTGGAACAGCCAGGAATGGCCTGTCACCAACAAGTTCTCACCCTTTAGATGAGGATGAGGACTGTCAGAGACTCCACCACACAGCCTGCTGTGCCTCCCAGAACCAAATACTGGTAAAGTATCTAGTATGCTGGAAGTATGACCAATTTGGATCAAGGGGCAGACCAACAACTTCAGGGCATGAGGGCAAACTAGTGTTTTAAACCATTCCCTCCAGAAATAAAAGATCATACTAATTTCCAAGACTTAAACAATCAAGATATCACCTATGTCAAAGATACATGCAAATAATGACACCTATATGCGATGCACAGCCCAGAATTAGACTCGTTCACCAAGCTCTAAATATGATATACACAACATATATGTAATGAAGATGTAAAGAATTAAGGCATAATTATATAATATAACAATGTGTATACATAGATTTCACTGATGTCACGGTCCTTGCCATGTCTGGGGTCTCGTTAGATGCCTATGTATGCTGAAATACTTGAAAATACCGTTTTCTGGCTGTTTTAACCTTTACCAGTTTTAATCTGCCTCATCAATACCTTCATGGTAGGTTAGATAATCTGCCTTTAGTGTAGTATTACCCAAGTATCTACTCTTGTGAGGTTTATCAACTTTGTTTTGATACCTCCACTGTAGACGGCAAGTGTAACGCTGACCCGGGACATGGCAGCCACTGTGATACCCCAGCCACCCGGGTGACGTCATGTGAAATCTATGTATACAGAAACACAACTTACATGCAGTATGGGATGCCTCCGTCTGCATATGCACAGGACTGGCTGGGACACAACCCTATCCTCTCTATCAACTCACACCCTGCTACACCTATGTCTCCTCCTATTCCCAGCTCAGCTAGAAATACATAGCAGTAAATAAACAGATCAGTAAAGAACAATAACAGATTATTTCTGGAGCACTCACTCACCTTAACCCTAAGTTTTATGGGAAATTGATTATTTTTCATGCCAATGACAAAACAACAAACTTAATTTCAAATACCTATTCATTCAAATCAGTGATAACAACAATATTTCAAATTCTGTCACAATACTGTATTATACAGGTCTCGGCTTACCTATTGTAGGGAATTTTATAAGCTTAGATCTTAGATGACACTTACCGAGGCTTACAAATGGTATCTCTATACACTGTCCAGATGAGTCTAATCTGTAGCCAAAGGCACAGGAGCAGAAATAACTGCCCAGCTTATTGATACATGTATGTTTAGAATCACCACACACTGAAGGTAACCTGCTACATTCATTGACATCTGAAATAGGTTTAGAAATATATTTTAACTCATTGAAAAGAATCATGCAGTAGTTAAATCCCATGTTTCATTTGAACAAATGTACAATAAAGATATGGTACATGTATAAGTCCCACCCATAAATGTACTAAATTAATACACACAATAAAAATAATATAAAATAAATGAGTACCGCCCAGATGAAATCTTTTGTGGTCTAAAGTACCGCGAATTCCACAAAATATATTCACATATCAGTTTCATGACATGGAGACACTCAACTGCCTAAGTTACCACTTACCAACACATTCTGATATGAAGGACCATTGACCATTAGCCTGGCAGGTTGTTGTTATTTCTCCACCACCCCCAGGAGCAGAAGATTCATATCCAATATCACAGGTGTATGTTACAACATCGTCATAGAGGAACTCACTTTCTGACATCTGAGCATTAGATAGCACTCTGGGGTGTTGACAGGATATTTCTGATACATAGATGACATAATCAGTGCAAGTACAAGATCATTAGTACAACGAGAGCATCTTCAGTAATAAAAGCCATTGTTTCCAAGATATTCATGCTGTGATTTTAATGGTGAAAAAGGTAATGACTGGTTTGTGTTTTGTGCTGAGTACCCTGACTTTCAAGTCCTAATTTGTGCCTATATAATTATTGTCATTACTGTTACACATTGCTTAATTTGGCAGTAGCTGCCCTTTAAGTAACCATAGGTTGGAGTAGCAGAGGCAGTCAGTAGTTGTCCTGTGAGTGACCAATGGTTGGAGTGACAGACGTAGTGAGACATGTCAGTAGTAGTCCTGTAAGCAACCATGGATTCCAGTGACAGAGGTAATGGGACATACAAATAGTATCTATGTAAGTGACCATTGGTTGGAGTGGCTGAGGTAGAGAAAGAAAGCAATAGGAGCAATGTGAGCAATTGTGAGACAAGGCAGTGGTAACTCTTTGGATCAGAGAGTTTAAGTTCTTGCCAAGATGCATGTTTTTGCTGATAATGTACTTGTCTTACTTGTGCATGTTGGGAATCCAACTGTCTCCCATCGCGCTTCATCTGTGCACTGTAGGTCCACCTTCCTGGTGTTGTAATCATTGTACAAATGATAAGAAGGACGATATCCTTCTTCACATGTATAGGTGATCCGATGGCCAAATAGAAATCCTTCCCCTTCTCCTTCAGCTGACTCGGCATAGTCTAAAATTGGAGGATCGCCCTCACACTCCACCCCTGGGGAAAAGAGAAATAAAATCAACAATGATCCTACATAATCATTGGCCTGAAAAAAGCTGTTACTTCAATCAAGAGATAGCTGACAATACTTTAGTACAGTGGAACCTCAAATAAAGACCACCTCTCTATAGAGACCACCCCTCTATTAAGGCTAATTTCTCTCAGTCCCGAATTGCTTTTATTTTATTAGATTAGCCCCTCTAATGAGACCACCTCGCTATTAAGACCAGTTTCTCTCAGTCCCAAGGATGGTCTCAATAGAGAGGTTCCACTGTACTACTTTTATCCATTTATTAATGTTATTTGTAGTGGCCTGGGTGATAGGACTTTGTTATGTCCCACTGATCTTCAGGAACCTGGATAGCTCAGTTGGTAGGTATGTCCAAGGTCCAAGGTTTGGATAGATGGGGCACATGACCAGTCACTCAAGGGCAGCACTGTATTAGCCCTTGGGACAAAACCATAACGATTGAAGGAAGCAGGCAGTGTAATATTGCCTGAGTGATTGTTGTGATCCTCTGATCTTCATCAGTGTTGGTAGTGCCATGATATGGTAAACCAAAGGCACTGGGTTTGGTTCCTGATCTGGGCAAAACTAGTCATTGGTGGGTTAATTACATTTAGCATGTAAATAAAAATCAGGATATTGCTTCCTTTTTTAAGATTTTCCCATCAATCCTTTATACTTACTGATACATTCACCCCTGCCTGTACCACCTAGACTCAAAGGATCCTGCAGCTCATCCTCGTTCCACACATGACCATCTGGACATATACAGTAGAAGGAGCCCTTAGTGTTAACACACATGCCTTCTGTGCCACATGGTGTCTTGCTGTTACACTCATCCCTGTCATCTGGTTCAAAGAGATAGTGATAGCAATATTGATTTTTTTCATAGTGATATTTTGACCTCGAGATCTTGGTTAGTTTAGTCTTCTTTGATAATAGTAGAGGGGGAAGGTATCGCTGTATATTGATCTTGGTCGTTCGGATTTTGTGAGAGTTATAAGTTGTAGTTATTACTGGTTTTATTTTTGCAACAGCTTTGGTCTAGTTTGCCCTTCTTCAGGTGAGCTGGTGTTCATTGAGAATAGAATACTCTCATGATGAGTGATGGAAAGAAATCTACCATATGATTATGATATGGGTCAGATTTTCAGAAAATGTACAATTCCCCTCCCCAGTCCTCTCAAATAACCCAAATTTCAGACAAAGATAAGCTCAAAATACGGTTCAACTTAACCAAACAGATTGCTAGAATCAATACAATGCTGAATATACTGGAATTTACTTAGAATTGAATCTGACCCATATATGATTATATATTATACACTCATTGCTCTGAAAACAACATATCTAGAGTAATTTACGCATAGTGTGTATTCCACTGGTGATTTATGTGGGGTTGCCATGGCAACCAATCTGTTTTTTTACTAAGATTACCAGTAAAATTCAAATTCATGACTCAATTTGTTTCTATTTTCTTGGTTGAAAGCATGTATAATAAATCTGTTAATAAACTTGTTGGTTTCATTCGCTTAGAATATTGCACTTGTTGCTACGCAACTTGTGCAATATTCACGCTCCTTCAACCAGCTCATTTTTTTTTTATTATTTGCTTACGGGCCAAAACATTTAACAAACATTAGTTAACCTGTATATAGTTTAGGGATGCCAATCAACTGCCTCCAAAGCCTATGTTCACACTAGAGATAATGCTTCCTTACCAAGGCATCCTAAGCCATTATTCTCCCAGTAGAGGTTGCCACTAGGGTTGAGGGTACAGGTGATGGTAAACTGGTAGATGTTAGCTGAAACTTGCCATCCGTCCTTACATATTATTGTCACTTCCCCATCCTCCGCAGTGTTAGCTAATGGGACAGGTTCATACCTCGCATTCTGAAAGTCCCCAGGGTGCAGACATCTACTTTCTGTAAAACATGTAGCAAATGTTCCAGTTGCATAATATATAAGATTTTTCAATGGTCAATAGTTAAATGATATGTAGTTAAATTAAATATGTATATACCTTTTGTAGGAGATGAGACCTACCACATTGTGGAAATCTGCCTAATAAAAATGTTTAAAAAAAAACAAACAAAAAAAACTGAAGAAACATTCTGCAGCTGTTAAATATTGATACAAGAATTGGTAGGTGTAATAAAGTGGCGGTGAGCAATAATAAGCGTAACCACTGCTGGAAAGGATTTTGGTCACACACTGATATATCATTGAGAATGTTTATGAAGCCATGTAACAAAAATCACAGATTAGTATCCTCCACAAGTTTGGTCAAATGACCTCCATATGTGGGTTGGAACATGACAGAACAAAGCAAGCTTCTTGATTTTACTTGGGGATGCAGGTGGGTAAAAGTTATAGATTAGAAAAGGAATATACAATATGATTCTCTCATATTATTGATTAAACATAAATACCGATACAATACAGTTCCATGGGTGTAGCACTTGCAGATGTAGGATGTTCCTTGGTTACGTCCCATTTATATCCATCGTCACAGTAGCAGTCAAACCCTCCTGGCCAGTTACTGCACTGAGAATTGTCTCCACACAGACTTGGTAAAATACCACACTCATTTATATCATCTGGAACAATGGGAAAAACTGAATAAATCTGAATAACTTCCAGTACCAATAATTGTTAACACACATTCCAATGTTGTCCTTTAAGACTCCTTTATTCAGTTGGATTTAAATTTCATCTATACTACAAACGTCTGACATGGATGGATGAAGCAGATATCTAATGACACTCTAGGTCCAAACCCTCAGATCAGATAAGAATGGTATGTCAGCCTTCTCCACAAATGGGTTTCCTGACCTAGGACTTGGCGTTTTAATGGGAATATAATGACATTTTGCAGTCTTAATGGAATTGTAATGGGACTTTGCAATTTGAGGCGAGAGGCTTTCCCTTCATTTAAAGGGACTCTCTCTTTGGGCCTAGACTGATGGTTCCATGCTGCACATGCAGACCAACCACAGTTCAGCACAGAGAACAAAGGTTTGTTTACCAAGGCATCCTATGCCATTGTCTTCCCAATAGAGTTTATTATTACCACCATTCAGGGTACAGGTGATTATGAACTGATAGACGCCTGCTGAAACTTGCCATCAAGTCTCACATAGAACCATCACTTGTCCTGAATCCAAAGTGTTTGCCAATGGAACAGGGTCATACCATGCATTTTCAAATACACCCGGATGAAGACATCTGCTTTCTTGAAAAGGAAAATACTATTTCAGATCATCAAATAAAACCAGAAACGGAATTCAACACTTGCTACTGTTCCTACCAAGTGCATTATTTCTAGGTGCGTTATTGCTAGTCATTTGGATATGGTATGTTTGTGTGCAAATATATCATAAGTTATCTTAGTGCATACAAACAGAACTGAAATACACAGGTATGCTGCATACTTATATTCTAAATTTTGAGTACACATTAAGAGTACATTGAATTTAATTTTGAAACTTGTCAAAATCATTACTCTAAGAATGTTATTGCCCTCAAGGACCTCAAGGTCATTAAGAAGCTATATTACACAGCAGGGACTGACATCAAGTGAGGCTACAAGTTAAAGTACCTATACAGTATGGTTCCAGAGGAGCAGGTCCTGCAGATGTAGGATGTTCCTTGGTTACGTCCCATCTGTATCCATCATCACAGTAGCAGTCAAACCCTCCCGGCCAGTTACTGCACTGAGAATTGTCTCCACACAGACTTGGTAGAATACCACACTCATTTATATCATCTGGAACAATGGGAAAAATTGAATAAAACTGACTAACTTCCAGTACCAATAATTGTTAACACACATTCCAATGTTCTCCTTTAACCGATTAAATGCATTCCCATAGGGGGGGGGGGCGTGGCATGCATTTATGCATTCCCATGATAGGGGCGTTGCATGCATCAATGCATTACCACCCATAGGGCGTGGCTTGCTTTAATGCATTAACGTGCAGAGGGTGTGGCTTGCATTAATGCATTATAAAGAATGGTTGCGGAAAAATTAATTTTATTTTGAAAAATAAATTAGTTTTTCATTAGTCTTCTTTAAAAAGTAATTTCTATATGAGATTTCGTCCATTTTGTAACATTAAAATCGATGGCATTGGAAATTACTCAATCCCCATTGATAAATTAAATGCAGGTTTATTCGCGGCACCAGACAACATTGAGTAATGGCGCCAACGGCGAGTGGCGCCGACGGATTTTCTGAGCAAAAGATTGATAATTATACACAAACAAAATGCCTTCAAATACTCCCTTAATCACCTTCAGACAATGCAATATATTATTAAATAATACCTTACAAACCATTCCTTCCCATCAAAATTAATTTATAAGAGATAATCTCATTTTTCTGAAACTATATCTTGATAATATCAGCTTCATAATGTCTGCCATTGTTGCATCAGTTATGTTGCTTTCCAAATCAATATTTTACCTTATTTTTCATTGCAAATCCAATGATCCATGCAAAACCTATTCACAATCCACAATGAGTAGCATCTACTCTCTTACAATACATTTCGTTAAGTTTGGTTGCAAAATAAAGGAATTGCAGAGAATTGATAAGTATATGTTGCTATTGCACAGTCAATGTGTGTAATGCCTCATCCAGTCTGACTATGACGTCAAGGGTGACAACGTCGCATAGAGAACATTGCTACATTGTATTGGCGCTACTATAGCGACGCACATTGCTGACGTCCGCTGTCACCACTTTACACAGTTTTCCTGCTCACCACGAATGGGTTGAGACTCCTTTACTCAGTTGGATTTAAATTTCATCTATACTACAAACGTCTGACATTCTTTGAGACGAGAATCCGGGTATTTACAGGTGGCGCTACGATCGGCGGCAAAAACTCTGGTGAATACACCAGCTGAGTTCCATAGACGCTAACGCTAAAATACCTGTTTTCAACCCCTTTGAAACCATACATAAACAGGTCAAAATGCTATGATCTTACATGGATATATCAAGTATTGTTCATACATTGCAGTCGCTTGTTCGGTTTTGCCGACAATTATGTATACTTTAAGAAATTGAGGGGGAAAGTTGGAGATTTTAAGCTGGGTCGCTATGGTCGTCAAGGGCGGGATTCCCCCACGACCTGGCCCACTGCTCGCCAAGATGCACTGTCACATGACCAGATGAGCTGAGGCTGTCTCAAAGAATGGATTGGTGAAGCAGATAACTGATGATTCCATGCTGCACATGCAGACCAACCACAGTTCAGCACAGAGAACAAAGGTTTGCTTACCAAGGCATCCTATGCCATTGTCTTCCCAATAAAGTTTATTATTACCACCATTCAGGGTACAGGTGATTATGAACTGATAGACGCCTGCTGAAACTTGCCATCCACTCTCACATAGAACCATCACTTGTCCTGAATCCAAAGTGTTTGCCAATGGAACAGGGTCATACCATGCATTTTCAAATACACCCGGATGAAGACATCTGCTTTCTTGAAAAGGAAAATACTATTTCAGATCATCAAATAAAACCAGAAACGGATTCAACACTTGCCACTGTTCCTACCTAGTGCATTATTTCTAGGTGCGTTATTGCTAGTCATTTGGATGTGGTATGTTTGTGTGCAAATATATCATAAGTTATCTTAGTGCATACAAATAGAACTGAAAGGTCATTAAAAAGCTATATTACACAGCAGGGACTGACATCAAGTGAGGCTACAAGTTAAAGTACCTATACAGTATGGTTCCAGAGGAGCAGGTCCTGCAGATGTAGGATGTTCCTTGGTTACGTCCCATCTGTATCCATCATCACAGTAGCAGTCAAACCCTCCTGGCCAGTTACTGCACTGAGAATTGTCTCCACACAGACTTGGTAGAATATTACACTCATTTATATCACCTACAATAATTGGGTAATGTAGTCAAATTTTAATGAATTAAATTAGTGTATTGAAAATAATATGTGTTGTTCAAGCTGTATCAATAATTCAATTAGAGCTCTGGGAATTACTCTAACAAATCTGGTACAAATTGAATTCTAACTAATTTAGATGGAGGATGATTTGTATGATGACACTTATACCCTAATGCTTTGGATGTACTTATAATTGAAGGATTGAATTAACTCAATTGAAGACACCTCACATCAGATTCCCCTAGCATGTTCATTGGCGACACCTTATTTATTAAATATCTAAGCACTATAATTCATCCTTTGTCAATTGGGTTTGGGATTTGATTACGGCTGAGTACAACTTTTGGAATATTGTGTAAATTAGCACCCAAGAGCCACTAATTTAAGACTATATAAGGAATAGGATACAAATAATGAGGGTAATGAGACTTACTGCACATAGGTTCTGTTGCACAAGCAAAGTCTCCTATACTCATTGATGCACTTGTTTGCCAACCACCATCACAAAAAAGGGTATACATTGTGGCCGAGGGATCAATGGTAATATAGCCATTCAAAGGAACAGTGGGGGCTGGTGGACTGCACACGGCAATGGTACATAGACATAGTGCTTTATGAACAGCAATAAAACTATGGAGATCTACACCCCCAAAGGAAAGGATGTTGGACAACTTAGAAATAGATGACAAACAATCTTTTATATTTTCATAAAATCAGTCACATTTGGTATGTTCTAAGGCCAAGATATAACAATAGGCTGCGTAAGTGTCATGGCGGCGGGGCGCGAATTAACAAAAATTAGTCGCGTAGTTGTACCGATGTGTGGACCGGAAGTAAACGGGCTATGTAAATAACAAAGATGGCGGATCATGTACGTCGACTCCTGCTCCGGTATGTTTTAATGTATAAATTTGTGTCGCTGCTGTCTCTACCCATATAATTGTCTATCTGGGATTACATATTTCTGAAACCCCGATCTCAGGCATGAATAATACGTTTGTCTGGGTTTCTTTTGGTTGTTTATTCAACCTTTGTTCTCTCGTTTTAATATGGGCAACTTTACTGTCGACTGATTTACATAATGTATTGTTACCAGAACATTGATGTCTCGACTAAGAAAGGGCTGAAGATTGTGTTTTTTAATGTATGCAGTCTATTTCACAAGCTAAACTACCTAAGAAATGAATTCGTGAATGGTTTCTACGATGTTATATGCATTGTGGAAAGTTGGTTGTCTGTCGATATCCCTGACTCAATGCTAGATATAAATGGATATAGCTTTGTCAGACAGGACCGGGTCAATGGTAAACGTGGTGGCGGTCTACTAGTGTATTTTAGAAGCACATTCAATGTTAGTTTAGAAGAGGCCCTGTGTGTAAACAGCAATGACTGTGAAATTCTTGGATGCAAATTGAAGGCTGGTATGAATAAATCAATTGTGTTATCTGTTATTTACAGACCTCCAAGTAGCTCTGTTGAGAGTTTCTTCACAGCGTTGAACCAAACTTTATTGGGTACTGTGAACAATCGTTATAGAAATTCTAACTTAATCTTAGGTGGTGATGCCAACATCAATTTGCTAAAGCAAAATGTATCTACCAGACGTTTTATAAATTTATTAGACTCGTTTGGATTAATACAGCATATCTCAGAACCCACACGTATTACTTCTGATTCGTGTACTCTGATCGACTTCATTGCCACTAATTGTAAGAATGTTGCGGATACAGGAAACATCTATGAAAATATAAGTGACCATGTCCCTGTTTTTGTAATTCTAAAGAAAGGTAAGACAAATAGTTTACCTAACAGTGGTGCCACCTTCAAATGTAGACCAACCTCGAGAATGTCGTATGAAGCTGTTAACGAACAGGTATCTAATATTGATGAAGAACTTTGGTCTGAGCCAGATCTTGAAGTGTTAGGTAACAATTTAATGGATGAATTTAAAAAAATTCAGGAAGATCTATATCCAGTGCAAACCTTTAAGATAGAAAATGGCCAACTTCTACATAATAGAGACCTATGACAGCTTGTAATGAGAAAAAATAGACAATTTAAGAAAGCTACAAAAAGCAAAAATGTTGAGGATTTCAGACAGGCCAGGGCCCTACGTATAGAAGTACAGCGTTTGATTATCAGATTAAAAAGGGAATGTTTGAATGATATATGTCAGCGTTTTAGTCGAAATGACAAGAAATTCTGGAATCATATTTCAACCTTATACGGTATTAAAGGGGCTTCTCAGACGTCGATTGATCATGTTATTGATGTTGATGGGAACAAATTGATGGGTCTTGATGCTGCAAATTACAGCAATAGGTTCTTCTGTGATATAATGCCTAAATCCTCTGTTGAAGTTTTCTCAGCTAATGAAGACATGGAGAATAACCTTGATGTCTTTGAGTGGGACGGGGAAATTTCCAGGGACGATGTTGTAAAGCATATTCAGAATATCGATGAAACTAAATCTAGTGGAATTTTAGATGTAAATACATCCTTTCTGAAACTTGCCTTGTTATCGTGTGCAACCAAATTTACCTCCCTGCTTGACAAAATTAGACTTTCTGGATCCTTCCCACAGTCATGGAAGATCTCGCTTTGCACCCTGATTCCAAAAAAGAAAAATTCGAGAGATATAAATGATATTAGGCCCATCTCGATAGCCCCTATGACCAGTAAGATATTTGAGAAGATTCTGTCAGAAAAGATTTCCAACTACCTTCTTGATCGAAACATTCTTGCCCCATCCCAGCATGGTTTTCGGGTAGGAAAAAGCGTGGACACCGCCATCTATGAATTTATGAAAATAGTCGTTGAAAATAAAGACAATAGCTTAGATACAGTCGCAACATATTTTGATCTCTCTAAAGCTTTCAATTCAATAAATATTAAAATTTTGATGCATAAATTGAAAAAACTAGGCTTTGGTCCACGGCTGATTTCTCTTTTGAATTCCTACTCGACGAACCGAGAACAGTTGGTATGTCTGAATGGCAATATGTCTGATAGGCGCTTCCTACATGCTGGCGTGGCCCAAGGCAGTATCTTGGGACCTTTACTGTTTGTTTTGTACATTAACGATGTGGTTGATATAAATTTTGCTGGGAAGATAATCTTATATGCCGATGATTGTGTTCTTCTCCATTGTATAAGATCCAATAGAGATTTGGTTGATGTCCAAGACGATGTGAACAAATTTAAGACCTGGACAGAAAAAAATGGTTTGACTATTAACAACTCTAAAACCAAATTGCAAACCTTTTACGGCACAAGGAAAAAAACCATGATGACTATATCATATATAATAATGGTGTCCAGATTGATAATGTCCAAAGTTTTAGGTATCTTGGATATCTCCTTGATAGTGGATTAACGATGTCTTGTCACATAAACAATGTCTGTGTAAGAACTAACTTATTGTACAAAAGGCTTGCGAGAATAAGACACTATATTAGTAGAGATATTGCACTCCTAATATTTAAGACATATATACTTCCAGTGCTAGAATCAAGTACTCTAACTATGGACTTAGGTAGTCAAAAGGACCTAAAAAGACTCCAGGTAGCTCAAAATAATTGTCTTCGGTTGTGCATTGGTGTTAAAACGAGAAGAGGGGCTTATAGGGTTAATAACGTAGAATTACATAATAGTCTAGGAATTATTCCGTTATGTTACAGAAGATTGCAAAAATTCTTTGGAGTCTTCTGGAATTGTCATAACTTTGCGGAGAATCTCCCACAACATGACTATAACATGAGGGAAAATAGAGTGATATTAACTCCCTGGCACAAAGAGAGGATTCGTAAGAGTCTTTTTGGCAAAATCCTAAGTTTCTGGAACTCACTTCCTAGAGAAGTAAAGGTGAATAACGATCTTACCTTTTTTAAAAATCAAATAAAGAACATATGTAAAAATGCCTTCTCAAACACCCAAAATGTATGGGAGATTCCAAATCCTGATGGCTTGATATGAATGGCTACAAATGTGTCCAAAACTGTTTGAATTATTAGTACGTTGTTGAAGGTTTATGCCTGTATGAAATCGCCCTTTCAGTCCTGATGGCTAATATCAGATTATTACTTGAAACTTATTTTGCTCCTTTGTATTTTGACTGATATTTGAGGGTGAAACGATGCTCCTAGGAATGTTGTTAAAGGATGCTGCCCTAGGTAATGGTTTTTATTTTTTTCTCGATCTTCTATCTCTTTTGTATAACTTAGCTTTTTTCGCATGATAATTCATGCCTAATCGGCTCTACTTGTTAATCTGTCGCTGTGCCGACTGAATAATTTTTGTAACATTTTTCTAAAAATCAGCTCGAAATGAGAATAGTGTACATACTACATAATTTTTGCTTTTGCTGAATAAACATCTTAAAACAAAACAAACAAACAATCTTCATAGAGTTAGCATTGGGGCAATAAATAATCACTCTGTACATCGCCCCGGTAAAGGTTTAATGATTATGGAGGCTATAGCTGAAATCGTTTGCCTCTAAAGATTGATATATGTGAGTTAGAAGACTTAAAACTATATGATCGTTGAAAGAACAGAGATTTAATATCACGGTAACGTTGGGGCTATGGGACTTTCGCGCAACATGTCCACATGACGTCATGAAACTGCTACAGTTGCGTGACTCCAAAGATCGCCGCGGTGGACTACTTACGCGCCCTATGTTTTTCTAAAGTGTGGCCCTCATTGTCAATGAGCTTATGCCCCCAGAATTTCCCATGCTGCCAATCTACCCAGTGAATATGTGTTACAAGTTATTTGTTGTGGTGTGTTACAATGTACTATCAATAGTTTGTGTAGTCAATATGTGGTAAAGCTAAAATGTGTTTGGAGAGTGATAAGAGGGTTAAAGACATACCACATGTAATATCAACATCGCAGGTCTGAGTATCAGTAAGTCCTGTACCAGTTGTAGATGGAACAAAACCATTAATGCAAGTTACTGTATAGGTATCAACATCAGGTAGTGTAATCATACCATTGGGAATAGCTCCGGTTTGTTTTAAACAACCTGTAATGAAAGTCTGGAGTTGGCAAAGGATATACATAGTGATGCCTGTTGTACATCCCCCTAAAAGATAATCAGTTTGGCACTCGTGGAGCCTAATAGCAAATCATTCAAATTCAACCCACAAATAATGGTACCAAAACAAGTATGATAAAAATACTGATATACTATTGAGTTGCCAAGTTTGTGTAGCAGAAAATATCAACCGTCCTTGCTGGTCTCTAGATGTTGACTGCTTTATTAATGTCTAGGTTACATGATGGTTACCATGTGTAAGTGTCGGGGGAGTGGGGAAACTTCATTTAATAATTACTCTGTTAATAAAGGGAGTTGTCTCACCATGGGGGCTGATCTCGAATTACCGGATAATTACTATTATAGGTTTGTGTCAAGTCTAGATGATCTTATGTCTCACTGGAGTCTAGCTATAATAATGACTCTAGTAGAGCAAAGGTCTTCTTTGGAGAGCTGAATAGGCTTCTTTATTAAATTCCAATCTTGTGACATCTCAAACAACATTAGAATAAGTACAGGAACATGGCCATAGTCAGAGTCAGCAGGATTGTAGTAAGTCGTGGTAGTATATTGATCAGATTATTCGGACGAAACTACTCCAACTCCTCTCCCCTTGAAAGCTACCATGCAACTGGAGAATGTCACATTCTCCAGACGTGGGTTACTAAGACCTCTTGTGTACCCTTGGTGATGTGTCTCAATATCAACAAGGGGTGCTCTTGTCACCTGGATATGTCTCCAGGTGGTGTCAGATGCAGCTCCCGGGCAAGTGGAGGTGCATATGACAGGGAAATCATAATATTAAGTGATCTGACCCTCAGTAGGAGGAATATATTGATCAGTGTACAGGTAGAGAAGATACATAAAACACATAAAATACAATGGGACATTAACACATGGCAAGGGCATTTGTTGCCATGGCAACGGGTAGGTTGGTGAATCCATATCTGACTATGGACTTTCACCTCAAAACATAACAATACCAACATTTCTTTTATACTTACTACAAGTAGGAGGAGCTCCTGAGGTGATGCCGTCACAATCTATGTAAGCGGACCTCACCTCATCTCCAGCACGAATCGGGGGATAACCATCGTGTATCAGCTCATACCCGATATGGCAGCTCACAAGAAGTAATAGACCTGTTCTGTGACCAGAAACAAGTCCATTTCTCACTGTAAAAGTGGTATGGCAGGGATAGCCTAGAATAAATAGAGTATTTTTAACCTGATGGCCTCAATTAACTGCAGGAAAAGATGTTTCTGTAAAGATAAAATGAATATATATCGGGTGGGTGCATAATAATTAGAAAGAAATACTCAAAGGTTACTAACATTTTAATCTTATCTTTAATGTTTTTCTGTGGAAATTGGTTAGCAAAAATTATAACAACTAATGGCCTAAGGCCATGATTCCACTTGTATCCTGGTTTGCTATTGGTTGGCTACTTCTACATCTCTTCTCCACTTTTCATAAACTTTTATTTTAAGCGCATTTTAATTCCATTGTTGCACTCTAGGTGTGCTATCAATACACTTTTATAAAAGGGAAACACATATCCTGTAGCTACACTCAAATCATCTAATACTAGTTAACTACCAGAGAACCACCAAAAAGTGCAAGTGTAGAATTTTAAGAGCGTATACAAAATGTTTGTTTCAACTTTGTTTTAGATGTCTAGTACATTTAGGCATAGATTTAGGCTTGGAGACCAGAGGTGGAATATCATTCCTTTTCTTAGAAATACAATTTAAAGAATTCCTTATTTCATCTCATACATTATAAATGACTAATAGTTCGGAATTCCTATTTGTAAAACAATCATGGGATACAAAATTAAATTCATGAAACTACAAAACAAATTCTTACTTATGATTATGAAGCATCTCAATCGTGGGAAGAATTTTCTCTTAATGTTGTCATTGATATATGTCAATAAACTTACATTTTCTGAAGAGACTCAGGAAGAGGATCAGCACAAAAATGAGTGGAGTCCTTCTCACTTGATAGAGGACCATCCTTACAAACTGACATGTACTGCAGAAAGTAGTATATGGCTATATTTTCCTTCTATAAATGGTTAATTAGTGTTTATGATGTATTTGCGGACACAACTGAAGCACTCACATTTACAATTAAAAATCTAACCAAGAATTAACTTTTGTTTGCAAAAAGGTCATTATGATACTCGGCTCAATTGACTGAACCAACAAGGGAAGGTTTGGGAACATATTTCACCTATGGAATGAAGTGTGCATTGAATTAGTATAGCCTTGCTATGCAAGTGGGAGGAACAGAAATTCTCATTCCTCCCTTGGGAAGGAACAGATGACCGAGTTATTTCTTTCTACTATTTACTTGACCACAAAACTTTTAACCGAACTCTCTGTATTCTGATTGGTTGACCTGTGACTGAACTATGTTGTAAGTATTAAAATCCTAGAAGCTCAAATAAATCTTAAACTAACCTTGGTTCTCGGTGTCCAGTTGTTCTTAACCAGAAATCCGGAACCTCAGTTAGTTCTATCTATATCTGCCGATGGGCTGGCCAAATGGAATATAAATCAAAGCAATCTATAGAAGAAATCTAGATATATAGTTTGTAAACTATAGATAATCTATATCAATGAGGACAAGATAGTGGTGAGATTGCGGCAGACAAGCCGGCGACTCTGACGAGGACGCCTTTATTAAACAAAATAACAAATAATAATTAAAAAAAAAAAAGAAAAACGAACAGGCAGGAGTGTTCTCAATGGCGGCAGAAGGTAGAGTGAATGTTCACGGATACTTGAGGAGGGCAAGTAGACCAAACGGTGGCGCCATCTGTCATATGGATATACACGCATATGTACCATATACCCAGCATATCAATGAGGACAAGATAGTGGTGAGATTGCGGCAGACAAGCCGGCGACTCTGACGAGGACGCCCAATGCCCATTATAATACTCTTCTTTAATCTCTATTCAATTTTAAATGAGAATGCTAGTCCACAAGCATCAACTGCCACACAAACACAGCTCCTGAGAATTCTCAATGCCAAAAACACAAGCATTTATAAGAGGAATATCACCCCAGAGAATCTCTGCTAAACGACGAGCAAGGAGCAATTAATTAGCTAACTTTTCAGCAACCATAGCCTCCACTTGAAGCTTCCTGTCGAAAGTTGAGACCAAATAGCACAAAACCGAAAGGCTCTTCCAGTCGCCAATCAGTCTAATGTCCTCCAGGGGGACGCCCAAATGGTGCAAATATGAGGCACCACTTCGACGAAGGGAATGAATGCCAGCCAATGACGAATCCATGCCAACAGAGGCCACCGACCGCTTGAAGAAGGCCAACAGTTGTTGATATGTAACTGGAACAAGTGGAGAAGACATCGGATTCATAAATAAGGGCGAATCAGGAGAAGCTGGAAAATGGAGAAAATGATCTTCAAGCAATGAGACTACACACAGGGCCTGATCATTCACACGACTGATAGGAATCAACAATTTCCTCTCTCCAAACTGTATGGTCTTGGAAGATGAGACATGTATTATCATCCCAGCTTTAGTCCACTGAACATCACGTCTACGAAGAGTGTGAGGAGAATTGACATCAGGAACTAAGTGAGATTTCCGAAGCAAACTACGGAAACTCAACAGAATAGCACACCAGCATGTCACATTGTAGTCAGTCTTATCCATTTTCTTGTACATAAGCCTCAGGTGATCAGGAGAAACGATGAGCTTCTCAGCTTCAGGAGTGCCTAACTGGTGTTTTAGACCAGATAGGATCATCTTCACGACGAACATTTCCCTGAATTTAGGTTCATAGCCATAGACCTGTTGCAATTTGATGATCGAAGACAAGTGGTTATTGATGGACACAAACTTCAATGACCTGGCCAGCCAAACCAAGTATCTAACCACCGTCTGAGAGTCTGCAGGTACAGGAGACACACCAATCATTCCACAAAAACTCATAAACTTTTTCCACTGCGAATCCCTAGTTCTCAGGGTATTCGAGCTCCATGCATGAGCCATAGTTGAGGCCACTTCCACGTCCAACTGATGAAGATCGACTGCAACAAAGCAATGGAATATTCAGAAGTGGAACAATAGAATTGTGAACAAACAGGCGTGACATGAGATCGGGCAGAACATTTTCAACCCCCGGGACGTGTCTAGTAGTGATGAAGACATTGTGTTTCACACACCACCAAAATATCGACCTAAGGATCGCCATACAAGATTTGTTCACACTGCGACCTTTAGCCAACATATACACCACTTGACTATTATCCGAGAAACAGAGCATATGGGAATTCCTGTAACTCGGAGCCAGCCTCTTTAAGGCTTGCCACAAGGCAACCAACTCCCACAAATTAACATTATCGTCATGTAGGGTCAGGGATTCAATCAGAACGTTGGACCAATGGCAGTGATCCGACACCAACAGCTCCAGGCCATTAGGCATCAGATTGCAGTTGAAATATCCAGCACACCAATCCGAACCACACAAGACACCATATCCAGAGGCACAAGCGTCAGTGTAGACCGGAATAGCTGAAGTTAAATCATATTTCACAATGGGAGCTGTACCATTGAAGATTTTCGAGAAGGCCAGCCACCACTTGATGTCTAAATGAAATTCTTCATCTAGATTAATTCGAGCACCCTCTTTGGTATGCCCTTTCAACAGCTGAATAATCCGCTGGGAAAAAGTTCTACCACCTTTAATGACAGTTGAACAGTGGCATAGGATACCACACAACCGTTGCAACTGACGGATAGAGGCGGAGGATTTCTTGGAGAAGACAGCAAGAGTATCATGAAGCTTGTCCAACTTCTGTGTGGGAAGCGATAATGTCATAGCAATGGTATCGACGATGATGCCTAGATACTGCAATTTAGTAGCTGGTGACTGACATTTCTTCCAAGCCACTATGAATCCAAGAGAAGCCAACAAGGAGATGAGAACCAGTTGAGCATCTTGGCATTCTCTAAAAGTTGACCCAACAACAATATAATCATCTAAATAGGCATTCACACGACGAAACCCCCTCCTGGCCATGGATCTGACGACAAAACGACTAACTTCGGTGAAAATAAAGGGGGCACATTTTACCCCAAAACACAAACGTGTGTCCCAAAGAGCAGAGTCATAATCATTGCCAGGAAATCTCCATGATATTCCCATCAAAGGTCTACAGGAGGGATGGATTGATATTGACCTATACGCTGCAGCAATGTCTATTGAAGCCATAAAATCACCAGGCTTAATAAACTCAATGACATTGTCCAGTCCCGTATAACTGAATTTTTCACAAGTGAGGTCCTGAAAATTGTTCACAGAAGTGCCAATAGGTCTTTTACAGTCGGTGATTGGTCTGAATGCCGAGGTTCCCTTGGGAACTGCTCCAATAGAATGCACACACTTAGAAGGTCGAGGGGCATAGATATATTTCCCTTCCTCCAGTTCTTGTTGAAGTAACTTAGAAATAAAGGAATACGCTTGGCCATGCAGAGCAGAAGAATAGTTGTCACTAGCATACGATGGTACTGAGTCCACATTATCAACGACCATGAATCCATCACGAATACCAGTCGTTAAAAATTCTTTTAATGATATATCCTCCTCAAAATCCAGTTCCTTCAGCCACATATCAAGCTTCATCTGAGACAGACACCCATCAATGAAATGGATATCAGAAACACGATCACTGTATTCAATAGCTGTCACCGAAGGTGTCAAAGGTATCTCCGTCGACACGATCAGCTGATCAGCAACATTTTTAGTCGAAAACTCTTTGTAGACAACATTATCCACCACAAAATCCAAGCTATCAGCAGGAGTGACGGTCCCATCTTCCAAGAATGGGAGAGCAACAGTGTGAAGCACTCTTTGTGCGACAGAAGCATCAAGACTAGCCGGTATTAAATCCAGATTAGGAGAAACAGTAATGTCTGAGGCATCAACACACGGCGAAGGTGAACCTTGTCCGCCATTACCGGAAGAACTACAGAGTTCAAGGTTGAGGTCAGAAGCCACTTCCGGGTCGGCCTCATTAACATAAAGTCAATCTGACTTGGAGCGATTCGGGCACGAAACAGCCTTGTGGTCCTTATTGCAGATCTTACATATGTGACTACGCGAGCATTTCCCGTTACACTCCTTGAAGTTGTAGTAGTAACAAATTGACTCTGGGAAGTCTGCAGGAATGGTAAACTTAGAAGCCTTTTTAGATTTCTTCTTCTTGTCATCAGCCACGGCCACAGAAGGGGGCGTGGCCATAGCGGCCGGGTGAAGAGCCACACTCTGAGCCTCATGATCAGCGGCCTCAAAGGCAGGCAGGTCCCCGTCAATCACCCGGGACACCACCTCCCGATCATAGAGAACTAGAGCACTATCCCTATAGGTATTTAGGTGGGCGTGTCTTGCTACGTAAACCATATGGTCCACATAGCCGGAAATATCTTCTCCGCGCTTGATCATGGCCTTCAACACACGAGTTTGTCCATACCACAAATCCCGATGATTTAACTTAGAATGGTCCATATTCTTAACAGGTGTACCCTTGTCTATATTCTGCACATAATATTCGGGGCGTAAAATATTACCTAGGGTTTTCGCCTTCAATGCTGGGTCCAGGGCAGCCGTAATTTGTGACAGCGCATCCGTAAAAGGGGCGGTCAGCAGATCACTAGCAGTGACCAATGGCGTGCCATCACCGCCTGATGACGTAGAAAAACCGGCGGGAGATTTAAGTTTCGAATCGGTAATGACCACCTTGTCCGACAAAATCGTAATAGCATTCATCATCTTGGTCATGTTATCAGCTTGAGAAGCTAACATATGTTCCTGCCTTCTCATAAAAGCATCCAAATGGCCAGCCACATTGGCCGAAGCAGTTGCAGGGTCGACGTAATCACCCAACTCCATGTCTGCTTCGTCTATAAGGTCCAAATGATGCATATATTCCGTAGGATCAATCCCATTCTCCTTGCAATATTTCAATGCTTTCTTTGCGTACAAGCAAACCGCTTTTCCACACGGTCTAACATGGACTCTCTCACAACCGCTACATGAAGGCATAATGACAGCCGACAGAACAAATTTGCCAAAGAAAAACGAACAGGCAGGAGTGTTCTCAATGGCGGCAGAAGGTAGAGTGAATGTTCACGGATACTTGAGGAGGGCAAGTAGACCAAACGGTGGCGCCATCTGTCATATGGATATACACGCATATGTACCATATACCCAGCATATAATAAACGTGAAACATTGATTTTTTTGTCAGGTATGTTCTGGGAATCGGTGATGTCCCCAGCTGTTTTTCTGCTCTGTACAGTTCCGTCAGTCTGGAGGACATATATCTGGTTTGTGAAGGTATACATGTGCAATATACCGGTTGATATATATTTAGATGTTATTGTATAGTATTATCTAGTTGTGTCCGATTTGGCATACTGGCATCTGGCAGGTTTTGGTGCATTTTTTATTTGGGCTCTAATTAGCAGTGGCCAGGTAAATGGATGCAGCTGGCGCACACAGCAAATCACATGTGCACTACATTGCTGCTATACCCGCACTACACTATGTAGAGGTGCCTGATTTATTTGAAATGCTTGATGGATAATGATAACATTAGTTTGGTCAAAGTGGTAACAGTCTCCCCGGGTACGTTTACATTCAAATGAATAAATTAATCAGAAATGGTTAATAAATGAATACGCTCAAATGAAGGTAAGATATTACCGCAAAGTTGGCAATAATTATTAAATAAATAAACAGAACTAACCGCAGTTATGTATTTCTGATCGTTCTTCACCGAGTTGGAGGCAGGGGAATCCCGGGGGTCGGAGCGCAGCGTAGACCCGAGGAATTACCCCTGCCAGAAACGAGTATTAGTATAAGTATTAGTTTTTAATGAATAGGTATTTGAAACGAGGTGAACAACGATCAGAAAATACATAACGCCATTCAAGGGGTGAAATCAAAACCCATACAAATCCCTCAAAGTTGCCCTTGTAAAGTCTTAAAGTAATTGCACCTCTAAAAGATAAATAAAAATAAAGTCAGTAGACTTGTCTCCATGTTATGTGTTAATTTAAATACAAGTTAAATTTAAATAAAATTTTACAATGTATACATATATATGGCTTGTGTTTACTTACTTTCTACGTACTTTCTACTAAGTCAATAATAATGTGTATTCTCCTCCTCAGCTTATTAGTAAACTGAAGTATGATAGGCCTGAGGCCACACCCTATAGTCAACCTCCTTATCTCATGGTCAGATCCTATGTTAATTAGTCTTTAAGCCCTGGATCTACTGAGGCAATTCTTGCATATTTTTATCTGGTGCCAGATTACCATCCACAATGTGCACTTGACTGCCCCCATTGCTACTGTTGATGATCGCTGACTGCTACATTCCTAGATATATGATGAAGTGTATAATAAAGTGACAAAACATCTGATTTGTTTTATCAGGATGATAATGATAGAGGGGTAATTAGAAATTACTCGGGATGAAAAAAAACACCGGATATTAACTATTTACTACTTGTTCAGATCATGTTGATACAGAAAATATATCCATCACTACATGATGGTCAGATATTGTCTTCATTATTGGTATTTCTAATTAAAGTCAAATAAGCAGGCAACAATTAGTGATCACTTGTTTAGATAAAGAGAATTACACAACCTGGGGGGTCTTTCATAAAGATATTGTACAACCTATAATCTTATGTATAAGAATCTTGTATATGGGCTTTAAGATATTATAAAGATTTACTAGATTTAATTTCAAGACTGTTAATAATAAATATTTACCGCTTACAATAGCCTTTATAAAACTGTTAATTACAATCTGAACAGGATAATTATATTCATTTCATTTTAGTTGTTATGAAATTTAAATAATCAAGAACAATATTTAAGAACTTATCCTATCTTATATTCTAAGACTGTATTACACATCTTATATCATAAGATTTATTCTATATCCTATGATTTTCTCTTATTTCTATTAAACAGCATCCTGTTTTAAGGCAGAAAAAGGTTGATGACTTTTCAGCCATTACCACCATTGAACGTGATGTATGATTAAAAGCCATTAAGATGCAATCATTTCAATTTAAACACCTAAATCACAAACATGCTGGTGTGCAGACATCCAATCATCCACTCATTACTATAATTTCAATGTTGTTAGTGGCTCGTGTTAGAATCATTAAGGTCAGAGACTAAAGACTGGGTTCCACTGCCCCGCTACTTCTCCCACTACTGCTCCCACTTCTTGATAATGGAAGGGGAGCAGTAATGGGGAAATAATGGGAATGGGTGCTATATATTTGGTCTCGCTACATAGCCATGTTACTTCCCGCTATTTATGGCAGATTTTAGAAGCATAGAGTGCTCCCGCTTCTATCCAACATTTTAGATATGAAGCGGTCGCTACTTGGTAGCAGGAAGTAGCGGGAGCTGAAGCAGGGCACTGGCACCACTCTATGTTACTAATCACATTACTTGATGCATTCATTTCCAAGTAAAAATAAAATGTTGTCTGCTAACGTTTCAGAGCAGTGGAAGAAGTAGCAGTAGATGTGCCAATAGCACACCTTTTGGTTACTTTCTGTTACTTGCTCCCACGTCTAAAGAAACGGGAGCAATAGACTGTCAAAGTAACGGGCAGAGTACTTGGAGAAGTAGTGATCAGTGGAACCCAGCCTTAAGACAGATCACAAAGTTAAGGCCAAACAGTGCACCAGTAGCCCCTCAATCCTGATTATCAGTCCTTTAATAACAACAGCAGAATATTGATAATTCAATCCAATAAATCATAATATGAGTAAATTTAGTAATATTTTGTTCACTGAGAATCAGGGTTTAAATATTTCATGCAACCGAAGATGTATCAGCATTTAGTTTATTTTCAATTTATCATTAAATTAGAGAGCAATATGGTACTAGATACTATTCATCAGGGCGACCGGAAGCGATTTGTAAGCTTTCCACTCAGTCTGTCATTTTGTTTGGTGCCAACAACCAGATTCATAAACTTGATAACAATTCTAGATTTTTCATAGAAATTTAGAGTATTGAAAATATGCACAAGGGTTCGATAATTTGAAAACGTTGTAGAATTTGAGAAATCCAGGATGGAACTTTGAAATCTTAACTTTGGTCCCTATGGGTTGCCATGCATTGTATTCACCAAGTCACGGTCCAGTGGGTCAGGTAGACAACAATGGGCTGAATTTAATTATTACAGCCTTTTTTTTTAAGGATTTCTCAAGAAATGGTGACAATACTTATGATAAGTAGATTTCATGACAGAAAATATTTTTCTGATAGGGGGACTCCACTATGGGGAAAACTGAAAAAAAGTGCTGCACCGATTTTTTTGTTGCCAACAAAACCCACGTCCTTTCATGTCGGCAACAAAAATGCAAGTGGAGGAGGATCTCATGTGTTGCCACATTCTCTGAGAATTGTTGTATGCCTTGAGATTTGTTGCAGGGCCACTCTTCCACTGAGCTGGAATGTGTTGCTGTTATAAAATTGTGTTGCCGACGTATATGAAATTGTTGGGAATGCTACTCCACTAGAGCCGAGAAAGTGTTGCCGACATCTTCCCTCACTCATAATTTATGATCAACTTTTATCTAGAGCAATTATCATTGATGTAACTAATTACTATTGATTCCATCTTGCATGATAGAGATCATAAACATGATTGGGTAAAGAGTCCTACTCCATGCTAGAATGAGTTACACAGATTTTGGCACGAGAAATTTGTGAAGAAACATCCATCACAGTGCAGAGAATATTTGTGGATATATACGCCTAAATAAATTTAATGCATCATTCTATTTAATAATTTTTTCTAAATCCACTTATTTAACCAGAGACAGTGGAAAATGTGTTGTTTATAAACAATAAGCAGCAAAAATCTGTTATCCTTGGAGATTAGGGATATAATAATTTGATGGATAATGAATGCTTATGGAGAAAATATTTAATGATATGCCCACTTCATATAATTTCAATATATTATTTTTACCTCATGATCAACCAATACCTGTCCCCCAGCCCACTGGAGTTAATGACCCCCTTTTAATGCTTCTAAAGGGATGTGGGAGCTGGAACAAAACACCACAACCATGGCAACTTCAGTCAATCATCATTTATTTAATTCTGTTCATCAGAATAACATTTATACATAATACATTTTTACATTATAATCATGATAACAAGTTATTGCTCTTGGTACATTTTTGTATTAACAAAAATGAGTGATATCGCAACACAGCTTTCTATAATAGCCCTATTATATGGTCTTATTCAAACCCATGATCATATTTATTAATCTCCTAGAAATGGATCATTCAAAAATATATCTTCTGTTCTAGACCTCATACAATAATGCAACAAAGACGACAATGTACCTAATGGCCTAATTTCCCCAGTTGAAAAACACCTACAACATTGCTTTCAACATTTCATATATTTTCCAATATGGCATATTCATACATATCCATATAAAATAGGGGTAGAGCGATTTCTACGAAAAGAGGTAGAAAAGAGGGGTTTCTTTGTGTCACATGTTCTCAGAATCTGGGGTCTCCCAATCTACTTTGTTGGTCTCTACAGGTCCGTCAACCCTGTCTGGAGGTCATTATATGTGGTGTGTTTCAGGAAAATGAGTCATAAGTCGCAAAAAATAGATTTTGAGATTCCATTATATTTGAAAAGATGAAATCAAGCCGATTCCAAAGATAGTAAACAGTCTAATAATCTAATAAATATTTCTAGATTTTAAGTTTGATATTTTCGATTTTGAAAACAAAAATTCCAATATTTCTGGGGGTCAAAAAACAATAAAATAACTAAATATTGTCCATATGAGGACCTTGAAAACGAAAGGATATTATTATATAGATTGTCCTGAAATTTGATACACTCATTAATATAGCTATAAGTGATCAATCCACCAAAAATCAGAACATTCCAATAATGTGATCTTGTAAAAAAAACACTTTGAAAAATACCAATTTTGCGACTTATGACTCATTTTCCTGAAACACATCACATATGTTGTTTGTGAAGGTATCAAGGGTGAAGCCTTTTTTAAATTGGGATCTCTACACTCTACACTATTTATAGCCTGGGAAAGCCCCTGAGAAACTAGTCATTTCCCACAACCTTTAAAGGGGACCTAACTACATGCAGAGGAGTGGGAGAGGGTGGGGGTATTGGAGAGAGGGGGGATGGAGAGGGTGTAGGAGGGGGAGAGTTAAGAAAAGGGAGGGTGGGGGAATATGAGAGGAGGATCGAGGGGGAGGGAAAGAACAGGGGGAAAGAGGCGAGGGAGAGGATGTAGGGGAAGGGAGAGAAGGGAGGGGCAGCATGAGAAAGAGGGGAGGGAGAGGAGGGGGGGGAATCAGAGATGGGGTTGGGAGAGAAAAACAGGTATGTAAGACAGAGAAGAGGGGGAGGGAAACCAGGGAGAGGGGGAAGTGTGGGGAGAGAGGGTGACCATCCGTGGGACGGGTACTTTGCTAGTTCAATTCAATTCAAGAATTTTTTTATTTTTGTATAGATGTTACATACAAATACAGGTAGCTGTGTCTATCATGATAGCAGTATCATTTCCTCCAACGAGTGCCTTTATCGAATTCAATTAATTTGGTGAAGTTACAAGTTCATAAAGTTTCAGTTATAAGCATAGGGGAGCCGAAAACTACGGCTATAAATGAAAGTAAAAATATGGTTCCAGTTTTTATAACAAGCTGGCGATAACAACAACCCATGAGACTAAGTATAGCCTGATAGTAGGGTAACAATAAGTGAAAAGCCCTACTGCTGGGACTTGAACTACCCAGTATAAATAAAAGCTTTAAAAAAAACAGTAACAACGAATGACTAAGTATAGTCCTGAGCATACTAAAAGACTATTATCATAATGACGGTCTGGCCCGAAAAATGTTAAATGTTAATAAATTCGAGATTACATTCGAGATTACGATCACATTGTTAGAAGTCTTTCCGAGGGGCAGCCGTGAATCTTAACTCCGTATTGACATCTTGACATTTTATGTTTATGAGTCACAGTATTAGACACGAGGTATGGTAATAACGAAGTTCAACCATAATTATACATAGTGATACATAGCCTAAGCGAACAATTTTCCAAAACGCTGATGAGATGAGAAATGAGATGAGAAAAATGTTATTGTATAACCAGTTTGAGTGGTGGACAAGGTGTAGGACAGTTCACAAAGTTGTGTATACATAAAATTTGATATCCCTAACACATATAATGAGGGATATGACACAAGAGTTATAGAATACAATGTTACTAGGTAGTATTACCTAGCGGGTTAAGAGGCAACCGATACAGAGTAGACGCTAATACATAATATATTGGAACAGATTTAACTTAATATGGTGACAGCAACTTTTCTGTATATTTCTTGAAGACAACCGCATCCTCAATCAAGTGAGATTCATGGGGGAGGTCGTTCCAGCGAGTTTGGCATTTGTAAAGAAGGGAATCCATAATTTTAGAGGATTTAGTATTGATAGTGGTTAGATTCTTCCTCCCTTTGGCATGGCTACGTGTTGGAAGTAAGCGCATGTCTAGATTGAGGGGATTCTGTGTCATATAATAAGCAATATCTAGAAGTGTTTATCGCGTTTATCGCGTCTGACTTGCAGAGGCCACAAATTTTAAAAGTTTGTGTTCGTTATCCATGTTATCAAATTTACATTTATTAAAAATTATGTGAAGTGCCAGGTTTTGCTGCGACTGAAGCTTTTTCAAGAGAGACTGGGGTGCGGAGTCGTAAATAAAATCACAAAAATCAAAGTTGGGGAGTATGGCCATTTTGTAGAGATCCCTTTTCGCTTGATAAGTAAGAGATTTCTTCGCTTTGTAAAGAAGCTTAATTTTAGAGGAAACCGTTTTCAAGGTATTTAATACATGGGGCTTGAAGGTAAGAAAGTCATCTAGAATAAATCCTAGATACTTGTATTCTGTAACTTCATCTAGAGTAGTGGAGCCTATCGTTAGCTGCCGACCTGAGTTTTTGATCTTTGCTTTGGACTGATGGCTTATTCCGAAGGATATTGTTTTGCATTTAGAGACATTAAGGGATAGTTTGTTAGTAGTGCACCAGGAGTATACACTATTCAAGTCTTGTTGTAGATTATCAAAAAGCATATCAACATCTAAGCTATGATAAGAAAGAACGGTATCGTCAGCGTAATGCTGTATGGTTGCGTGTTCAATGGCCGTATGCAGATCGTTGATATATATGGTAAATAATATTGGACCCAAAATAGTACCCTGGGGGACCCCATATGTGACCATATCCCCTTTTGACTTTCGCCCATTAACTGTTACAAATTGCTGTCTTTCTCTCAAATAATTAGTGAACCACAGGAGTTCCATTTCTCTGATACCATACATTTCTAGCTTCCGCAACAATGATGATGATGAACGGTGTCGAATGCTTTACTAAAATCAAGAAAAATTGTTTTATTCAAAAATTTGTTATTAAGATTAGTATATATTTTATTAAGAAAGTCAGTTTGTGCTTGCTGAATAGAATGTTCTGGCCGAAATCTGTATTGATTATCGTTAAATAAACCATTCATTTCAAAGTGTTGCGAAAGCTGTTGCTGCACTGCCTTTTCCAGAATTTTGGCAGGCAACGAAATACATGAAATGGGTCTATAGTTTTTGGTTGCCGTCTTACTACCCGCTTTGTATAGAGGCGTAACCCGGGCCTCTTTAAACGCTTTCGGAACTTTGCCTAGGAGGAGTGAAATGTTTATGATGTGAGTGAATTGGTGAAAGAGAGCTAATAAGCATGATTTCAGAATACTAGAAGGTAGGAATTCAATCCCAGAATTCTTTGTTATATCGACTTTCAAAATAATCTTTCTCACTTCTTCAGAAGAAAGCTGAGAGAATTTGAAGATCGGAACATCATCTGGGAAACAAGTTGTGCTCTCTGGGACAGGAATAGAAGTGCTTTGGGTTGGGATTTTATTCGCGAGGTTAGGGCCTACATTCAAGAAAGATTCATTGAATGAGTCCGGGATATCTTTTTGATCTAGGATTTGTCCTTCGACCTCAATGTTGATATTATTGGAAGATTTTATTTTGGATGGGCTGATTAATGGTCGCAAAAACTCCCAGTATTTTTTCGGATTTTTGTCATGAAATTCTAAATTTGATTTGATAAAATTGGACTTTGCTGTGCGACAGGCATTATTAGCCTGGATTCGCAGGAGCCTAGCTTGTTGTAATACGTTTGTATTGTTGGTGTTCTTTGCGACCCGAAATAATCAATCCCTCTCATTCATTTAATACCACTAGTTCGTCTGTCATCCACTTTGGCTTGACACGAACATTTCTGAATTCTTTTAATGGACACATCTTGTCCAGATAAAAAATTATTCTATTGAGCAATGTCTTCCAGCATTCCTCTGGATCTGGGTTGCTGTAGTAGGTCTCCCAGTCTAAGTCTCTTAGTATGTTATTGAGCATTTTCTGATCCAAGCACTTTGTATTCCGGGCCCAGAAGGTCCCAGTATTATATCTAGTCCTTGTTTTCTTCCGGACCATAAAGATTGGAAAATGGTCCGAAACCGAGATATCAATGATGCCTGCAGAACTAACATGTTGAGAATTTGTATGGAAGTGGTCAATGATGGTTTTTGATTTTAAAGTACACAATACATGTATATGTGTATATGTACACAATACATATATGTACATGTGTATATGTACACAATACATATACACAAAGTACCCGTCCTCTGGATGGTCACCCTCTTCCTCTCACTCTCTCTCCCCTCCTCCTCCCTCTGCCTCTCCTCCTTTTCTCCCCCTGCCTCTGTCCCTGTCCCTACACTACCCCTCTCCTCTCCCCAGCCCTCTTCTCTCTCCCCCTCTTCTCTATTTTCCCCAAAAAGAATACTAAGGATATATACAGTTATACTCCGTCAATCAAGGATGAATCAAGGGGGAAAAATCAGTTTACAATGAAAAAGTACATAAATAACAACGTTTGTTACGGTAGGTTATACCGCATCTTATTTGATTGCTTATTTATAGTATATCACTATGCATGTGTATATTGTGTAGTAAACCGCCCCCCCCCCCCCCCCTCCCCTCCCCACATTATGTGACTGGCCTGAGTGCCTGGTCACGTGGGTGACCACCGCGTCCCAAGTACCTTACTGAATAAACCTTAGTTACAATGAAGTTCTTCCTTTGACCAGACGTTCTTCTTCCACAAACTCCCTATAATATAACACGTTCAGTCCAGAGGGTATGATGGCACCAGGGCCCTGTTGTATAAGCTAAGGAATAATTTTTTTTGTGGGAATTCCTACGTTTTTTTCCTTTACTTCGTTGGGAAATTCCTACGCTAAAAAGCATTGAAAGTATAGGCTATTCCTTCCCTGCACCATTCCTTCCCAGCTGCTAAGCAAGGAAAATTGAGGGAATTCCTTCAGTCCTATACAATTTCAATATGTTTCTCTGGGAATTTTCCTACGACTTTTCCTTCCCACCAAGCAGATGTAATCATGTATAGGAATTTACTACAATATTTCCCTCCTTGAACCACTCAATATCCCCTGCCCACTTCAAACAACAGTCTTCAAGGTACATGGTAAATGGGGGGACATGCCTTGTTCTCACTAGTAATCAACACTCTTGAGGCACAAACAATTGAGACAAACTAGGTCAAGGACAAATTGTGATTGGTAACTAATGAAACTCTCAGGTTGGTGGTTCAATCCCCACCCAGTGCTGTTTGTTTTTTCCCAGAAAGGCTCCCCTCTCAGGTCCATGGTTCGAATCCCAGCTTGGGAGGCTTCTTTTTTCTATTCAAATTATGTTAATAATCAACAGAAAAATCATCTAACAGCAGAAACTTTGTACTATAATGATAGGAGATATATATGACTAGTAAAATCATATTTTTGCAGTCTAATAAATCCTAAGGAATTTTTGAGGGAACACCTAAAAGGTGTTCCTTAGTTTTTCAGTCTTTTCATATTTAACTCAGAGGAAAGAATGAGGGAAATTACTTCGGTAGGAAAACTTCTGGGGGAAATTCCTACATAGGGAACAACTACAAGTATCAATGTAGGAAATTCCCACAGCTAAATGGGTCAGTTTCTAGGTGATGCCTGTGGATCTAGATTCTAATCCATTCTGGATAATCTGCATCAGATTTGAAGGTATAAGAATCAAAGTATCTAATAATTTAACCCACTTTACCGCTTCAAATTGAAGGAAATGTGTTATTTTAATCTTTAAACCCAAGAAATGAGTGAATCCTATGCATCCTATTTACCTTCTACTTTGCTGACCCACACCTCTACAGCAAGGAATATTCCTACGAGCTGGGAATTTTCTGTAGGAATGAATGTAGTGAGGGAAAAATTCCTACACAAAAAATTCCTTGCTTAACTTATACAACAGAGCCCTGGTGGGCGCTGGGGGCGCAACGTAATTTTTGAGGAGAAGTCTTGGGCCATTTACGTTCATAAATATAGATTGTTTTTGTTGATTAACACTATCAAGACCCTACCTACTTCCCTCCCTCCTATGGCGTCTACCGACGCATCCAAATCGTTTCGTTTTTTTGCTTTAATCGTGTGGACCCCATCGCCGATCATGATCATGATACGGCGATGTGGATTCCCTGCTGCTATGACACATATAGCTTTCTTTCTGGATGTTTGGCTGGCCTGCAGGTGGCGCTACCTGACGGGAGGGTGAGAAACCATTCTCTAGTTTACCACATTACCACAAGGTGTACACCACAATAATGAAGCCACCAATGTCTGATTTCGACGTCCTCATGCAGATAAAGCGTCAACGCGAGAGGTCTGTCAATGCGAGAGGTCTGTCACGCCGTAATTATACCAGTAAGAGCTAAAAAATCTTGGTCCAATCTCTCCCTAAGGCTCTAACTTAGGCACTCATGTAACTTTTGGGTGTTGGACAATGAGAAATAGAGGGGGTTTCCCGATCATGGAGGAAGTTGTCCAGTACAATTGCATCTCAGAAGGAGTAATGGCGAATGTTCTAGCTTTGGTGTTATGTGTTACATAATTATTTAATTATGCCATTTCGCCAGCTAGTCAAGCCTAATTCAAGTCATAAGTAATTCAAGTCATACCACCTGATCAATTGGCTCAAGGGCTCATTGATCATTGCCTCTGGGTCACATGATCATTGGTTTGACCATACTTTCTTCCCTGGCTATAGAGTGTGAACTTTAAAAAAGCTTCAAAATCAGATTTCCACCCCAGATAACTTCACAAACCACATAATTATATATTGTTGTCCGGAAAGGGACGACGGAACTGTACAGAGCAGACAGAAAATAAACAAAAAAGAGGAAGTTTAACAGAAAATATTTTCATAATTCTTAATATCGCACAAAAACGCTATTTTAAAGAAAAGAAGAGGTATTGAAGTTGAATCAGGTGGTTGTACTCCATCCTCAGGAAACCATTTTGAATGAAATCAAGCAAAAGAAATTTGGTAAAGATAGAAGTTCTGGTCTCTAAATATTGATACATTTTCCATTGTCTTTACCAAAATAAAACTTTAAATCAAAGCCAAAATAATCCGCACCCACAAAAGGATATCAACCAAGGAAGGGACATAAAATATCATGAAATTCCTACTGTCAACCACTTGTTAAATTAAAATGATAAAAATAAATGTCAGATGGATATATTCGAACCTGACTGCCTATACCTATTGCTCGTCATCACAGTTAGATCCAGACACCCACATTCCTCGATACCACATCCAGCGATAAGCTTAACCACAAGGCTCAGACTAAGGCTAAAGTGTTAATGACTCCCTGAAACTTAGGTGACCAAAACTGCCTTCTGAACCTGACTGATCAATGCCATAGCCCTTATAGCCTATGTATAGAAATATCAAAACATCAAACTGTTGAATAATACAACAGCAGAACACAGCACATTTCTCTCTTTGTGTCATCAAAACGCTATAATATGAAGAAAATACCGTAACCCTCGTTGAAATAAAATATAACTGCGTAAAAGCTCTGACAACTGATGTCAGTGTTAAAATTCCATAGAGAACATTAGAGAACATAAAATCGCCTAAATCCCCTGAAAACTAAATGAAAAATGAAATTCCTGTAAGAATCCAGTAGAATATGGTTGTAGGAGGTCATTTTGAAAGTGAAATACCCCCACCCCACACCTCCTTTTACAGACCTAAGAAGTTTCGTCGTGGATCGGGAACAATCCAAGTTCTTGCCGCCATATATGACGTCGCTAAAACAACTAAATATTGAAGTTTTTCGAAAATCATTTCGTCTATAGGATGGGAGGAGTCCCCCAAACAACATAAATAGTGAAAGAACTTTGAAAATCTTTGAAGTTTTGGAGTTATTTGGCGCGACGAAAGCCAGAATTGACGATGTCCGTCGTAGAAATATCTAATCACACAAACTGTACGTTTGATATATACCTAATTAAATAATTATCTTGCCTCTTGTAATCCGGAAATGACTTACCTCTCCACACTGTTCTTCTTCTCCTCTTTCTGACTCTGTTCACTTTGTGATTTAGTTAGTCCTCCTTCTCTGTCTCTGTAATTAGTCCCTCCTTAATACTCCTGTATCTCAAATCGTGTCCGTTCCTTTGTAAATCTCTAGGATGACCATCGTCCCACCGTCTGTTCCGATCTCCGTTTGTATTACCAGGGCCCACCGATAATGGTGAATAGGTAGCTATATTTGGGGACATGGAGTTACAGGTTCTTTGTCATTTAGCCAGATAGCGATGGGGTTGCCCATTGACAAGTAGAATCGCTCTCTTGAAACGTCTGATATGGTACCCAATATTTCTTGGCATCTATAACCCTCTCCAGAATACCTTAATATATTATTAAATCATTCCTTGAAGAAATGGTGGGTGGGAGGCAAGATTTCTGCACGACTATATTTGTACTAGCAGATTAGAGAAGGTGTCCGAGAACCACAATTTCTTGTCATTACAAGTTATGATAGACTTAATTATTTTATGACCACTTAACTCTGGGAAGCTGATACTGTAAACGTATTAATGTTCACGCAGTATTTATTTTCGCGCACAGCCTTATGTGCGCGAATTTAAATCCTGCGCGAACCTATAATTATTACATAAACAAAGCATGAAGCTTCCTTGCTGCGCGAATTTAAATCCGCGCGAAAAGGTCTCAAAGTACCTAGTGCGCGAAAATTTATCCGCGCGAAAATAAATTTATACGTTTACAGTATGTTGTATCGTTAGTTGTTTTGTCTTTTAGATTTGTAAGTATTTAAATCTGTTTTCAGTTGACACAACGTTACATATATTATGCAAATATTTCTAGTGGGCTCAGCAAATTTGTGGCTATTCTCAAGGCCTTTTTTGGTCTTTGTGTTTTTCCGATTATTTGTATGACTAATGGGGTAAAGGATATTAAGTAGTAGTCAACTATTGATAGTAGGGGCCTACTAATGTTTCACATCAAACAAAGATGGTGGATTCTATGTGATAGGTTTCTTATAGGTTTCTAATATTGCGTATTCATTAGTTTATCATCTAGTGTGACTCCTAAATATTCATGCTGGTCAGTGTATTCTATCTTTGTGTTTCTTATTTCAATCATTGGATTATCTTTTTTAATATTTTCTTAGGCTAGGATTAGGACCTTATTCTTTTCTGTCCAAACATGGAATATCTCCAGGTCATTCTGCATTGCCTGACTTAGTTTCTTAATGTCTATTCCTATGTGGACCGTATCATTAGCATAGAGAACTATATTGCCGTTAATATTAAATGTTTTTTTAAGATCATCTGCATATATTATATAGAATACATGATTGGGGCATGTCACATGATATGGATTTATAGTTCGATTGTTTGTTTCCTATTTTTACATTTTGCCCTCTATTCTGGAGATAGGACTTAATGCATTTGATATTGTTTCCATTTATGCCTATGGGACAGGTCGCCCAGAAATGTACAATTGCTGTCAGACCGGCATATTTAAAAAGATGGTAAATTAATATGTTAGCTGATTTTAATTCATAGAGGACATCTTGAATTTTAAGTGGATATAAATTATACTAAATTAGTCTGAGTGGTTAATGTTTTTCTTTTGGTTGTATTCAAAGGTAAACAAGATTTTACTCGTCGAGATTATAAACTAGATATTCTTTCAAACGAAAGCGTATATATACAGACGCAAACTCTTCTATAATGGAGAATTCTCACTAGTCACTGTTCTACTTGAACTGAGATATAGATGTGAGATATACGTTAAAAGCATGTCTATGTACAAAAAGAGCAGAAAAGCTTCACTACCGTGGAGAACGCTTGAACAATACATAAGGGAGGCCACAGCCTAAATTGAACGTTTGCTGTCTAAATATTTCTCTCTAGAGGAAATTTCTTGTTTCAAAAAATAGCCAGATGTCTAACTCAGGGAGATATGGCATTTGCCGGGGAGTTTTTGTTCTCGCAATATGACCACACACCCTTGGGTCTATTTTTAGCACACAACATACCGATAGAACCTTTTTTTGTATAAGAAGAAAACATAACGAATCCTGTACGCTGAAATGTTTAATTTTACTTCCGCTTCGTAGTTTATTGTTCAAATCTTGCTCAAGGATGGAGAGGGTGCGATGTATTCGTAGTGTTATCGACCCCAGGAGAACCAGAGAATTTGTTGACAGATTGAATAAAAGTATTTAAAAAGAAAAGAAAAAAGGTTTTACTCGTTTAATTAAAAATAGACCCTCTCCACACATTCATAATTCATAATAACTCCAGTAGTATTACATAAATATGTGTCAAAGTAAGTTGTATTACTCTGTCAGATATCTAGTAAAGTTTATGGTCATATACACTACCCCTATGGGTGTATTTCACATTTAAATTTAGGTCAAGGTTTAAAAAAGATTTTATTTGATTAATTAAAAAGAATTACAGTCTGCATAATATAGTACTACAAGTTTTTATACATTCGTCTTCCCTGTACTAAGGCCAAAAAAAAATAGGTGTGTTTCCGATTTATCTGGCTGAAAACTAGGTTGGGGGGGGGGGGGTGGTAATTTTTTTTTTTTTGTTATTTTTTTTTGTTTGGAAACCACCTCCCAGGACCTGAAAAAATGTCTTTTTCATAACAATAGTTGTTTTGAACATGGGAGATGTGCTTTTTGACAGTTTTGGGTTAGGAAAACCCGTTTTCCTGCTTTTATAAGTTTTTTTGTCAAAAAATCCAAAAAAAGTAAGATATGAAGGGGAAAAAATCAGGTATGGTACAATTTTTTTTAGGTAGGGTAAGGTTTTTCTAGGTAGGGGGGGGGGGGGGGGTAAATCGGAAACACACCTATTTTTTGTTTGGCCTAATGCAATAGGGTAGCGTCCAGGGTAATAACTTTACAAATACCCCCTTCCTTCTCATCCTATATAGCTTTTTAAAAAGGGCCATATGGTCAGGGCCAGGGCTACATATTTCTATTTATACTCTGTTTAGTGTAGGAATGACAAGAAAACATAACAATACAATGTCCATATGGGCCGCTATCAGAATCCTAAATTTCATTGGAACCATTAATGACCGTTTAATCACATAATGACCTATATTCCCATTAAAACCAATATAACAACAGGGGAAACTGAGGGCACACATTAATTCTCGCCTGCACACGTTTTTCGAATGCTGGAATCACTTCCAATTTGTTGGGAAAATGGAGCAATTTCATGACGTTGAACATTAATAATATGTGACTATATTTTAATTTATTACAGTTAAAGGGCCTTACTCACATCTGATTCAACGGATCTCTGATATCAAGAATTGTCTACCCATATCATGAAGTTTTCTAAATAACACTCACCTTATATATATATACTCATGGTAGTTCTGAATACACTAACTTTCTTGAATTTTGCCCTAGCATTGAACGCTACCAAAGGATTCCACACTCCGATTGCATGGATGTGCGAAGCAATTAGGGTGAAATCTTCAGAAAATGGACAATTCACCTTCATCAATCCTCTCAAATAACACAGGTTTAACCCAAAAGTTGTTACATCTTGTGTTACATCTATGATGTACTCATTATCAACGCATAAACCTGCGGGCGATCAACAAAGCCAAACAACCATCGTGGGCGCCATTACCGGAAGTGTTCTTTTATTCATTCCGTTCCCAACATGCAATGCTCCGTTCGTGAGCGGACATGACATTACTTTCTTTTTTTTTTTTAAATGAAGTTACATTAAATCACATCAGATCAAACATAGTGAATTTAATTGGTTGACTTAGATCCACAATCATGGAAATGCTGTTGGTTGTGTACATGCTTATGCTGTATTATACCATGACAAAATCTTTGAACTTACTGGGCAAAACCCTTGCACGCTGAGGCCTTGCCTCACCCGCTGAGCTCTGATCTTCCTGAGCCTGCGGTTCAACCACCTGTGTGTTGCCTCCCTCCGGTACTATAGGTGTTTCATACTGGGGGCCTGAATTAAATGGCTTGACATGAGAACTATTCCGGTCATATCGAACCCCCTCTTCACTCTCTACAGTTATCTTGCTACCTGCTTTTCCTACGACTTCAAAGGGTTTCGGGTAGAAAGGGGTTTGTAATTTATGTTCAACTTTGTCCCTCTTTACCAGAACTGTGTCCCCTGGGGCAATATCTGTCTCTGTCGCATGCCGTCGTTGGTCAGCTGTCATTTTATATAAGCCTTTCCTTTCAGCATCTCTGTCCCTTACCTCTTGGTCTATTTGGCCAGGCAGTATCTCTGGTAACTTTGTCCTGATTTTCCTGCCAAATAACAACTCTGCCGGGCTTACTCCGGTTGTAGCATGAGGAATAGCCCGGTAGGCTGCTGTATACCTCAGCACCTCCTTCTTCCAATCCTGGCCACCAGCGTGGGCTATACGCATTCGTTTCTCCAGAGATTGGTTCTGCCTCTCTACTTCGCCGTTGGCCTGGGGCCACTTCGGCGTCACCCTATGATGCTCTATCTGCACCTCATCCATATAGTGGGCCATCTCTTGGGAAACAAACTGTGGTCCGTTATCTGAGTATATAGTCTCAGGTAACCCATGTCGGGCAAATATTGTCTCCAGTACGTCAATAGTCCTGTCAGTTGTGGTCGACCTCATTATCTCCCACTCATAATACCTACTGTAATAATCAATGACAATCAAGAGATAGTCGCCCGTAGGAAGAGGTCCTAAAAAATCCATAGCTAAGTGTTTCCAGGGCCTTGTTGGGAGTGGGGTAACCCTCACTGGTTCTGGCGGATGGGGCCTACTTGTGATTTGGCATCCATGGCATGTTTTACAAAATTTTTCTGCTTCCTTCTCCATGCCTGGCCACCACACCTTTGTTCTAAGGTTTTGCTTTGTCCCCACAACTCCCAAGTGACCCTCGTGGGCCAACGCCACAACCCTCTGCCTAAACTTCCTAGGTATTACTACCCTGGTGCCTCGAAGCACAAGCTTACCTATAGTACATAATTCTGGGCTCACCGCAGCATATAGTTTGTCGCAGCACCCATCCCACTGCCCGGACTCTATCCGCTCCCGGACTTCTGCTAATTCCGAGTCTATGGCTGACTCCCTTTCTACTTCCCTAGCTGTCATTGCCTTGGGAATAGCGTTGACAGCAATCCACCTCACATATTCCTCTGTCCTACGCCCCATGTCATTGCTGTCCACCGGATCAACGGTCTTACTCTCCTCCCCGCTTTTTGCTATCAACCTCGATAAAGGATCTGCAATATTAGACTTGCCTGGCACATGCACTACCTTGAATTTGTAAGCCTGCAGGCGCAAAACCCACCTCTCTATCCTAGCGCATGGCTTTGAGTTTGGTGAATAAATCACCTCTAGAGGCTTATGGTCCGTGACTAATTCAAACTCCAGACCGTAGATGTAAGGGTGGAAGGTTTCACATGCCCATACTAAGGCCAGTGCCTCCTTCTCGGTCTGAGAGTACCTGCGCTCAACACTACTTAAACTTCTCCCAGCATACCGTATGACCCTCACCATACCCTTTTGCTCTTGCACTAGTACTCCCCCTAAACCTATGGGACTTGCGTCTGCTATAACCTTAGTTTTGGCCCCCGAGTCGTAGTAACCAAGCACCTGTGAACTCCCCAGTCGCTTCTTGAGCTCACTAAAAGCTTTCTTCTGGTCTGGACCAAACACAAAAGGCTCATCCTTTTTTGTTAACCTTCTCAGGGGCTCTGCCACTGTCGCCATGTCAGGGATGTACCGCGCGCAATAATTCACAAGCCCTAGGAAGCTTCTAACCTCTGTAGGTGTCTCAGGCTCCCTAGCCTCCTGTACTGCCTTAATCTTCTCATCAGTTGGACATATACCCTCGTCGGTCAATGTGTGCCCCATAAATGTCATTTTGGTCTTAAATAGTTCAGTCTTGTCAGGGTTTGCTGTCAGTCCATGTTTTCTAAGCCTGTCAAATACCTGGTCAAGTGTAGTCTTATGAGTCTCAAGGTCAGCTGTGTGGACTGCTATATCGTCAGAAATGTTCACCACCCCGGGAATTCCCTGCAGAACATTACGAATCATCCGCTGATAGGCCTCACTGGCCACATTGATACCAAATGGCAAACGCCGATACCTGAACAAACCCATGTGTGTTACGAATGTTGTGATTTTACGAGAGTTTTCATCCAACTCCACTTGATGATATCCCCACTTAAGATCTATCTTAGAAAATACCCGACTCTGGCTCATTTCGAGCAATGCTTCGTCTACAGTTGGTATGGGTTGCCTTTCCCTCACTATTGCTTCATTAACCTTGCGCAAATCCACACATATGCGAACATCTTGGTCCTTTTTAGGAACAATGACCACTGGGCTCACCCATTCTGATGGCTCTTCAACCTTCTCAATTATGTCTTGATTTACTAAGCTCTGTAATCTACTTTCGACACACTTTCTTAAACCAAATGGTGTTCGTCGGAGGGGTTGCGCTACAGGTTTAACATTGCGGTTTACTTTGAAAGACATCTTTATCCCCTTTAGTTTGCCGACACCAGACATAACATCAAAATGCTTCTTTTTTACCTGCTCTGAGAGCGCTTCCCTTGCTTCTACAGTACCTTGCGAACTTGTTATGCAATTCACTCCTAACCCGATTTTGAGAACACCTAGGTTTTCAGACGTCTTCCTCCCCAAGAGAGCTGGACCATCACCTTCGATAACAATGAACTCAGATTGATTACCTCGTTCCCCAATAGATACCTGGGCATCAAAACAACCTGCGACTGGTAGAGCCTTGCTTGACCCATATGCAAACAGTTTCTTTTTTGACAAACGTGAGTTACATGAGATATTGTTTTTCTTACACCTCTCCCATTCCTTCCTGCTTATTAGGTTAGACTCACACCCAGAATCAATGATAAAGTTGATTTTTACACCACCTACAATAACAGGAATAGTGTCGCCCTTGTCATTGTTTACAGAGTATACATGAAAAGCAAATTCGTGATCATCAGATTCATTAGTATCATCATTTACAACCTGCCTCACCCTACCAGACCTTTGGTCTTTACCTTTTTGGGGGCATTTACTTCTAAAATGACCTGGGGTACCACATTTATTACATTTCCTTCCCTTAGCGGGACAATTCTCATCCGAGGACTTATGTCCTTGATAACCACAGTTCCAACAATTCATGGATGCGCTGGTATCACTTGAGTCTCTGTGTTGCTCCTTCCTCTTGGTGAAGACCTTGTTCACTCCCTCTGCGGATTCTTTCACAGTTCTGGTGGTCATGGCTTCTGTCTGTTGGTCCAGTGCCTCATGCAATGAGGCCATTGCTAGTGCTGCGGCCAATTTCAGATCATCTCCCTTTTCCAGCATCTTTCTTCTAAGTTTGTCAGATAAACAGCAACAGACTATCTGGTCTCTTATATGTTCGTCGGTGTCTGTATACCCACAGCCATCGGCGGCCTTTCTCAGTCTACTAGTGTATTGTGCCACAGTCTCTCCTTCCTTTTGTACAGTCTTTCGAAACTGGTGGCGCTGGTATAACTTGTTAACAGGCACTACAAAATGGGTGTTCAAAGCAGTGACAGCACCAGCATAATCTTTACCTTCCCCGGTGTTAGGTAGGTCCCTAAAAATCTCTCGGACACCTGCACCTGACGTAAAAAGCAGGAGAGCCCGCCTCTGAGCTTTGTTGTCCTCCTTGGCAGCAGTGACAAAAAGTCCCCTGCTGTCAGCATAAGCCTCGAACTCTTCCAAATAGGCCTTCCACCTGAGTGAGACAGTGGAGGCAGCCCCTTCAGGGTCAAATGGTTGCATCCCTCTGATGTCTGATAACGCCATGATCACTACCAGTACTTTAGTCTACACAGTTTATATCAATTGTCAATGTCAACATAGAACACATTCATGTAAGCCTGCAACGTCAGTATAGGCCTATAGGATCAGTGCAAACTTTGCTGTCAATACATGTGGTGTCACACTTGGCTTGCTGCCAGCTTCAGTGTTACCAAATAAACGTCAGGCTGTGGCCACAAAACACACCTACTGTTCAAATCATTGACTTCCTCTAGTTAGCAAGAGTTGTATTCTCCTCGTCGCCAGTGTTACATCTTGTGTTACATCTATGATGTACTCATTATCAACGCATAAACCTGCGGGCGATCAACAAAGCCAAACAACCATCGTGGGCGCCATTACCGGAAGTGTTCTTTTATTCATTCCGTTCCCAACATGCAATGCTCCGTTCGTGAGCGGACATGACAAAAGTCAGGTTCAAAATACAGTTCAACACAACTATACAGATCCTTTGAATTAAGGCAATGTTAAATGTCCGCAGATATACCTAGTATTGACCATTTTACGGTCTAATTTAGTAGAATTTACTAAATATGTAGGGCTGCCAATTGTGTTTGTCTCACTTGTATATAAAACGTCCTCAGCTTGAGCCAAATTCGCGCAGACCTCCCATTTTTTAGATATATTAGGCTCCACCTAATTATGAGTGTTTAATGATACCCCAACTTTATTCTAAGAATTTTATTTCTTTACAGAATAATTATGAACATCTGTTACTGAAATGCTGAAAATAGCATGTGTAACTAACATGCTTAATGCCATGCAAACTGGAACATTTCCATATACTACTATGAACACTGTGGCTGACCTTGGGATCGCTAGAGCTCGCCGTCGATATCCGCCACCTACCGGAAGTCAATCCGACACGTTTGGGCCGCCAGAGGGAGCCGTATGACGTCATCACTCGACATACGCATTACTCATAGTAGCCTATACTTCTATCATTTCTATAAACACACCTCATCATTGTGACTACATGTGCTTCTCTGTCATATTAAAAGCTAGATTATTATACACACATTCACTACCGAGGCCCCGACGGCCGTTTATTACTTCTAACGGGGTAATGGACTAGTAGGCCTACATTTCCGACGGTTATCATGCCGACGCAAGTTTGGTGGCGCAAATTTGGTGACGCAAGGTTGCCGACGCAAGTTTGCCGGAGCGAGTGCTTTCTTCCTCGATCATTTCACCTGTGGTTAATTAAATTCCTCTTGTAAGAAGACCACATATATGGTAAATTTGTCTGTGTTTCTATTCTCCTCCTCCAACAAATCCAAGGGTCATTACACATATTAATGCCTTACTAGGAAAATAGAGTCGGAGATGCATAGAAATGCATTCATACAACCTTCATACAACTACAACATCTTGGAAAGCGAAACATTCCACAGCTTTGATTATTGTTGCTGTAATATAACCGCAAAATTAGAATTCATGGAGTTAGAAAGCAATTGTACATTTCTAGGCGACCTCACCCCTATATAGGGCCTAATTATACCATAACGAACTGTTACATGAATGTATAAAAAGACTTTATCTAATGGAAATACGACTGAAGTGAATTTATAATATAATGCGTGGTATAATTAGTGAACGGAGCCAGAGCATTACTGAACAACCGGAAGTTTCACCATGTAGTCAAGGGTTACCGCGGGACCTTTTGAATTGAAGCTTTGGCAAGTCATCGTCTGACAGCATTGAGGTAGCAGCTAGGCCAGAATACGAGAAGATTTTTTTTTCTTTTTGTTGAATAAAGGGGCTCTTCCCCGCGTGAAGATATGCGCCAGCACTTCGTGTCTGTCTCACTGATTTCATTCTTCAAACGACTCAGTAATTGCCTCCCTTTTGCATATCAGATTTATTCCCGAAAGTGATTATATTATTATTATTCTTAGTAGAATATAATCTGTCTATGGACTGCATATTTTTTTTTTTTATAAAACTTTATATTTGGTCAGAGGCAGGCAGAGTAAAAAATACTCGAAATGTTTTGTTGGTGATGTAGGCCTACTAGCCATTAATGTAGTGTAATTTACTCTATTAATAGGGCGTGTAAGTTCAAAATGGCAGCCACCAGGTTTGTCACGCACTTGCTGCTTCTTCCGGGAAAGGAAGTGACGTCACGCCATTGAAAAAGCATTGGGCCGAAAAGTTTTCCCTGTTTGTAGATTTCTCCAAGATTTATTTTAACTTTCGACCACTGGATAGGGCCATATATTAAGTCAAATTATTCATATAATGTTGACCAGAAGTTCCGGGACATTTTTGGGGGATGGAGAGAGAGGATATTTATTTCGCTATATGCATTGTCTATGGCCGTTACGTCACTTCCTTTCCCGGAAGTGATACATTTCGCGATTAAAAAAGTAAAAGCGGGCGACGGCGGCCATGACATTACAGCCCCTATGTAGGCCTATTTAAATTTCTAGTCTACAGCATTTAATGCATATAATTTAAGGCCCTGGTTCACTAAGCAGATTCTCGTGCGATTTTGCGCTGCAGAGGACCCTTTCCCACTATATTCTGTGAGAATCGCATGAGAATCGGCTTAGTGGACAAGGGCCTTTACAGCATGAAATATTATATGGTTAGAGTAACTTTGTTGGTAAGCAGGTCCTGTAGACGTAGACTAATGTAGATAGGTAGCAAACTTCGAACCTGTCCTGAAGACTCAATCTCCGGCTCCTGATAAATCGTCGCTGCCTTGAGATAATCCAGTAATATTATTTCTTATTTTCTGTCAGGATTGAACTGAAATTGTTTGAAGACATTGGCCGGTCTAGTCAAATCATCAGCAGCAGCCATATTTAACGTTTCGGAATGGTGTCGGCTCACATTAGCACAAACAATGATGATGTAAACGGGTCAGATTTTCAGAAAATGTACAATTGGCAGCTCTACACATTTAGTAAATTCTGCTAAATCAGGCTGCAATTTGATCAATACTAGGTAAATTAGAGTATATTTGGCATTGCATTGATTCTAGCAATCTGTTTGGCTAGGTTGAACTGTATTTTGAACTTTATTTTCGTTTGGAATTTGGGTTATTTGAGAGGATTGACGAAGTTTAATTGTACATTTTCTGACAATCTGACCCATGTTCGTTTAACTTCATCATCATGCATGGAAGAGTGCTAAGTGTTAGGGACTAAAGAGACTGGGTTGACTTGTTTTATTGAATGATTTTTTTATTATGTAAACACGTATCATATTATAGGAAATAAAAGCTCGTATTTGTGATCCGTTTTAGGAAAATGTGTCATAAGTCGCAAAATATGGATTTTGAGATATCACCATATTCGGAAAGAGGAGATCAAGCTGATTCCAATGATAGTAAACACTAGGGATCTAATAAATATTATTATATTATAAGTTTGATATTTTTATTATTGAACAGGATATTTAATACAATGTCCCGAAATTTCTTACATGGATTTATATGAATATAAGTGCTACGCCCTCTAAAAATCAGAACACTTCAATAAAGAGATCTTGTAAAGAAAACACTTTGAAAAATATGAATTTTGCTACTTGTGACTCATTTTCCTGGAACACATCACATTTAGGGCATTAAGAGAGGATTAGTGGAGGTGAATGGGTACATTATTCTGATGGCTTGACCATTTAATCACCAGCATGTTGTTGTTTAACACATACATACATATGTGATCCGTTTTAGGAAAATAAGTCATAAGTAGCAAAATGGGGATTTTGAGATCATCATCATATTTAAATAGTTGAGTTCAAGCCGATTCCTATGATAGTAAACACTAGGACACCTAATATATATTTGTATATTTTAAGTTTGATATTTGTACTTTGAAAAAAAAAGTTTGCAATGTTTCTGAATGGGTAAAATAACTAAACGTACTCCATATGAAGTACTTCGAAACGCATAGATATTTTTGATACAATGTCCCGACATTAAAATTTTGTCACATGTATTCATATGACTATAAGTGCTAAACCCTCCAAACATTGGAACATTTCAATAAAGAGATCTTGTGGAAAAAACACTTTGAAAAATATCAATTTTGCGACTTGTGACTCATTTTACTGGAACACATCACATATGCGCTTATAAAACCTGATGACTGCAGGGGCATGATGTAGAACATAAATACATTGATCTAATTGCTTGCTTGAAAAATAACTCAAAATCACACATGTTTGTGATCATTTTTGTGTTTTTATTTGCTGACACGTTACATTACTCAAATTAAATGTGAACATATTTTTATCCGAAAACATACATTAAATTAATGTTTAATTGTCTGAAAAAGTCAGCCCAAGTGAAGAGGGTGAGAAAACTAAGTAAATGTGTCTTGTTGGTTTCATCAGGAAAATATTCAATTTCTAAGGAAATCCTAGGAATTTTCTAGGCAAATCCTTTCAATATTTTACACTCTTATATATATATATATATAAGAGCGTGGACTATTGAGACCAAACATAAAAAGTGGGTTGAGGCAGTTGAAAACTAGGAAGCTAGGTAAAGGAGGTATTTTTTTTCTCCACTTTTAGGATAATTTCCCTAAGAATGATTGTTAAAAGAGAAATATAACTTTTAAAGTATACTGTATATCAACGATGCTAAGTGCGACCTGCCCCGACCAGTGCTACCATGCTACTGAGGATTTGGAAGGTCCTCAGACGTGGGTAACCAATACCTCACTGTTCCCTTAGTGATGTTGACATTATGACATCATAAGTATTTTTAAAATATACTGTATACTTTACAGATAATACTCCTTTTTCCATATTTTACTTCATTTCAATTTCTAGTCTGTACTATGTATTACACTTTGTAAACGTTTATGGAAATAACAATCTATTATTATTATAAAGGATTTTCGGTAAGGATCCTTACATGGGGTAGGTTTTTTCTAACTTTATGTAACTTTGTTTATTTGAACGTTAGGGGAACACTATTTTTACCTATTTTTGTTCAGCTCACATTTTACAAAGATATAATGATTATATTATATTGATAACAATATTTATATGAATTCATTAGACTTATAATTTGACATTATTGATTTAAATCCATTACAGATAGAACTAATCAACAATGAATTCAGAAAATGAAAGTTTATCAGTACATACATTAACCTTACTTAACGTATTTCATGAATTAATCAAGTTATTTGTTTCATCAATAATATAGTCCCAGTCGGCATCAGGCTATATTCATATTTGGGTCAGATCCTAAGATAATGTCCAATTTTGCCTTCACCAATCCTCACAAAAAATCCACATTTAAGACAAAAATAAGCTTTAAAATGCAGTTAAACATAACAGAACTGCTACTTTAAACTAATGCGTTACCAAATATACTCAGATATTCCCGGTATTTATCAATTTTCAGCCTAATTTAGGAGAATTTCTTGAATGTGTACAGCTGGCAATTGTAAATTTTCAGAAAATCTGACCCATATAGAGTTATAAAAATATCATGACTTTTCTGTGTATTAGTTGAGGTAGGGCAAACATTGCTGGTTTGAACTATTAAACCATAATTCATGAATACAGAAATATTATCGAATACTCTCAACTGTGAAACAATCCAAACTTTGACACAGAAAAATATATATTACCATTACTAATACAATTATGATTCCACCACCAAAATCCTAGAATTCTTTTTAAAACAATTTACTCTTACACATTACAAATACACGTTAAACTCCTCTATAAGTAAAATAGTAAACATTTTTCCATGTGAATAAGTGGCCCACGCTGCAGAAAAGGTCCAGAGTCAACTCCTTCATAATATTTCTGAACAGCGGGGCCGGAAGGCAGTTGTTGTTATTGAAATCTTTTCATTCAGGTATAATAGAATTTATATTTACAGTCTGGGCTCACAACCTCTAAGGTCATATAGGAATGATATGTCAGTGATTAAATGCCTGAGGCACTAATGGCTTTCCTGGCCCTGGAGTAGGGACCCGCTGGGTTTATAATGGCACTCTGCACTTTGGAGGGAGAGGCTTTACTCCATTTTGGAGGCACACTGAGCCGAGACTGTTTACTGAATTTTGCATTTCTTTAATCAAATAAATATTGGTGTCAGTTCAACAACAATTAATTACTACGAAAAGGTTACTTAAATGAAATTTCATCTCTAAAACATAATGCACTTGAATTATACAAGAAATACAATTTCAACAACAACAATAACCAGATATATATGTATACAATGTATATGTTCATGTCTAAATCATTAGAGAATCGAATAATACAAGAAATTACAGAAATATGATTAAAGACAGAAATACAATAACGACTTAAAACACATTATAGTATGTTTGACTTATTCGTGTAACTTGCAGATGTCATTGTAACTTGACATATTGCTAACAACAAATTGAAATTGAAATTTTAAAGAAATAGGCCACTGAAGTCATCATTTAAATTAAAGTCGCTCTTTTGAGGCAGAACTAGACAGACCAAAATTAATGATGACTATCTGATGACAGAAAATGCAAGTAACACATCACCAAATTTCTTACGAGACTTCACTGTCATTCCCCATCTTTTTTTATTATTAGAACGTAAAAGCTGTATGTCTCCCTCCCCTACCCGAATACCTCTTCAAGCATTTTCCTTTAAAGAAATTTAAAGACTTTAAAGACTCATTCATGTAACTTGCAGATGTCATTGTAACTTGACATATTGCTAACAACAAAATTGAAATTGAATTTTTAAAGAAATAGACCGCTGTAGTCATCATTTAAATCCAGTCAGCATTAAATTAGTCAGCATTTTCCTTTAAAGAAATTTAAAGACTTTAATTAGAAGTAAAAGCTGTATGTCCCCCTCCCCTACCAGAATACCTCTTCAGGCATTTTACTTTAAATGAAATTTTCTGACTACCAAAATACAAGAGAATAATGTATAACACCAGGATCAGGGTTACTAACAATTTGGATGAAAAAACATTCCAGTCAAGTATGAAGACAGAACTGACCTTTGGGTTTCATTAAATTGAGCTGTGTTATGACTCGTATCAACATAGTATTTCATATCCAACGGATTATTTCTTTTTTGTTGTTATAGTCTGATCTAATCAGATCAAAAGGACAGTGGCCAGGATATGTAATTCTTATAGCAAATGGCCATCTGTCCAGGTTCAAACTGAATGAGCCACCCTCTAAAAACAAACAAACAGTTCCTTTTTAGATGGTGTCTCAATCATTTTGAACCCAAACAGTGGGCCATTTGCTATTCATTACACACGGCAAACATGAATCAGTCAATAATTTCCTTGTTTAGCCTAAACCAGATTATGTTATACCGTCAGGTGGTGGCAGCACTCAATAAGAGTGGCCGTTACACCAGGTGGCGCCAGGGGTCACGACATGGACCCTGGATGAGAGATTTGGAACCACTCATTAAATTTGGATTTGGATTTGGAACCGCTCATTAAAAATACAGAGCAAAATCCTGAGGGACTTCACTCCAGGATAGAAACTTATCCAGACTACTTGTGTCATCCTTGAGACTCCAGACTTTAAACTTTTAGATTATAATTAAGTTACATTTATCAATAACAATTTGGATGATTATACCGCCCAAGGGTATAACATTGGTGGAGAACCGGGGGTCATTAGGTCATGCATAACCAGCAAAGCCCTAAATGATCTTGCATCGGTGCAGTTCAGATGAACCAAACTGTATGCTATAAAATATTAACTTGAGCCATGGTACAGCTTGATTTGATCTCTAAAAAAATCTAACGCAAAGGATACTATTTTGGTTCATTTCCAAAAGAATGCATCTTTCTGTGCTCCTGGATTAAATGGACTCCTGGAATCAATCCTGGAATCAATCAAGTATTTTGAATCACAAAATTGAATGATTTGTCAATGGGCCAGTTCAGTCAGGTCCAGAAGGCCACATTCCTCAATTCCACATCCAGCGATAAGCTCAACCTAAGACTAAGACTTAGGCTAAAAGTGTTAATGACCCCTAAAAAGTAGTGGTCCAAAACTGCCTTCTGGACCTGACTGAATTGTCAAGATGTGCTCATACCTGATATCTCTAACTAAGTACCAGCCAGGAATTATGCCATAAAGGGTGAAGCCAAGATAGGGTTACAATCAAGTCATATCCAGGTCAGTGGTAGGTCCCTGGACCCTGTCACTGAAAAAGTGCTGATAGCGGTGTGACTGTTGCAACCCTATTTTGACATCATCCCTAATATAAGTTTGAAATGAAATGTAAATCACGTTTGTGATGGTAATGATTTTACAATCTTCATTTATGTGAGAAGAACTATAAATACATTTGCGTTTTTCTCATGGCACATTCAATTTGTTGAGAAATTTGTATGAATTTCCCTGAAATTGATACTAGATATGTAACATCTTAGACTCCAATTCTAAATCCCACCGACACCTGTCATAACATCTCATAAGCCAAAGATATGATGGGGAATTTTCAAAGAAAATGCACAAGAACTTCCATTTATGAAAGAAATCTTTCAATTTTAAAATATTGCAGAAAATGTATTGTTAACATTCTTTGCAGCTTAATTTGAGTGTTTCTTCTAAATACATCTAAATTAAATTTTCCACCATAGTTTGTTTATCAGTTAGATTGGGTACTTCATGGTTTGCCGTTATTACATATTAAAACTGTCCCATAAAATTGTTGTACCTGGGTCCTCTCTTGAAAGGCACTGGGGCGTGGGCGTGTCCATATGTAGGTTGGTATAGTTGTCCTTGGGGAGGATGATGGTAGGGTCTGGGTCTACACCTTATCATGCAGAGGATGGTGACCATGATGAGCAGAATGGTACACAGAGCCAGCGACGTTATCCCCAGCACCATCCCTATGTCTGTTCCCCATCCAGTTATCTCCTTTGCACACAGTGGGGCTGAAGTTCCTGCTGGGCAACTGGAAAGAAGGAAATATTTGTTTAATCAATGGTCAGGATATTTATACCACGATCGGGGGTTTACACGCTGCAAATGAGTGGATACATGCTATTGTATTTTGTTGGATGGATCCACGCGTAAAAATATTACCCTTTTTTAGCCTAAATGTAAGAAGCATCCTCATCGTCATATGCCACCCATGCCATCGTTGATTAGCCAATCAGTTATATGCTTGTTTAGTGATTTGGCATAAACAAATCAATATGGCGAATTATATAGGAAAATAGGATGTAACTCGGTTAGTTTCTGTATACGATGCCCACTCGTTATTTTCGACCAGGGATGTCACGAGAAGCCGCAGGCTTCGAGTGACATCCCTGGTTGAAAAAAACTTGTAAGTCAGAAACCAACCTCGTTACATCCTATCATAATATCTCAAATTATTTGTGTTCTAACAACTCAGATTGACACAAGGCAATATGTTTGTTTCATAAGAATGGATAGCTTGCAGAACAAAGTTCTTTTTGTACGCTCTATCAACAACCACACATTTTAATCAGAATTGCTTCTTGAATAATTGAAATACAGCTCTCAGCAGTTGTAATTGATACATTGACAATGATATATTTTAGGTTATGGGGTGACAGACAGGTCTAACGCACTGGCTTTGGCACAATAGGGCATCATCTGGCAGACCTGGCATTAGGTCAAAATGTGTACAACCTGTTGTATGTTTTGGATGCAACAAAGAATTTATCCATCTATCTATATTTATCAGAATTTCATGGGTTTGAAATTTGTGTGACACTAGAAGAGAATAGCTGTATGAGCTGAACTGGTCCTTGTGATGGACCACTTTAGTTCAAAAGGGGCCACATATTCTCAACCTCAAAATATAATCGATGCACAACTTACATGCAGTTATATTTAATAATAATTTATTGTTATCATTATTAATGTTAATATTATCGTTAATAATATTAATGCTAATACCAAATTTGTTGGTTCCTGTACTGGAATTAGTTGAAAAACCCACATTATAGGATGAATAAGTATCATAATTATTTCTGATATTCTCAGATTCTTTTTGCCTTTTACCTGAATTATTATGTATTATCATGTATTAGTCCTTCTGCTAGAAAATTTGCCTCAATCAAGGGAGCGGCTGGAAGATCTGGGAGGTTGCACAATGGTTTCGCAGAAGTCTGCCAACCTATTTGTCACTGTAATTTTTTTTGATAAATAAAACATTGCTCTATCTATCTATCTATGTGATGAACTATGGCATATATGGGTCAGATTATCATAAAATGTACAATTCACCTTCACAAATCCTCTCAAATAACCCACATTTAAGACAAAAATGAGCTTCAAAATGCATTTTGAATTGACAGAACTGATACTTTAAATCTCAATGTGATCCCAAATATACTCAGATATTCCCGATATTCATCATTTTTCAGCCAAATTTAGCAGAATTTCCTAAATGTGTAGAGCTGCTAATTGTACATTTTCTGAAAATCTGACCCATATATATATGTATATATATATATAACAATGTGTAAACAGAAACACAACTTACATGCAGTATGGGATGCCTCCGTCTGCATATGCACAGGACTGGCTGGGACACAACCCTATCCTCTCTATCAACTCACACCCTGCTACACCTATGTCTCCTCCTATTCCCAGCTCAGCTAGAAATACATAGCAGTAAATAAACAGATCAGTAAAGAACAATAACAGATTATTTATGGAGCGCTCATGGTGTACTGCATATATGTAATTGAATCTGCATTGGTGCTCTGATAGAAAACCCCAATAATTAAAGCTTCTGAAACACAGACATAACCTTAACCCTAAATCTAAAGTTTTATGGTAAATTGATTGTTTTTCATGCCAATGATATACCGAAACAACATCAGACTTAATGTCCTAATGTCAAATGTCTTATTTGTTCAAACTACCATATTTTAAATTATTTCACAATACAGGTACAATAAAATTACCTATTGTAGGGAATTAAATAAGCTTAGATCCTAGATGACACTTACCGAGGCTTACAAATGGTATCGCTATACACGCTCCAGATGAGTCTAACCTGTAGCCAAAGGCACAGGAGCAGAAATAACTGCCCAGCTTATTGATACATGTATGTTTAGAATCACCACACACTGAAGGTGACCAGTTACATTCATTGACATCTGAAATATTTAGAAAGAACCGCTTATTTCTTTCATTTTCATATTCATATTTACTGGTAATCACCTGAAAAAGTCCTATGGTAAACTAACAATTTGATCTATGCTGAAATAAATATATTTTCATATAGGACTCACTCACTCCAGAATGTCACGATCTAATTTGATAATAAATGTATATACCAGAATAAGGAGTGATGCTTTTCATTGTTCATGACCCTTCAAAATAGTATCTTCTTTATCATTTCTAATTTTCTTCCTCACTGTGGAATGAAGGAGAATAAATTTCGCTTTCTTCCTCTCCCTGGCACAGAAATTGATTTAAGGTTAGGCTCCCACCAACACCTGCACTATTTTAAATGACTTATGTGAAAAATCATGAATGAAAAAATGCATCTCACTTTCTACTACTATGAATTAGGTAAAATAGAAAATAACAAAATAAAAAGGTAGTCACACACAAGGAAACTGACGGCCCCTCCCTAACCATTATATATGGCTGAGAAGGGAAGAGAACACACCTAACAGAAGTACCTGATGAGGCCAATCAACCAAAACTCTCATGGTTTAACACTTTATGGTAGTGACTTTTGTTCCTTTAATTCCTGTTTTCCTGCTTACCATTTATACTTTTCATAGTTAAAAGTAGTGGAGTAATTAGTTATTTAAAACCGTGATATCCTAGGTCATTTAGTTATAGCTTCCCGAACAGGCTTCACAGATGAAAATGTTAACTAAATTTGAAATTTGTTAAGAACATTTAGTAAAAGTTGTGGGTGCTCTACTGAAACTGAAATAGTAAACCTTGAATTTAAACAAATCAATTGGGTTATTTTTTTATGAATGCAATATCAAGGATAAGGAAAATACCACTTACCAACAGATTCTGCTATGAAGGACCATTCACCAGTAGCCATGCAAGTTGTACTTATTATTACTTCATTATCCCCAGCAGAAGATTCATATCCGGTATCACATGTGAAGGTTACAACATCTTTATAGAGGAATTTACTTCCTGACATCTCAGCATTAGATATCTTTCTCGGGTGTCCACAGGATATCTCTGATATAAAGACAACCTCATTAGTATTTAAAGTAATTAAGTCATAGGCTATTTAAACTGGTTTGAATATGTATTAATCTTTATGGTCTCAGCCCTATATAAGGCCATGTTTTGAAGTGAGAGGAGCACTGAGACAAGGCATTATTAGCTCTATGATTGACGAGGTGTTGGAGTGATGGAAGTAACGGGATAAAGCTGTATTAGGCCTTTGTGTGACCATGAGTTGAAATGACTGATATAGAAAGACAAGGCTGTAGTAGCCCTGTGAGTGATGAGCATCAGGCTGGATCTTCTCAGCAATATGGATGAAAAGTAGTGGTAGTTATGAGTTAGCATGGTCAATAACATACACAGACATGTATAAAAATGTGGTGTTAATCTGTTTGCAGATTACTGCCAAGAAGCATGGAGTAGTTTTGATTAATGCAATGCCGTAGACTAATAAAAATGACTGTATATGGGTCAGATTTTCAGAAAATGTACACTCGTCTTCACCGATACTCTCAAATAACCCACATTTAAGACAAAAATGAGCTTCAAAATGCAGTTTGTGCTGCTAATTGTACATTTTCTGAAAATCTAACCCATATATACCCGGATAAGCCTAGTGTTGATGGTTTTTCATTCCAATTTAGCAGAATTTACATAATATGTTGATCTGCCAATTGTACATTTTCTGAAAATCTGACCCATATACCCATGTATAAGCCCCGGCTTATATTAATTTCAAATGGTGAATTGACCCGGCTTATATTCGGGATGGGCTTATATATTCGGGGCCCGGCTTATAATACAATAACTGAAAACCAGTTGATTTAGCTAAAACACATCTTTATTATTATCTTTATTCATTGCTCTGGTTTTCGTGTCTTAAACTTCAATTAAACCAAAAAAACACTACCAGATCTCACAATCTATCAACTATAACTGAATTCTGACATTTAAACATTCATCATCCACTAAGAACTTGGTCTGGCTGATCTCTTCAACATCTTCCTCCTGAGAAGAGACCAGGCCCTCCATATTTCCATCCAGTTACAGGCACCCAGCTTATAAACGGGGCCCGGCTTATATTAACGTTAGGAAGTGCTGAAACCCCGGCGTATAAACGGGGTGGGCTAATAAACGGGGTCTGGCTTATACATGGGTATATACGGTAATTATCACATTTATAAGATAAGATCAATTTATAAATAATATACTTGTCTTACTTGTGCATGTTGGGAATCCAATTGTCTCCCATCGCGCTTCATCTGTGCACTGTAGGTTCACCTTCCTGGTGTTGTAATCATTGTACAAATGATAAGAAGGACGATATCCTTCAACACATGTATAGGTGATCTGATGGCCAAATGGAAATCCTTCCCCTTCTCCTTCAGCTGACACTGCAAAGTCTATCAGTGGAGCATCGCCCTCACACTCCACCTCTGGGGGAAAGAGAAATAGAATCAACAGTGATCCTACATAATTATTATCCTGATAAAGTCTAGAGATAACTGACAATACATTTGTTACTACTGTTAACTTATTATTATGTTATTTGTAGTGGAAATGGCTGGGATCCACTGATCCTCAGTAGCCTGCATAACTCTATAAAGTTGGTAGAGCAGCTGCAAGATAAGCCAGAGGTCCCAGGTTTGGTTTGGGGGTTCGGTCTTGAACTATCCAGTTCAAGATTTTCCAATCATTCCTTCATACTTACTGATACATTGACCGGTGCCTGTACCACCTGCCAGTAGACTGAGAGGATTCTGCAGCCATTCCTCGTTCCACACATAACCATCTGGACATATACAGTAGAAGGAGCCCACAGTGTTGACACACATGCCTTTTGTACCACATGGGGTGGTGCCATCACACTCATTCCTGTCCTCTGTTTCACAAAAATGTACATAGCAATTTAAGAGACGGTAAATAGCTGTGTATAGCAGCATTAAGAACTTAGGCCTATATGCACAGAGTTAGAAAACAGTTTTGTTCAGGGCTTTTACCTTCTAAGGTTTTAGAGAATTTTAAGGATTGTGGTGCTTCCTGAACTGCCTCCAAAGCCTATGTTTACAAGAGAGATAACACGTCCTTACCAAGGCATTCTAAGTCATCATTCTCCCAGTAGAGGTTGCCACTGTTGCTGGTACAGGTGATGGGAAACTGGTAGGTGTTGACTGAAACTTGCCATCCGTCCTTACATATTATTGTCACTTCCGCATCCACCACAGTGTTTGCTAATGGAACTTGATCATACCTCGCATTCTGAAAGTCTCCAGGGTGCAGACATCTACTTTCTGTTGAAGTAAATATGATGTTAATACTTGAGTTCATACAACTATAATCACACATATATTGCACAAATATATGATAGCACTCACGAACTGAACTGCAACTTAATGTCTATGACATGCATTTCATCTCATCAAACCAGAAACAGACATTCTGTTTCCATAGCTTTATTCCACTTGGATCTTCTGACTAGGGTGCAATGTCAGACCCAGCATAACACAGACAGAACCAAGGTCTCCTTTGTCCTTCACAGGGTAAAATGGTGTTGTACAATATGAGCAATAAAAGGTTGAGAATCTAAAATACTATCTTCATACGATATGCAGTATACAGAATAGCAAAAGGATAACACACAATCTGCTTCTAGCTAATGCTGTAAGAATATCTTGTCAACAGGGAAAAGCTCTAAAAGAACTGACATGTGTAAAAGGAACTGATTAGAAAGTCTTTCAAACCAGTAGAGTCAAACCTTTCTCTTTCAATTTCTTTCCTTAAGTTAGTATCATTATTACCATCGGGTGCTCTCTTCATCAAAATTCATTCCTGCGACTAGCATACAAAATTAAAAAAAGAGATAGCGTCAAGGATCTTCACCGGGAAATTAGAATACCATTTCTCGATGAGAGAAGAGACTCACGCCTTCTCCTCCTAGCCCATGAGATGAGCTGTGATGAGAAGTACCTTGACAACAGGAAAATAAATCTTCGCAATCTTGCAAATGGAAAAATGTTAAAAATCCCAATGACAAAAATAGAGAGAATTAGAAAATCAGTTTTTATCCAGGCACCATCCCTATTCAATAAACTGCCACAAGCGGGTAGAAACTGCCCCACCATCCCTGACCTCAAAACATACCTTGAAGAAAACTTTTTTTCATACTCAGGAGAGGAGGGCCCAGCACAGTCAATAAACAATCAGTGACATAGCGCTTGTTGGTTCTGTCTCTCTCCACAAACTGCTGTTACATTGTTGTAATATTATATTATTGTTAGACGGGCCAGTGTTAGCCAGAATGCTACCCGCAACTGTAAATGCACAGGGGAAGTGCAGCCAGGTGGTGACACAGTGTTCGCCAGAATGCGACTCACTGACTGGCTACAACATCCCCATATATTCACATGAAACATGTGTACGGTCTTGGTTAAATACGATGAGGTGGGCAAGCTACCTAGAAACTAGATTCAATTCAATTCAATTCAAGGATTCTTTTATTGCTGAAGATGTTATACAGTAGGGTTGTCCAACTATCTAAGTAAACCATTGTTTAGTTAGGTCTTCCATTGGGTGCCCGAAAGATCTAGAACTAGAACAGTAAATTACCCACAAATTTTGACCCAGGACTACAGACGAAACCCTACAATAATCCACTTGGTTAAGTGGTGGACTTAACACACACATGAAGGAGCATTCATATCTGATCTTGCTTCATGGCACTAGCTTGCCCAATTTATTGTTTATTGTATTGTCTAATCTGTGTTGTTATTACTGCCATATTAGTTTATCACATTAATGTAGTCACTGTATCTACCTATCTATCTATCAAATACTACTGTATCTATTTAATAGCGTAACTCCATTTTCTCCAAAGGGGGCTCTCAGGAAGATCTATGGTTTCATAGAGGAGACCCACCCCCTTTTTCGGTGTCAAAATTTGATATGTTATTGAAAAGTGTAAGCTTCCGAAAATAAAAACATATACATACATACATTACCATGAATGCCTCAAATGTAACCCTTTCAAGCTGTCGCTGTTGTGCAACCAAGTAATGGAGACAGTTTCAGAGGGAATATGAGATATAAACAGAGAGTTCAAGACCGAGGCAAAGGAAGAGTAAAATTGATAATAATTATAGGCTATAGATACTAGTTACTGAAATGACAGACTTGTGATAAACAAATTAGAATTAATCTTTAGCACTTATTGGGCGAGTTGACAGATGGCGCGAAAAAATAAAGAACAAGATTGGCGTATGAATATAGCACAAACCCACAGGGTGAGTGCTATATTATATGCTGGAGATCGAGTTCTTTATTTACGCATCCGTGCAGAGAACAAGTCCTGTCAGTTGATTATTATACATGCTTAATTTTGCATGGAAAAAGTACTTAAATAATAATAAATAGAAAAAAAATAAAAAATATAATGTTCCATATATTCTTTTTTTTGCACATATTACACATAGCCAAAATCCATTACAGAGACACCTTTTCCTATTACAGTCTGGATATTCCTATTCCTGGAACAAATAGTTTCATGGCACTGACTATTTCTTCATTACGGAGATCTTTTCACCCATAACAAGGAGTCTTTTTACTATGACGACTCCCCTATTACCCATGACCTGTGCCATCTGCTGCTATGACACATGGCAGTTGGTCTTTTCAAGATATAACAGTGAGGATTTCTTCCCTTTTTGCTCCTTTTCTATCTGTCATGGATAGACTAGCGCACCTTCATTATTTTTACAATCTAAGTAATACCAATATACAAATAAATGCAGTTTATCCACACACAACCACTATTTCTTGGGCATTACCTACAAAACAATTGTTAAACTAATTATTCTTTAACAGAAATGAAATGTATCATATAATAACCAACTTTACTTTGGTCGGATTTCTGGTCTAAGGGACTTAGTGCTAGTTTACTAGCTAATAGTCAAACACCACATAGTAGTATAAACAAATGAGGTATGTGTTGGAATATCTTAGAAAAGGAAAATGTTATTTCAAAAAGAAAAATGTTGGATATGTTGGATATTTACTATGACACATTTTTATCCTGACAGTTTTGGGACAAAACAGATGTTCTGTATTAGAAAGAGGATGTGGTGGCGGAGGAGGAAGAGGAGCAGTAGGAGGTGTAGGGGGAGGAGGGTGGTGGAAGAGGAGAAGATGGAGAAAGAGGTGGTGGATGTTTTGGTGGTTGAGGTGAAGGAAAAGGAGGAGTTGATCGAGATGGTTGAGGAGGCAGATAGGGAAGAAGAGGAGATGGAGAGGGCAGAGAAGTAGGAAGAAGAGGAGGAGGTGCCCACAGGAGAGAAGGAAGAGTGGGTTGTTTTCCCAGAGTAAAATCCAACTATATGGCAAAGCATGTCCAGCACCAGAACAAGAGAGCAGGAGAAAGAAGGTGGATGCTTATCAGTATTGACATGACACAACGCTCCACAATACAGTTCCAGTTGTTATAAGCGCCTTTTTCCCTGTTAATTAATTCATAAATCTTGTAACATTGTGCAACATTATATAACATTACATCATAGGACGTAACCATATTAATAATCATAGTTAATATTCATAACTCATAGTAGCATATCTAATGCACTAATGGTTACTAGGTTACATCACAGAGGTCAGGGCAGCTCATTACATCGTTAACCTGCCAGGTGGCGCACCAGGCACACCTCCTCACCCTGTCTAGACACTACGTCTAGAGGTCAATTAACATGTATAATATCATTGGATTACATCTTGTACATTCAATGGTTATGTCATGATATAAATACATGTGTTGACCAGCAATAAAGCACTCTAAATGCTGACGCACACATGGCTGATTTGGCCCCCGATTGTCCCACAATTTGGGTCTCCTGATGAATCTTAGGATTTTATTTCAAATCCTGGTTTATGTTTTTGAAATAACATAAACCATGGTTTGAAATGAAATCTTATGATCCAAGAGGAGACCCAAATCGTGGGGCTATAGGGAGCCGAATCGGTCATGTGTGCGTCAGCCTTTAGATTGAAATCTTATTTACAACACACCTGTGTCTGTTATATTATTCCTGGACACACCTGAGTTCCTTCGTGCACCACAGCTCTACCACATACACCATCGATATCTCGTTCTCAGTATTACTAGATCCATATAGATCACATATAAAGACAATCTTAACTAAAGACAATTTTGACTATCTGTTTGCGGCTGCATTAACTAACTAAACACATACACAAACGTACACACGTGTTCACCCTGTCAGTTTCGTCAGTTTTTTCAAGTGTGCTGTTTTGCTATTTTGGGATCTGGGAAAGGGGGAAAATTTAGAATACCTCGAATATAATTTTCTGGCCTTGGATCATAAAATACTGGTCCTGACATTCTAGGAAAATTTTATTCCAACAAATTCGGACCTCTGGTTGTCTTATTATGTCAGTTTTTGATTTCCTCTTTTATACAGTCACACGTGAAATCCCAATTTTGTTGGAAAATATTGAAACCATTTAATTTAACTGAAGGGAATGGCTTGTTGAACCTATAAGTTGTATGTTTAATGCTCATATGGGCACAGATAAGCATTTATTATAACTTTCAATCCAAAATTACAACCGAATTTTGGCTCCTTATATTGTGTCTAGGGAATGGATTTCATGTGTGAAACACAATAACACATCAGTTGAACAATCTTTATGGAATAAAAATACCTTCATATGGCTTTAAATCAATTACAAATGGAACCACAATTAATTTATAATTACTTTCAACCTAAAGAGAGAGCAAAAACATATATTTTGGGCCACCCTCTCTTATGATATTGAAGGGATTTCATGCGTTACTATGTTGAAAAACACAATCCTAATTTAGTTGAAGTGTCTTTCTGAAATAAGATTGGCATCAACTTGCTTTATATCATATGAAATGGAATAACAACTAGTTTATAATGACTTTTAATTGAAAGAAACAGCTAAAAATATATTTTGGGCCACCCTATGTCAAGACCAATAATGGGATTTCATGCGTGATTCTATAAACCCACACAATATTAATTTAGTTGAACAACCTTTATGAAATAAAAAGTATCATCCCATTGCTTTAAATGATTACTAATGGCATCAAGATTAATGCATAATTCTTTTCAACCCAAAGAGAGAGCCCAAGATATATATTTTGTGCCACCCTCTGTCATCATTATTGAAGGGATTTCATGCGTTATTATGTTGGAAAACACAATACTAATTTAGTTGAACAGGCTTCATGAAGTAGAAATAGCATCAACTTGCTTTAAATCATATCAAATGGAATAACAACTAGTTTACAATGACTTTTAATCCAAAGAAATGGCTAAAAATATATTTTGGGCCACCCTATGTTAAGACCATTGATGGGATTTCATGCGTTATTGTATGAACCCACACAATATTAATTTAGTTGAACAACCTTTATCAAATAAAAAATAGCCTCACATTGCTTTAAATAACTACAAATGGCATCAAAAGTAATTCATAATTACTTTCAACCCAAAGAGAGGGCCCAAGATGTATATTTTTGGCCACCTTTTGTCATGATCATTGAAGGGATTTCATGCGTTACTATGTTGGAAAACACAATAGCAATTAAGATGAACAGGCTTCACGAAGTAAAAATAGCATCAACTTGCTTTAAATCATATCAAATGGAATAACACCTAATTCATAATGACTTTCAATCAAAAGAAACAGCTGAAAATATATATAAGGCCACCCTATGTCAATATCATTGATGGGATTTCATGCGTTATTTTTTTAATCAACAAAATAATAATTTAGTTGATCAGCTTATGGAATAAAACAAAAATCACCTCACTTTAAACAATTAAAAATTGGTTCAAAACTAATTAATTATCACTCCAACCCAAGAAGAGAGCTCAAGATCTATTTTGGGGGCACCTTGTGCCATGATTATTAAAGGGATTTCATGCGTTAGGATGTAAACGAAAAGAAAAATAATTTAGTTGAACAGGTTTAATGAAATAAAAATTAGCTTTACCTTGCTTTAAATAATTACAAATGCAATTACAACTGATATGTAACTAATTCCAATTCTAAGAGAGATAAATTGACATATCTTTTGAGCCACCCTATGTCATGATAATTGAAGGGCCTTCATGCGTTATGCTTAAACACACACAATGATACATCAGTTGAACAAGTTATATACTTTGAATCATTTCAAATAGAATCTTAACTAATTTATAATCATTTTCAAACCAGAAATACAACCAAATAAATATATTTGGCCACCTTTTCTACTATATCTGCAGATTTGTTACTGCCAGTTTACATAGGGCTTTCATGCGTTACTGAGGGACATTTTAGGATTATTGTCCTGTTATTTGTCCTGAATTAAGATTATCACCAAATTGTCTAGTGATTGCATTAGGTGATTGAAATGGGACTAGAACATGGTTATATGAATTATTTTCTTTCATTTGTTTATCCTGTATGCATTATTTTTCAGCCATAACGCATGAAATCCTTTTGGGTTGGAAAATAAGGGTTGCAAACAATAACCTCTCACTCACCCAAAAGTTTTGAAAATATCAGGTGGATTTTTGTATGCAGTGAACAATACATGTATACCATCTTCAATATACATTTTTAGATGGGATATGACAAAAATATATATTTTTAACCAATCATGTAATAAAAGGGATTTCATGCGTTATTCTGATGGTTGGAAATTAGTGAAGGCCACTGTAGAGATTGTTACCAAGCTCATTGGCTGAAAAAATACTTTGTAAGAAATTTAGACCTAGATACATTGGCAAAATGGAAAGAAAAATGTAGAAGAAGATTGTAGGTATTGTGCAAATCGATTTTAATTTACTTCATTGGTGATTTCTATAGGAAAATGATGCAAAAAAACTGTTTTCAGCATTCTAAGACATTAAATATTGGAATGAGCCTAGCAAAAGTGATGGTGGAATGAACGCCCTTGTTAATAGGAATCAAATGAAACCCTCATCTGTAAGATCCAAGGCATATCAGTGATGATAAGGCCTGAAATAAGATATTTAGGCAAAACAGCACACTTGTAAAATCTGACCCTACTAGTAATGATGCCCGTCATTGACCTTCTTCGTGGTCAAAATTGATAGTTTGGTGATGTAAAATGAAAAGAACAAGAAGAAATATGAAGTTTTTTCAACATCAAAGACTTTTGATGCAATTGAAAGTGTCACTGTAATCAAGTGATAAGCTGATTTAGAAACAACTTTTTTGGTTGTTGTGTTTGGGAAGTATCTTTAAAATCTCAGGTTTACCTTCACAGTATGGGGGTGGGTCCTCCAGGGCTGTGCCTGCAATCCAGTTGTATCCATCATGGCACTCACAACCGTATCCTCCCTCCCAGTTCACACAGGTGGCTCTACCATCAGTACCACATTTACCAGCGGTATCACACTCATTTATGTCATCTGAAATAAATTGTATTGAAAAAAGTTTAATGATATATAATCTATTTGTGGCAAATAGGTTTTTATTTGTAGCCCAGAACTTTTAGAATATCACACTCATTTATATCATCTAATAATTGAAAAGATTTTGTCTTTTTTCAGACACAATTAGGCATCTATATGCTAATCCATTTATAGGACATGTTTTCCCCACAGTCAAGTAAACAAGGAACTCGATTTACAGTGTAGAATACAGTATTCCTACGCCTCCAATCTTGTTCTTTATTTATAGGCCGTGCTTGACGTATTATAAATGCAAACAAATGTTGAGGTTCCAGAACAAATAGCAACAGATCAATGTAACAAATGGTACAAGTATGGCAAACACACATATATGTGATGTGTTCCAGGAAAATGAGTCATATATAAGTCGCAAAATTGATATTTTTCAAAGTGTCTTTTTCACAGGATTACATTATTGGAATGTTCTGATTCTTGGGGGGTTCATCACCTATAGCTATCAATCAATGTATCAAATTTCAGGGCAATATGTGTAATATATCTTTTCGTTTCAAAGGTCTTCATATGGACTATATTTAGTTACTTTACTGTTTATTGACCCTCAGAAATTTTGGAAACTCATTTTTTAAAAAACGAAAATATCAAACTTAAAATCGAGAAATACTTATTAGATTAGTAGACTGTTTACTATCATTGTAATCGCCTTGGTCTCATCTTTTCAAATATAATGGTATCTCAAAATCTATTTTTTGCGACTTATGACTCATTTTCCTGAAACACATCACATATATATGTTGGAATATTCATATAAGTCAATAAGATATAAAGGAAGCATTATAGGATTTGAAAATCTTAATAATTCTAATTGTGAATCAGGAAGAACATTTACTCTTGAGTCCTTGAATTCTTATTCATTCACATAATTCATTGGATTGCCTAAACCTAGGGTTGAATATTAGAACAGCATGGGAGCAGGAAATAGAATTATACAAAATCAAGCATGTTGGATTTTAGATGTCTAAATGGTTAGGTTCTGTAACATTTGATCCAATTACTCTGATGATAGAAACAAGTCTTTTTCACAGCAGCAGACATGCGCGGTGCCAACCTCAAATCCCTAATTATAGGTATACATACTTTCACAGTTATCACTATCAGTATTCGAAGCCTCCCAGTCATCAGTTGTACATGTGAGAGTGAACGTATATTCTCCTACTGTTGGAGTCTGCCAACCAGGTGCACAGGTAACCTCAACCGTTGTCGCATCAGCATTAGCAGCTACAGCGAAGTTAATCTCCTCATAATGGGCATGAACTAGGTCAGGGGGGAAACCACAGTCTATCACGGCAAGCGTTGAAGCTGCAAAAGTATGAATACAGAAGTTATCAATATATCAATATGAAATGACGCTGTGACTCTTCCATGATTTAGACCTAGAACAGAATGTGGTAGAAGGTCATTATATCATTTGATTAGCTCATCTTGGAATTCATTTGATCCAAACAACAGAAATAAATATATAATTCCAATGAAAGACAAAATGCAAATCTAGAACTATCATTTATCAATGAGAACATCATTCATCCGTATATTCTTAACTTAATCTTAACGTAACTTCTTGAATTACAGTTTAATTTTAATGGTACACAGCTATGGTAGCCCTGGATACATCCTGAGAATGTTGGAAGGCTACCCACATTATCAAGAAAATAATCGACACTAACGATTAACACTGGAATTCCCATAGAAGGAAAAATTATTGATATAAAGATATTAATTATTAGGATTTACGATTATTTCAAAATATCATATATTTAGAAAGAATGGTTCTAATTGTTATTATAATTTGGATGTACGATTCATATGAAGATTTTGAGAAATATAATTCCATTGAATTTTTTCCATTATTATTATTATACAATATATCGATTATTAAAATACATTAGCAATATGTTGAATGGCAACAATATCCCAAATGGCGAGGTGTAACATAGATACCTACTATTATTATCAATTCAGCATATATTCTGAGAAATTATTAATAAATATGGATGTCGCATGGCCACAATTTGCCTACACCATGGCATTTACCTACTCCTATGAATACATACATAAACTTCTGAGCCTAAGTATAATTATATTTTGAAACATAACTAGAATAAAGATATGAATAAATAAATTCTTGTTGTGAGTATTTGATACGTAAAGACATGGGAACTGTAACTCTAAATGAGAACTAACATTAAATTAGAGTAAGACAAACACATGTACATATATTCTTTTCATACATATATACTTGATTTTTTCAAGATAAATGCGTAAAAAAATGGGCTTTTTTGCCATAATTTATTATTGCAATTGCATAAAATGGGGGTACTTATTACTTCATTTTAACCACAGAAGCCTTTTGTTATGGTCAAAATATTGTAGAAGAATCGTATCAAAAGATTGCGTCTGATGTTGGACCCTAGCATCTGATGATAGGTGGGCCCTAGCACCAAAGGAGGGATGGGACCTAACAACTGAAAATAAGCTAAAGTAGGCTCTAGCATCGTTGGGCCCTGGCATCGTTGGGCCCTAGCACCTGTAGAGCAAATTCCATTGGATAATCCAGATTTTATAGGTTACTAGCAAGTTACCCGTCTTCCGGACGGTCACCCTCTTCCTCTCACTCTCTCTCCCTTCTCCTCTCTCCCCTCTCTTTCTCTCCCTGTCCCTCCCCATCCTCTTCCTCCCATCCCCTCCCTCCCATCTTTTTCTCTCCCCCTCCCCCTCTTCTCTCTATCCTCTTCTCCATCTCCCGATCTGATTCCTCCCACCCTCTTCATCCAATGTCCCCCTCTTCCCCCTTCTTTCATTCTCTCCCTCCCTCTCTTTCTCTTCCCCTTTACTCTCCCACACCCTCTCCCTCCTATCGTTTTCTCCCTCCCTCCCCCTCTTTTCTCTATCCTCTTCTCCATCTCCCTATCTGATTCTTCATGTTCTCTCTCCACCTCATCCAACTGTGCCCTCTGTCCCTCCCTACCTTCCCCTCCCTCTTCCCCCTTTTATATCTCCTCCTCCATCTACTTACTTCCCCTTCCGGCTGTTGTCTGGAATGGGGCTAGTTACATCTCTGGGTCACATGATCAGTTGGCTCAAGGGCTCATTGATCATTGCTGATTTGACCATACTTGCTTCCCAGGCTATAAGTAGAGTGTGAATATCCCAATTTTAAAAAGGCTTCAAAATCACATTTATTGTTCTCTGATAACGGACGACGAAACTGTACAGAGCTGAAAAACGACTGGTAATATCACAGATTCTGAGAACATGCCTGACAAAAAATCACCCTTTCCCATATATATAGCGTATTACAATTTCCGATTTTCTCTTCACCAACCGCAAGATAGATATTTAAGTTTGAGTTATATTTCATGATATTTGTGACACATTTTTCATTTCCATTTTAGTTTTACATAGTAAAGTGTAGAGGAAATGATAAACCCGCTCCCTCCCCATTCCCCTCCATCCCTGTTCCTCTCTGTTCCATCCCCCTTCCCTTGTAAAGTCCTTCCCCCATCCCTCCTAATACAAATTAGTATGAAAAGGGACACATAAGTCATGTTGAGGAGTGCAAACCATTGACAGGTCAGATAGGACCAATTTATAATAGTCTATGGGAATTGTTGTGTGATTAAATCGTCAGAGTCAACACATCGGCATGAACACATTGGTGTGAACACATCGGCCATTTATTGTCCCCTTAGAAAGAAAAAGAATTTGAACACAGGGAAAGTATGTCGGGACAAAAATCCGGAAAATTACAATAATTGATGCTATATATACGGAATGATTATAAATGAAAGAAGGTCAGGTTTAGGACCCTATATGGGACAGTCTTGGTCCATTTTGCTATTTGCAGCCAAGATATTTTGGAGAGTCAAAAGAGACTAATTGTGTTCATGTTTATATTCATTGGGATCCCAACTGACAGGAAAACGAACAAAATCAAAAAGGAAAATCAAAATAATAATATGAACTGTTTCTGGAGCTGTGGGCTCACTTTCCAGAGAACTGATCATATATGAAGGTCTATATGCCGCCATTGAAATACTTCTGTCAAAATTGATAGTTTGTTGACGTAAAATGATTTTTTTTTGTATTAAATTACACGAAAAAGGAGATATGTATTATTGTATTGCATTTTTTTTCACCAGAGGCAAGTGTCAAGTGATAAGCTGATTTAGAAACAACATTTTTGGTTGTTGTGTTTGGGAAGTATCTTTAAAATCTCAGGTTTACCTTCGCAGTATGGGGGTGGGTCGTCCTCCAGGGATTTGTCTGCAATCGGGTTGAATCCATCATTGCACTCGCAGCCGTATCCTCCCCTCAAGTTGAAACAGTTTGCGCTACCATCAGTACCACATATACCAGCGGTATCACACTCATTTATGTCAGCTGAATTAAATTGTATTGAAAAACATTTATTGATCTATATTCAATGTTGTGTGCATATCCATTTGCGGCAAACAGTTTCATTTGTAGCCCAGGACGTGACCTTTTGCTAATGTGAATTGGTAGATGAGGGGGAAAGATGAAGTAAGATAACCTGTAAAGAACTTTGATTATTTCCACAATGCTGAATATTAATTTCATCAATGCTATGAACAACTTTCTCCCTTCCTGCCTTCCTGTATAAGTATGAATGTCTGTACTGTATCCATAAAAGGGTCAGCTGTTCCAGTGGGGTGGCTATCCTTTTGTGTAATATGAAAAGTAACAATTAATTTGGAACTGCAGCTCCAAATTAATTGTTACATTCCGGGCACAGAACATACATAGGCCTACCACTAGAATTTATTACTTTAAGTAAATGCGAAATGCAAAGAGTGAATATATCTGTTTGGAAAAAACGTTAGTTCAACCATCATGCTAAAATAATTACAACCTATTGGGGCCATGTTAATTAAAACAATGAAAAAGATTAATATTCTAGACAATAGTGTGTCACAAAAATTAGTCTTGTTAATTTGATATTGTTCCTTCTGAATTATGTATTCATTTAAAATTTAATTATCAAAAATACATGTTTTTCACACATCTTTTATCTTTTCATTATTCATTAAAACAACTAAAAAGGAACCCTAGGGCCAGAAACGCAACTGTAACTTATGAACATGTTTTCTCGGAAATAAAGGGATTATTGAGTTGGGCTCCATTGAATACTATATCCTCACCCCCCACCACCCCCGATTCAATTCAATGAGCTAGGAGTCATGTACATTCTATATATTTTAACTATTATATATGTACTGGAAAACCTTCATTCAATTCCGGTGGGGCATCTCCTTTTGTGAACTTACGGACCAAATATTAGATATTACAATTATTATAGTTTTTGATAATATTATGCACAAAAAATCTAATGCATGGTAGACTTACTGCAATCTGGTGCTGTGTCACAACCGATGTCAGCCATAGCACTTCCACCTGTTGCCCAACCCTTGTCACAATATAAGGTGTATCCTGTGGCTGCTGGATTAATGTCAAACACCATTTCGCCATTAAATGGAGCCGCTATGGGCGGACTGCACACTGAAAAGATATTAAAAACATAGACACCGATAAGACTCATGAAAAATGAAGCACTATTGAATTCTTTGCTATCTAATGACTGGGGCATCCTGGTTCTAAACTAGGCAATAATTTAGACAAAGGATTAAAATAAAAGGTACATCAAAGTTTTATTTACAAGTGGAAAAATGTGATGTCCACTGCTACAGCAGTTCTTCCTGCTACCCTTGTGTTATGATATCTACAGTAACAGTTGCACAACAGTTATAGTCTGTCCGAAAAGTAGTTGACACATGATTCCTTTGTTCCTTTAAGGGGAGGGAAAAGTGGGGGATTTTTTACTTCAAACCTTTGCCCCCGAATCGCCGTTTGTGACTGACCATGGCCGTTTGCGACCAACCATGGCCAAATATCCAGCTGTGTTGTATTTTGCTGCCTCTTTTCTATGTGCAGGAGCTGTCGTTTTGCTTAGTTGGAAGGAAGAGCTGATTATACTGGCCCCGTTTCTTCATGGTTGATTGCAATGAGTGATTCACTGGGTAAAGGGTTGACAGGTCCTTGTCATAAATAGAAGTAAAAAGTCTCCCACTTTTCCCCCCCCTTAAAGGGCGTAAGGAATCACGTGTGAACTACTTTTCGGACAGACTATAGATACAGTTGCCAAGGCTACTACACATAGCTTACTAGTGACATATGCGCTGTGCATATCTCCCTCTAGAAAGGTTGTTCTCAGAGCAATGCGTAGATGATAATACACAATGATATTATATTTGTTAAACACTAAATAAAGACACAAATGTGTAGGTAACCTTTTACTAATGGTACCAAAATAGTATACAAACGAAAATAGATGGAAACATTTAGATGTACCTATCTGAATGTAAGAATAGAAACGTTACAAAACAACAAAAAGTTTGCTAAAATTGTAATATAAAATGTATTTTTCATGCTTACTTTTACTCTTTCCTATGAAACAATTAAATCCATATGTCAAACTCTGTCATGTAATCTGTTATTTCTTTGTTAACTAAAACTTAAAGATGTGTAAACAAAAAATTTAATCAGGTGTTTTTGACATGCGATATAATAGGAATTGACAATATTGGACTACTATTCAACGAGCTGTTACATTTCCAGCCCTGACCCAACCCAAGGGTGGGTCCATATTACAACAAGAAACAGTTAAGAGTTAGTATACTACACTTTTTATTTTTTAAACTTTAGACATGTTATGTTATGTTTTTAGTTTATTTAATTTAACTAATTTCCGTTTTTAAGGGAAACAATTCTCGACTTCAGTTACTTGTGGTTGATGGCAATTGATAGTTACTGCAGAGTTAAGTTTTTGTAAGCAAAATTAATTCCTAGTTAAGAACAGTGGAATACAATAAGGTAGTAATAACAAGGGAAGAAAGAAGGCCAAGGAATGGAGGAGGAGGCTTGTTGGTAGAGCTCTAGCTCTTGTCTTCTTCCCTCACTCTCTTGCAGCCTCTCCCCTCTACCTTTCTCTCTCCTCCCATGTTGCCTCCCTGTCTGCTATTACACTTATTACGTAATAAGACAAACTTGTATGGCCAATCCATGTCCATACACACCCTGCCATGCTTGAATGATAATCACTCAATCACATCTCCATGTAATTGGGTCAGATTTTCGGAAAATGTATAATTGGCAGCTCTACAAATTTAGGCAATTTAGCTAAATTAGGCTGACAAATGATGAGTACCGGGTATATCTGAGTATATTTGGTGTCTCTTTGATTTATACTATCAGTTCTGTTATGTTAAACTTTTGAACCTTATTTCTGTCTTAAATATGGGTTATTTGAGAGAATTAGTGAAAGCGAATTGTACATTTTGTGAAAATCCAATTAGATTACATCTCATCAGCCCATCCTTTCCCACACCTCACCCCTGATATTAGCTCGCTTGTGAATCACAAGGTTGTTAAATTGAACCCAAGCATGTGCAAGTTTTTTTTCTCTGTTTGGCATCAGTGGTTCTGCACAAGTGGCCGTCATGCACTAATGGTCGCGGGGGTATTAGGGATTAGGAAACTTCTCCTAATCCTTTAGCTTTCTCAGGATATGATTTATGATGTTAGAAATAACGGAATAAAAGATATAAGGACCTTTTATGGGGCAGAATGGCTTAGCTCGTCAGAAAGTACAGCTTAGCTCATCAGAATATAAGTGTCTATTCTAAATCAGTGAAAGTGAAAAGGCTTGCTCACATATATTATCATGGTATAAGCAATTAACTAGTACTAAAATATTGCACTATTTTTCTTAGTATATATACATTGCGCATGGTGCTACTTGCATCAAACTTATCCTGATTTATCAAACCAATTGTTTTAAGGGCCACCCAAGTGTCGTCGACCCTCAAGGGTGTATTATTACCCTTGCAATGTTATCTATAAATCTTTGACGGTAGGGCTTGAAATCGGCACATAGTAGAAAAATATAGTGGATTGAACAATATTCTTCTTTTTTTCCCTAGATCAATAACGTGAGGTTGTCACAATAATATAACAAGGTCAGATCCGGGCCTTCCTTGTGTTAATGAATCCGATAAAAACAGTCCACTTACCACATGTAACATCAATATTACAGGCCTGGGTAACGGGTCCGATGACACCCGTTGTAGATGGAACAAATCCGCCATCACATGTTAGCGTATACATAGTGTCACCATCCACAACTGCTGTAAGCATGCCATTAGCAAATGTTGCGCCTTGCTTTTCACATACTGTAAATAAACAAAGGAGTTAAAGCAGGATATATAGCCTACATAGTTTAAGTGACTGGTCCCCACTGGACGGATGGCCTCGGCTGAGTTGGTTGGTGGTCCAGCAGATATACTGTAAACGTATTTATTTTTGCGCAGATAAATTTTCGCGCACTAAGTACTTTGACACCTTTTCCCGCGGATATAAATTCGCGCAGCAAGGAAGTCTCATACCTTTTTTATGCGATGATTATACCTTTCTCGCAGGATTTATTTTCGCGCACAAAGGTGGGTGCGTGAAAATAAATAATGCGCAAACATTAATACGTTTACAATACCACCAAGCTGTTGTCCAGAAAAAAAAAGAGGATTATCGTAGATTTGCTACAAAATTACCAACCAGTGGGAATACAAGTTATTTGAAACAAAGAGCCTGATTCTTTACAAAAACAAAAATAAAGAGTTTGCTATACTATAGCATAAAATCCAATTGGTTTGACGTCACTTTGGTCCCTGTCTGACAAGGAACCAAGGAAGTGGTCTGGGGATCTTCGGTGGCTAATTAGGAAAAGGGGTTGTAAGGTCAGGTTTTCGGAAAATGTGCAATCGGCAGCTCAGTATAATTATCAAATTCTGCTTAATTAGGTTGAAAAAATACAGAGAATCAAACGAGGTGCTAGTTATTGAATATCGACTTACTAGCCCCTTAATTAGTCTTAATGGATCTCTATAATGGTAATATAGTACATAAGCAGAAATTATTGTACACGTTACGTGAGCTTATTAATAAACAAATAAACAAGCAAAAACAAACATATATACTTACTACAAACGGGTTCGCTGGCGGATTCACACTCTATGAAAGCGGACCTCTGTCCGTCCGCTACGGCCAGCGTGGGAGTACCAGCATATACAATCACAAACCCGCTATCGCAGATGAGATTATATGATACCTCGCCAGTCGGAATACCATAGCCAGAAACCGTGCCATCGGTTATCGCTGGTAGCATCGTCATGCATTGGAGATAGCCTGCATGGAGGAAATAAACCATATGCATACCTAGTACTGATGTTATAAACGCAACTAGTCTCTTAGTTTACTCTTAGTTTTCTTCAAAACAACATGGGAACGACTGGAAGAACTTGGACTATCCCAGAAGTCTGTCGACCAATTTGTCAGTTTTTCATGTAATTGTTACTATATCTTTGACAAATAAAAGATTACTCAATTCAATTCAATTCAAGTCAATGTCATGTTGCCAAATTTCTTCTGAGAACCCATGTTTGCCATATATCACTTTTTTATAGCCTACATTAATATTCCTAATGATAACCGATATGCCACTTGGCTTGCAGACGGTATATTCTTTTCTGATTGATTGTATGTATTGTCTGTTCAGAATAAAAATCCTATATATGTATGTGGAAATGGGCCTATAACTCGGTGGGCATAAAGAGTTCTTCCAACAAAACCCTCCACAATCTACTTAAATATGGGCTATTTGAGAGGATTGGTGAAGGTGAATAGTACATTTTCTGAAAATCGGACACATAATATGATGACGTATTCACAAAACGCAAGTGCCTTTTGGTCCATGTGATTCCCAAGTGCTGAAGGCACGCATAATGAAAGGCATGGATCAAAAGGCACATCTTTTGTGAATGTATCGTTGCATATGCATCTCGAGTTTAGTTCCTTTTTATGCTATGATATATTATATCTAAGCCTTCTTTGAGCAATATTAACCTTTTATTTACTTCTCCACGTAGGGCCTAACCAATCAAAATAGCGTTGTACTTGGCCGCATTCGAAAAAGCGGATTGTGCTAGTGAAATCTGTCCATGCATATGCTATGGTCTCATCTGGCCTTGTTTTTGCCACGTATGATGGCATATACTTTACTTGTTAGAATTATATATGTGATGTGTTACAGCAAAATTAGCCATAAGTTGCAAAATTGATATTAATTTTGTTTTATTCACAAGATCTCTTTGTAGGAATGTTCTCATTTTGTCGGGTAACTAGCACTTAAGGGCATACAAGTACATGAGTATGTAGCCTACCAAATCCCAAAGACTTGCATTGAATATATCCTTGCGTTTCTATCATCATCCCTTGGATTTATCTAGGACTACTTTACTAGTAATTGTCGACCCAGAAATATTGCAAACATTTTCCAGACAAAAAAAGAAATCAAACAAATAACATGCAAATGCTTAGATCTCCTAAATATTATATAAATATATTTGGAATCCACTTAAAATTCTTTGCCTCTTTATTTTTTCCTGTTAGTAATCTGCAAATGTCAGTTCTTTGTCTATAAAGATAAATTAAGATGATGTGACTTGTGCGCTATATTTTGTACGACATCCTTGTCATTTTGTAAAATTACAACTATTGTGTCATAAAATCCTACCAATTATCACTTACTCTTTGTAACATAGAAATGTATGTTTCATTTTCCATGCAAATATGTATGTGTCATTACGAATGTGAATATCAATAGGCTTACATGGTCGGATAAGACTCAGGAAAAGGACCAGCACAAAAGGAATTGCTGTCGCTCGATGGGAGGTCATCCTTACAATCTGGAATATGGAATGACATATGGTGGTTAAATAGTTGTGCACATACCAATGCTCACCGGACGGGTACTTTGCTAGTGTAGTATAAAGTGTTAATTGTAACTGATTCTTGTATAGCCTACTCATGGCTAACAGCCACTTGAGACATTTCGACTACCAGATACACATAGAAATGTTCAAGTGTATCTTTGAGGTTCTTTGTTTTTATATCACAATTTCCCCATGTATTGACCACAAAAGACAACAATAATTACCTTTATTCTCAGTGTGTATTTGGTTTTTATATAACAGGACCCCCGTATATATATATATCGATCAAAAAGACAACAATAGATACCTTAATTTTCATGCGATTGTTGTCTGCCATGCAGTTGCCACATTATACTAACCAAACCTTTGCTATTGGCAAGCACCTTATCATGCAGAGGCGTTGCTGGCAATTACCAAGTGGTGGGGACATATCTTGGTATCTTGGACCTTTCCCTCCATATCTACGTATGCACTGTACAACTACATTTATGAGCTTTCAACTCATACTGCGACTTTATAGTAATTTACATTATTATGTGCACAGTATATATCAGAGGAAGACTCAGGCTTTTATTGTTTTTAAATATAAGCTAAACGGGAAGGCATGAACTATAGGCATGTCTTATCTGGCTAAAACCCATACAAAAGAAAAGGAAATCAATAGAGTTATTATATTCTGATCTCATTTTGATACCATTTTTGGGGTAAGAAGCATTTAGCTTGTTCTAAACCATCTTTGTACAAAGAGCAGCTCTTAAATTTCCTGTCTAAAACTTAGTTCAATATGGTACTGTCATCTCATGTGACACTTTCTCCGTCAATCAATTTCTTTTTAAAAAAAAACGCCTTTGATAGTTGGTGTATCAGCACATGTGAGATCTGTATGAATGTATGCTATAGGCAGAAATCATTCAAATCTATATGATAAATCCCAAACTTGTGATATAATATGCATGAAAATAAATGGTTTTATGCCTCCGAAGAACCCTTCAGCTGATGCAGTCCATTATTTTGTGAATAGATATGTCTAGGACTTTTTCCATCGGGCCATCCACCAGACCTTTCACCCATAGACTTTCCCCCCTAGGACCTTTCCCCTGGGCCCTTTTCCCCCTAGGAATCCCCCTCCTAGACATGTTGAATAACAACTTCAATTGAATTAAAAATATAGTGATATTGACAGTAAATGTATTAGATATCAGGACAATCTTTGTAATATATCGATTCGTTTTAAAGGTCCTCATATGGACTACATTTAGTTATTTTACTGTTTATTGACCCCCAGAAATATTGGAAACTTTTTTTTTCAAAAACGAAAATATCAAACTTAAAATCTAGAAATGCTAATTAGATTATTAGACTGTTTACTATCATTGGAATCGGCTTGATCTCATCTTTTCAAATATAATGGTATCTCAAAATCTATTTTTTGCGACTTATGACTTATTTTTCTGAAACACATCACAAATATGAATAGGGAAACAAGGTGAGAGAAATGCATCAATTCCTCCACTTACCCTCCATCGGGACTGCTCCATTTCAATCCAAATCAATTCAATTCAAAATATTATTTATTCATAGCTAAGGGTGATATACAAATTGGATCCATACTTTGGAAAAAGACTTTCTGGTCTTCCAGTATGTTCCAGAAGAGAGCCCCATAATGGATGCTATTGGGGTTGAGACTTGTAATAGGCCCTGCCATATCTCAGTAATTTCCTCTATCCAGCTTTGGAATCACATCCAAATCGCTAGGAAAACCTATCTATCTGCTTGGGAACTTTGGCTGCATAGCAATACAAATTTCTCCAGTGATCTGCCAAGTATAGATTCTGACAGATTTCGGACAAGGAAACATATTCTCGCAACACAAAGAATCTAATTATTCAGCATCTATCTTCGGACTTTAATGATGATAACGTGTACAGAAGAGTAATAAGATGAATTGCCCAGTTACTGGCTAAAGTATAAAACTAAAGAAGTAGTAACACTGAGAGTAATAAAAAACACTTTCCAAGGATAATGAAATTAAAATATAAAAGCAAATGTCGTCTAAAAACCAACAAACCTCACCACCCTCCCCCAAAATAGATTGAACATATAACAATAGTCAAGAGCCTTCATACCTCATCTGATCTCGTTAATAGGTAACACATCAAAAGCTTAATCAATCTCACCAAAAAACTTGTTTAGTAAGTTTGTAAATCGTTCTCATAATGAGTAAGAGATCATATTGGAGAAAATTTTCAACATCACTATATCTCTTTTAATTCCTCGATGGAAATCTTAATCATTTCTAATGTATTTACATGTAAACCTTTCTGAACATAATTATATGCATACAGGAAGCAAAAAGGGAAATTATTGTATCATATCTGCACAATATCTTGGCCCGACAGAACTAACCCCAAAAAGGGGAGTCAGTAACCAAGTATAGATAAAATCTTTTAAAAAAAAGAAGTAAAGCTTGATTAGCAAATCAGTGCAGCTTACCTTTTGATGTTATTTGAAGTCTAGTTTCTCTCACTTGGTCGTTCCTTGTCCTGACTCCCTTCACACCCACAATAGTTGGTAGTGTACTACCCCGGGAGATAGTGGAAGACTGTGTACAACTATCATACAACAAGAGATGGTAGTCTAGTTCCTCTCCCTTGATCGTTGCTTTTCCTGGCGCCTTCCAGTGCACACTCCTGCCTCTCTGAGGGTCTGAAGTCTTCTGAAGTTGAGGTGGACCTAGCAGCATATTATATGTCGTTGTGAGATCCCCCTTCCTCAGCCAAACCAAGCCAAACTGTCTCTGGGTAAAGTCGTTCACAAGTGTACCATTCGTCTTCAAATCCAAATCCAAATTGAAGACAAAACACATAATGCAGTTCAAGATAAACACTATTTTATCATTAAAATTTTCTACTTTCATTTGACCAAAAAGTGCCTTTCTGTCTCTTTACTCGGTCTCTCTCCCCCTTCTTCTCTATCTCTATTTCCTGGGTAAGATCATAAACTGCCTGCCTCTCAGCTCTCACGCCCTTGATATAACCATATTAAATGTGTTGATAAGGGCGTAAAGCAACCAATCTCACTCACTCATTTGAACAATTGTCAGGTCGTTTCTGCTACAGGGTTTCATTAATGTCCACATCTATATTTCGGGGGTCAGCCAACATCAGTTCCTGTGATTAATTCACCTATTATCAGTCATAGGTGCCATTAATAACTGAGAATACAGCAGAATGTACTAAATGTGTAGAGCTGCCAATTGTACACTTTCTGATGCCCTGGGTGTACCAAGATTCACCTGTATGGACCGGGCTTCATGGTGCCAGAATATGACAATGACACTGAGTTTCACGTTCCAAACGCTCTTACGAATATACATGTGGTATTATATGTATATTTTCATTCCCATGTTTAATTAACAGTTATTAATTTTCCTTTCATTTGTGGTTAGTGCTTATACTAAAAAACACTTACACTTCACATAAGTAGCTGGTGTCCTGGAGTTATTATTTAATTTCGCCATAAATATATATACTGTAAATGTATTAATGTTTGCGCAGTATTTATTTTCGCTATTTTCGCTATTTTCACGCACCCACCTTTGTGCATGAAAATAAATCCTGCGTGAAAGGTATAATTATTGCATAAACAAGGTGGTAGACTTCCTTGCTGCGTAGCGGTATTTATATATAAAAAAGGATTTGTAGGGGTCATAATATGAGTAAATTTGGTATAATATATTTGGGTATAGCTGCCAATTGTACGATTATATTAGGAATGCACAAATATTAATCATCACGAACTCGAAAATCGAAAACTGCCAATACACTGTACAGGGGTTGCATCCAGGGGTCCACCCAGTATTGTGGTATAGTAACTACAGTCCACCCAGTATTGTGGTATATTGTATAGATAACTATATTTAGCCATGGAAGATCACGTTCTTTGAGACATGCCAAGGCAATGGTACTTCAGACAAATGCCTTTAGAGCATGCTCCAGTCCCTCTGGCATCAATACGCGCAACCTCTTCTACACCACTACCTTGCATTGTGTCATGAATCATAGCATTGGAGTCCATGCGTGGGAACGCAAGCTACCTTTAGAAATGCAGTGTGCATAGCTGTGTTCCAATGTCTGGAAATTAAATGTAGCAGTCGCATCACGGTATGTACACTTAATTACGTCCTTATCATTTGATATTGCTTTATTATTACATGCATGACTTGTGAGAGTGTTATATCACATGTGATATACAATGTGATATGCCTGTAAGTCACCGTCATCTAGAAATGTACAATTGGCAGCTCCAGGAAGCGTGCAGAACTAGTCCTGCATTCGCTTATTATAGAAATAGGATGCAGTTGCAAGACATATTTTCATGATTAGTTTGAGTTATTAAGTCAAACAGAGGGACTTTCAAAGATAGTGTATTTCCCCCATTCTCCTCAATCCTCATGAGGACAATGGGGGACTTAAGTAAACCTTAATTGTGATTAATCAATGTAATTGTGTATATATGCATGTTCCCTAACGTATTCCCCTATAGCCAAGTGGCTAAAGCTTTGGACATTGTGAGGTTGAGTCCCAGAGTAGCCAGCCTTTTTAAGTTTGTCTCATTTTCGAGTCATTTTATTTTTTAATTTGACTAATATCTCCATATCTGTGACTTTGTTTTCTATTAAACTCACAGATTTAGCTTTTGATGTCATGCCCTTTGGATTGGTGAAAGTGTTAGACAGTCTAAGATCAAATTAAGCGAGAAAAGTCTATTGGATGGGGTTTGGCGGTATATAGGTTCTCTGTTATAGAGGTATGGGTATATGGGTCAGATCGTCAGAAAATGAACAATTGGCAGCTCTACACATTTAGGACATTCTGCTAAATTAGACTAAAAATTTGTCAATACTACAAATATCTGAGTATATTTGGTATCGCAGTGATTTAAAGTATCAGGTCTGTTATGTTAAACTGCATTTTGAAGCTCATTTTTGTCTTAAATTTGGGTTATTTGAGAGGATTGGTGAAGATCAATTGTACATTTTCTGGCGATTTCACCCATATATGTGTATGTGTATGTAACATATGGGTCAGATCTTCAGAAAATGTACAATCCACCTTCACCAATCCTCTCAAATAAACTTAATTTTAGATGAAAATAAAGATCAAAATACAGTTCAACCTAACCAAACCGATTGCTAGGATCACTGCAATGCCGCATATACTCAAATTTACCTAGTATTGGCCAAATTAGAGCCTAATTTCGCAGAATTTACTTAATGTGTACAGCTGCTAATTGTACATTTTCTGAAAATCTGACCCATAATTATATGATGTTACATACACAGTGTAAGTAGATACACTACTTTATCATTAACAGTAATTGGTACAATCCCACTATCACAAAATAATCTAAAACAGAATGCAGCTATAATATAGAATCATTTCCATTATTGTTTTATTTCCAAAAGGTTTTATTCCACATAAACTGCCATCGAGGCTCTTACAATTCTAATGACAAGTGAGTTGTGTCCCTTATATTTTTTTGGGGTTTTTTTTTGTGTGTGTGTGTGGGGGGGGGGGGGGTCTCTAGCAAAGTTGGGACTCTTAATTTAAACCAGAAATTCGTTCTTTTTTTCCCGTAGCCTTGTACGACATTGTTGTACTCCACAGTTCTCATATTCATGTTTACTTCATTGCATAAGGCTCTAAATACAATTTCATTATTGTGAACAATTCTCTGTCAGTATAGGTAAAAGAAGGTCTACTGCCTTTGGATAGTAGATCAGTATTTCAGTTTAAAATTGGAATAAAATTGGAATAAAATTGGAATAAATGGGACCATATGAACAAATGACTTATATCCACTGTAAGACATTTGTGTCAGAGCATTACATATGGCTTCTATGATTTAAACAATTTGTATTTGTATTTTAAAATTTGTATAAAAAAAACAATGCTGATTTTAATTTGAGGGTAGAAGAGTTATACAACACATGTAGCGCGTAAGAACATAAAAGGCAAGAGGTAACATTAGTATATTCTACGAATTTAAAACGTTGCAGGTTACCACAGAACAGTTTACCAGAGAACATAAGAATTGACGACGGTAGGACAGCTTTTATTATAAGCTTGGGGTGGAACGAAAATAATGAATAAGTGGGGAGGAGAGTAACTTATGTTAAATCATTTAATTATAGTCATTTTTACTGAATATTTCGATTCTTGCCTGGTTTGCGGGTCCCTGATTTTGGTAAATAGTTTAGTGTTAATTTAGACATTTATTTTTTTATCATTTCTGTTGATTCATAATTATTTATTGGTATTTGTTGGTGATTATTCTGAATATTTCAACTTCAAAAGTATCCCAATCATACAGTATGTTACACCACGTTATAGCATACTTATTTAACTTAATATTTCTTTAATTAAATATGCCGAATATAGGTTTTACTATATTTCCATACATAACAGACAAGAACAGACAAATCCGCTATATTAATTTTACATTATACAATAAGAACATGTATGGAAATATACTAAAACCTATATTCGGTATATCTAATTCATCTAAAATTATTCTTTCATTCATTAATATTATTCTGTCCCCTCCATCTGTTTCGTTTAATTAACCTATGTCCCCGATCCATATTCATTGTTCATCTATTTCGATTCAGAAACTGTCAGCATCATGGAGATCTCGCAAGACTGTGGCCATTTTGCTAACCCTATGTCCATTTTTTAGAATTATATAGAGGAGAATATATATTTTCATGCTTTAATCGTACAAGTGGATACCAGTGACTGACAACGAAGGCTGCGTTTCCACTGGCTCGCTCTTTGGGACCGCTCATGGGCCGCTCTTTTTAATTCCCCGAGCGCATAACAAGCGAAGGCTGAGCGAACCCAGAGCGGTCCAATAGAATCGGTTATTGCGCTTTCTATATACGCTCTTAAAAACTGCCACTTGTGCTTCCTTTTGACGTTGCGCTAATATCTGTTGTGTTTGATTTGAGCGCAACTACACAACGCTCTTTCTACCTGTTAAAGTAGCGGACCAAGAGCACAGTGAGAGCGCACCAACGCATTTGCTATTAATTTCATAAGGAAACAAGCGGACCAGTAGAATCGCTCTGCGCTTGTCTTGGGCCAAAAATATTAGCGGATGAAGAGCGAATGCATACTATAAACAAGCGCAGCAAGAGCGATTCATGAGCACATAAAGAAGCGATCCAATGGAATCATACCGCTTGCCGCTCTTTGATACCCGCGATGACTGCGTGTTGCCAACTGCGGTTTAAAGTGTCAGTATCGCATTTGAGGAACAAGTGAAAGAAAAGGCTTGTTTTGGGTTTTTTTATTTTGTAAAATATAAAGTTTGGTAAAATGATTTTAATTTTAAAAAATTGGTAAAATGATGAATAAATTTGGTGATAAGAATACATATAACCCTAATCAAAGGCCTAGCATGGTTAATATATGTATTTTAAAGCGCTCCTCCGGGAACAATAAAGTAAAGAGAGAATACGTAATGAGGTGAGGTTGAGATGCTTGTTTCCCAACCTAACGATACATCAAGCTCCTCACAGAGATTATGAATATTTAAGCAAGTATCAAAAGGTGTTTATAATATAAATCAGGAATGCATAGATAAATACAATGAGCAAATAAGTATAAACTTCATCATAAATTAGAGTAATATATAACATAAGCGATGGTTGAAATCTGGAAGCTCTAACATAAACCAATAATAAGTTATAACATAATGAACTAATAATAGCAGGGAATAGCAGCAGTCCTTGATATGTAGACCCTAGCGGCAGCCAGAGGTACCACATAGATTCCCAGAGGTTCCCTGGATCGGTTCCCTGGAGGTAATTCCGGAGGTAATACCAGAGGCAATGCCAGAGGTTTCCTGAAGCCTCATAGAATCGTCATAACAGGATTGTTACTATAGAACCTGTACTCAACATTCTGGTAGAGTATCATACTACCCCAGGATTACTGACCAGACCAAATATAAAAGCTGAACAAACTAACAGTCTGGTAAAACATGAACCAAAAGTAAATTAGGAAATTCACCCATTTTAAACAGAAGATTTAAATTATACTCACAGTTGCCACGTCACCTAAATGATTACCGATATTGAAGTGTATTTGCAAAACATAATTTGCAGCACCATTTGCTACATATGTCTATAGCTATTCTGCCCCACATTCCCTTGGCTAAACATCAATGCAGTACACCTTACTGAAGGGACGAGTGCAGGGGCCTGGTGCATAAGAAATCGATACTTCAAGTGCTCCTTGCTAAGCTATTTCTCCTCACTAAGGAAATTACTACTGTATCAATGAAAATTAGCATTGTCTGTATAACAAATTCCTTCCATGATAGGTCTTTACCAGCTGCTTAGTAAGGACAACTTAGCTAAGGAAGGAAAATGTTTGTTATGCAACAGGTACCAGCTGTACATATATGGGTCAGATTTTCAGAAAATGTACAATTCATCTTCACCAATCCTCTCAAATAACCCACATTTAAGACAAAAATAAAGTTCAAAATTCCGTTCAATATAACCAAACAGATTGCTAGAATCAATGCAATGCCGAATATACTCGAATTTACCTAGTATTGACCAAATTGCAGCCTAATTTAGCAGAAATTACTAAATGTGTACAGCTGCCAATTGTACATTTTTTGAAAATCTGACCCACATACCTCGCATTTGTTGTACCAATGTCACAATTAAAAAAAATCCCCGATCCATTCGTTCATGTACAGTTAGTTGTGAGGAAACATTGTGACTAACATCATACTAACCATATGATATATCACATGTATTTCTGGAAGACATTCAACACAGATATTCAATGATACGCCGCTTCATAAAAACAAGGTGGGCGTCTCTGAATTGGAATGGGTGAATGCTATGGCACATACTCACTTGGATAGAACATATGACTCACTGCCTTGAAGGGTCAATAACCACCTAAGGCAGAGACTGAAAAGATCAATGACTTGCATTTTTAGTCTGCTGGTGCTCTGTTGGCATAATTAGCAAAAATAAGGAACACAAGGCAGATTGGGAATTGAATTTTATTATTTTGATTTGTTAAAATGTAGAGGTGTGAAATATAAATGATAACATTTTTATTTTGGTGATTATTTTGGTTGTAAAATGTAATATACACTGAAAAACCCGCGCCCGTTTTATCAGTCAGATATAAATATTTCCCCAGCAATGACTGATTATTTTCAGCCGCAAATGGGCGCGACTGATAATTATCAGTCACCTCGGTAAAAAACAGCCATCACTGGTTTTTCTCAGTGCCTTCATGGAAGTCTCAGTCAGTGACTGATTTTCCGTAGCCCTTGGGCTACACAATTTTAGCTTGTGCACTATGTGCACACGCTAAAATCGCTACGCCAACGGGCAATATGCACTTCCGATATCTGCCTCGGGCACTTTTGTATTTATTATACCTTTTTTTTGACATTTTACGTGAAAAAACGGTGAAAATCTGCCGGGTTGTGAGAAGTCCTGCAGAATGTAGTTCTATTTTTTAATTTTTATTTCGCTTAATTTTTGGTTTATTACTATTATTAAGACATATGGGGAACGTGTTGTTGCCCGAGAAGCGCTACCACAACTGAGGCTGGAGCCTCGTGAACGAACGTACTACCGTAACTCACCTAGGCAACGTTATTGTTGCTTAGTGAGTATGGTAACACCCAATTATGACCTCATCATGGTTGTCAACAACTCTGGATGAGGATTGTCGAGGTCGATAGGGCCTCTGTTTGTAACTAACTGATGTAGTACTTTCATAATCTGATGAAATAAATAATTATTGTTCAATTATAATTATTCTTTGATCACCAGGGGGGTGTTTGATGTGGTTTCGACCTTAGGAGGTCTCATCAGGCGCTAGTTTGGTCGCGTTGGTTAAATATAATTTAACACTGGGCCCAAATTTAAGTTTGTACTACCAGTAGTACATTGTTGTAACAATTACTGACACTGTAACTGTGTGCTGGTCCCTGTTTATCGAATCGTTGGATTCAAGTACAGGGTGGTGTGAGTTACTGTAACTTCAAGGGGAACAGTCCTTCCGGTGACTGAGTGTCGCCTATGTTTGCCTGTTGCTCTTGGAAGAGCAATAAGTTAACAATGAAGGTAGGTAGAATCTGTGGTAGGACCGTGGTCCAGGCTGGAAGAAGATCCAGCCGTAGCCGTGAAGGGGCATTTTCTGTATAGACTTTATTTGGGAACGTAATGGTTGAAAATGTCGAATAATTATTCAGTCCAGAATGTTAAGTCCACTGGGTACCATGGTTTGGAGTCTGGCTATCCATCTTTTCTCATCTAAATTCCTTCTTAGTCTTGCTGTTGCGGATTCTGCGTCCGCTTTTATTAAAGATAGGATCGAGATTGAGATGTTTTGCCATTTTTCTTTGACCTCTGGGTGAGAAACATTTAGGTGCCGAGCCACCGTAGTGTCATTGTTTTTACCGATGTCAAAGAAATGGTTGCCAAAGCGTGATATGATGGAGTTCATTGTTTGTCCAACATATTGCGTCTGGCAGCTTTTGCAGGTTATTAGGTAGATCAAATTGTTACTCTGACAGTTGACATACTTGTGACAAGGTATGTTTCGCTGTAGGTTCTTTGACCAGATCTCCCCGCTTATGTTGATCAAGCGGCAATAACGGCACGAGTTTGGTCGCTTGCATTTGTGCGATGCAACGGTGCGACCAGGTGCTTGTTTTGGGACAGTGGATGCCCTGACCAGGTGATCGTTGAGATTCTTGTTTTTCCTAAAACCAAAAATGATTTTAGAGTCTTTCAGGAATCGAGAAGTTTTTGTCTTCTCTACGAGGGTCCAGTTTTTCCGGACTTCCGCGCGGATCTTGGGGTTGTTGGGGTTGAAGGTATTGATTAGGTAGAACGTTTTGTTGCGTTCATCTCCTTCTATGGGCTGGTTCCTAAGTCTAGGTGTGAAAAGGGACTCCCTGTTGAGTGAGTCCACTTTGTTCCAGGCATCCTCTACTATTGGTCGAGGATAGTGGCGGCGCTTGAAATGCGCTGCCAGTGTGAGTGAGTGTTTTCTGAATTCTTCCTGATTGGAACATATCCGTTTCACACGCAGGAACTGAGAGTATGGCATACCCTTCATGCAGTGCGTCGGATGACAGGACTCGAATAAAAGATAGTTATGGCTATCAGTGGGTTTACTGTACAGGGTAGTTTCTAGCTTATTTCCATTCCTGTACAGTGTTGTGTCCAGGAAATCTATTGATTCCCTGGAGATCTCAGATGTGAATTTGAGATTGGGTGTGGCAGCATTTAAGTGAACGATGAACTTGTCAAGTTCTTCTCTCCCATGTTGCCAGACCATTATAATGTCATCTATATACCGTTTCCATAGTAACGGCTGAAGGGGATGGTTATATACATGGTTGTCTTCGAACCGGCCCATGTATATGTTAGCTAGAGAGGGAGCCACTCTGGTTCCCATGGCTGTCGAACCTATCTGCAGATAGTGTTTCCCATCAAATTGGAAATTATTTGATGTTAAGACTATCTTCAGGAGTTTCACCAGTGATAAGTTGGTGGGGCGACTATCGATGGGTCGATGGGTCGATAGGGTTTGTCCTACTGCCATACATCCCGCCAGTTGTGGGATGTTGGTGTATAGACTGGTGACATCCATGAGAGTTGGCGGACACCCTCCTCTATATACATTTCTCTATCCATTATCACCACTGCGGAACCTTTGTCAGCCGATTTGATGACAATGCTGTTGTCTCTTTTTAGGGAGGCGAGTGATTCTCTCTCGGCCTTGTCTGTATTGTGGGTTCTAGGACCCATCAATTCGCAAGATATGAAGGAAAGCTTCATTTTTCAGGAACATGAATTCAACCCACCCTGTACTGGGTGGGTTCCACCTAGATGGGGTTTTGAATTTTCTATGTTCAAAAGGTTGGTTGGGGTTGTGTGTTTTAGGTCGGAATTGCTCTTGGTGATTAGTTATGTAAATCAAGCGTTTGACAGAGATGGTGAATTTCTCTAAATTTTCCAAAAGTTCCCCACGGTCAGGTGTTTTGGGAGTTGGTACAAAGTTTAAACCCTTTGATAGGAGGTTTAATTCACCTGCGTTTAGTATTTTGCTAGATAGGTTAATGACCCCCGGATGGTTTGGGATATCATCATCATTTGCAAAAATTATTAAGACATAAATACAATTTAAAATACTTAATAAGGTAAATGGTTATCAGTTTAATATTCAAATTTTTGTACTTTTCGTATATATAAACTTCCCGGTTGACACTGTTTTTCTCCGACTCAAGTGACAAGTGTCAGCAATCAGTCAGTCATTGCAAATGGATTATTCAAGATACCGATTCAAAGCTAAGTCCAAATAAACAAAATATAACTTTAATCATGATATAATTGTATTGGGAACCTACACATTGCCGACATGAAAAGATTTTAGTTTATTATTTTATTTGATATTTTACTGCTCTCCCTACGTCGACATGCACAGCTATGCACGCCAGTCTCGCTATCCTACATTGGCCATTTTGTTGTCAGGTTGCTGCAGGAACATCGCACTTTTTAAAATCAAATTGCTGCCTTTTCACAGTGTTAAATCAGTCCTTTTCTCACCTATAAATCTTATTAAAACCAAGTTATGGTTTGCTTCAGTAAAGGTTACGCTTTGATAAACATAAAAGAATGTTGGTTTATTTCTGTTATTTGATCAGAATTTTTCGTGACACCTTCAGTAGGCTACCGTAACTAAGCAGGCCAATCTAGGCCTAGGTCTACCGATCATTTTGTTATGGTTATTTTCTACCTACATCTATGATCGATTATAAGGTGAACTAAATAGAGAAAATAAGTTACTGGTTTATTTTCCTTTATCTGTGATCGATTGATATCATGGGTATTTTTTGTGCATAAGGAATTATTTAAATAGAAATATAAAAAAATACGATCGGGACTATTTTGTTCATTAGGTGTGGGTAATATGATGGTGAGCGGGTAATACGGTGGCCGTATTACCCGCTCTCTTTGATATGGCGCTCAGTGCTTAAGCCAATGGGAGTATCATACCAACCTCTGGAAAGGTATAATAAATAGGCAAAAGTGCATGAGGGACGATCTGTCGTCCCATATTTTCCCCCGGGCGTAGTGATAGCGTGAATGAGCGTAGCGAATGAACGCAATCACATAGCCAAAGGGAAAATATGGGATGACAGATCGTCCTGAATGCGCTTTTGCATTTATTATCACCTTAATAGAGGTTGGTACGATACGTTTACCAATATTTTAGCTGGAAAATGGTTGGAATTCGATGAAAATTGATGGCAAAACGTCCACTTATGCTGTCCCTCCCACCTGCATATAGTTCCGGGTCTTTGCTATTGGTACATATCAATGTGCTCAATGCCGGGTTGTGACAAGTCCAGCAGAATGTAGTTCTATTTTGAATCGTTATTTCGGTTAATTTTCGGTGTATTACTAAATTCTTGTACTTTCTGCGTTTGAACTCGTGGTTTTTCGCCGACTCGAGTGTCAAATCTCCGACTCAAGACACTGTCAGTCATAGAACTAGTTCTCCGTGTCAGTCCAAACAACAGTGCAGTGCAAGAAAATCATTCACGGTTTCGAATCAATTTGTTGCCTTTTCGCAGCTTTAAATCTTCTAAAAACTCAACTAATGCTTTGGTAACGGGTAGACTTCGATAAACATGAAAGGATTTTACTTTATTTCCTTTATTTGATCAGGATTTTTCGTGGCCGCTCCCGACAGCTTCAATACCGTAACTGCGTAAGGGAGGCATAGGCTACTGTCAGCTAGTCAGTCGATCCTGCCTCTACTCAATGATCATGTGTAGGCACCTCGAATCAATTCCACAGCTCTAAATCGTTGATATTCTTTACCAAAATCGCATTTTTACATATGATTCTTCGATTCAACTTTTCATTTGAAGTTCCTAGGTTCATTATTTCGAGAGAAAATCAGGAAAACGATCGACGTCTCCCAGTGACAGTTTCAATACCGTAACTAAGGGAGGCGTACTGTCAGACTGACAGTTGCCTGCTCCCACAAGCGCCTTCGGTGGTGGTTAGTTTCTACCTACACCTACGATCGATTATAACACAAACTAAATAGAGAAAATTAGTTACTCGATTATTTTCCTTTAGCTATGGTCGATTAGATTATTTGTATTTTTTGTGCAGAAGGAATTATTTAAATAGAAATATAAAAAAAATACGATTGGGACTATTTTGTTCATTAGGTGCGGGTAATACGGCGGGGAGCGGGTAATACGGCCGCCGTATTACCCGCTCTCTTTGATATGACGCTCAGTGCTTAAGCCTATGGGCGTTTCATATCAACTCCCCCCAAAGGTATAATAAATAAAAGTACCCCAGTGGGGGAAATTGAAGGATGAAATTGAAAATAATAGAATGTGGGTGGGTGGGCAATGTTGAAGAGGTGAAGGAGCAATGAGGATTGGACAAAGTTGAATAGGGTTTATATATGGGTTGATAGGTGGCGTTGTGGTCGTGTTGTAATGGGTTGTGGTGTCCTGTCACTAATAATCCCACCTTTAGCCCATGGCCAATGCGGTGAACATCAGCAAAAATGAGGAACACAAGGCAGATTTGGACATAAAATATTACAAGCAAATACCCTTGCTACGCAAGGGATTTGCTAGTGGGACAGTGCGGCCAACATCTTGCCCACATCTTCATCTCTCCTTGTTCCCTCTTCAACCATCTTTCTCTTTCAACTTCTCTCTGTAACTTAGTATCTGTATTAACATTCATACCTCAAATGGAACCCTGATAAAATGCTTTTTTTGGTCATTGCTGACAGCGACAGGGACTGTCCCGCTCCCGCTCCTGCTCCCGCTCCTGCTCCCACTCCCGCTCCCTCTCCTGCTCCCTCTTTCCCGCTGCAACTGCCTCTCCCTCTCCCTCTACAGGGCCTTCATAGGGATCCTATTGCATTATATGTTAGAAAATGAGCCAAGATGAATAACAAACTAGACACAAATATGCAGGAGGGTGCCGACGGCCAGGTTTGACCGCCCATTTATTAAAGAAAAGAAAAAAGTGAGTCCAGTTCAGTTCTGTATATGTTGCTGCGTCGGTAGTTGGTGTGTGAGTGACCACCCAAGGTGCGGCTGTAGGGGACTGGACACTGCGCACTGCGCACTGCCCTCTGCTGACATTTGCACATATAAATGCATATATCCGGCAGGGAATATATACATACGATATGTTAGAAAATGAGCCAAGATGAATAACGAACTAGACACAAATATGCAGGAGGGTGCCGACGGCCAGGTTTGACCGCCAAACACCCAATCATATGCTCATTTTAACTGGAAAGCAGATAGTCCATCAGAGGCAGACTTTCCAATGAAGTGTTTACGGTCTTCTGTAGAAACCAAATACAGAAGAATGGTGAGGCTCCTCCAGTCCCCGGCTAGCCGTATGTCCTCAAGGGGGACTCCCAGAGAGTGGAGATAAGTAGCTCCCGCCCTGCGGAGCGAGTGTAGCCCAAAATCAGAAGGGGGGAGGCCAATTAAGGCCACAGCTTTCTTGAGAAATTGGAGCACATCCTTGTAAAGCACAGGTCGGGTAGTACCACGGTCAAGGATGAAGAAGAAAGGGCTATCACCAGAAGTGGGGAAGCATTTAAAATGCTCAACAAGGGCAGTGTAAACACAGAAGGCCTCCTGACCGACTGGGTAGATGGGAATGGTGAGGACTCTCTCGCCACACTGTATGGTCTTAGTAGCACGAACATGCACTAGGAGGTAGCCATCCTTGAAGACGATATCTTTCCTGAGGACACAGTGGCCTAGACTCTTTGGGGAAGTTGGCAAGACGTTGCTCTTGTGAAGAAGAGTCCTAAAGCAGAACACCACGGGCCACCATGGACACAGATTATAAGCTGACTTGGGGAGATAGCAGAACATCATTAGTAAATTAGCAGGCGTCAGCACTGATTTAGGGGAGCTAGCGTTACCCAGCTCCCTCTTCAACCCAGATAGGGTAAACTTGATAAGCCCACTCTGACGAAAGTCATTGGAGAAACCATAATAGTGGTGAAGAGCATTAATTCCAGAGACATAATGCTCGATGGTGGAATATTTTACACTTTGGCTGAGGAAGACCAGAAACCTAGCTAGGGTTCTGTCTGTGGACGGAAGGGGAGAAGCTCCAATAGTAGAAAAAAAATCGATAAATTTGCGCCACTGTGAGTCCCTGGTTCTCAAGGTAGAATCAGCCCATGCAGAGGAGATCACTCGAGATAGCTTAGCATCGATGTCCTGAAGAACTGCAACAGAGTGAATGCAAAATATGAGTAATATCATCAGCAGCCGAGACTCTGGATAAAATATAAGCGAGACAGTTAGCAGAACCAGGAATGTATTTGGCGACCAGATGCACATTACTGGCGGCACACAGCCAAAACACATCTCTAAGTAAGGCCATGCATAGGGGATTGGCTCCGACGCCACTATTCAGCATGGAGACTGCCTGAGTGTTATCTGAGAAGATCGTTATAACACAGTTAGAGTATGACTTGACATAGCGACGAGTAGATAGCCAGATAGGGATAAGCTCCCAGAAGTTAATATTGTAGTATGGAGATTCAGGCAGGCTCACGTTCAACCAATGTGTATGGGAAGGGTCAAGCAATGCAAGGCCTGAGGGGAAGACGTCATTATTGAAGAACCCCGCCAGCCAGTCTGTGCCAGAATGAAGGCCAAAACCAGAAGCACTGGCATCAGTATAGATGACAGGACCCATCTCGGAGAGTATGATTAGACGCTTGCCGTTGAATTGGAAGGAGAAGGCGATCCACCAACTGATATCAAGGCGGAATTCATTGGTCAAACTAATGGTACCACGGTCTGGAGCCCTCTTCAGCAAGAGGTGGCAAGTGAAAGTTCTCCCACCTCTAACCACCCTGGCACAGTGGCACAAAATACCAGCCAGGCACTGTAGTTGCTTCTTGGTTGCACGGTGACGTGTAGAGAAGAAGGTTAATTCTGAGCTAAGTTTGACCAAATGCTTGCTTGGCAGAGAGATTTCCATGGCCACAGAGTCAAAAAGCAAGCCTAGAAAAACACATTGCTGAGAAGGGGCAGTTGTCTTTTCCCAGGCGACATAGAAGCCAAGGTCAATGAGCACTCTGAGCAGGACACGCTGGGCGAAGAGGCACTCTCGAAGGGAGTCAGCGACTAGAAAAAAGTTGTCAATGTAGTTGATGATTCTAACCAAACCTCTCCTGATCAGGCATCGTGATACGAAGTTAGAGATCTGGGTGAATATAAAGGGGGCGCATTTAATGCCGAAGCACAATCGAGTGTTGACATAAAACTTTTCTCCATCACCGAAGTCCCAGCGAATGCCCTGAAAGTCTCTATTACTCTCACAGATACTAATAGTCCTATAGGCGGCCGAAATATCAACCGACGACATATAGCACCCGTCAGTAATCATAGCAAAAGCAATATCTGAAGAGCGGTAGCAAAAGGTGTCACAGGTAGAGAGCATGTGGTTGTTGATTGACAGTCCCAGGGGCCGCTTGCAATCTGTTATGGGTCGAAACTTGTTGCCTGGCTTAGGGACAGCCCCAATGGAGTGTACACAAGAGGGCTTCTGTAGTGAAGGGATGTATTTGGAATCATGAATCTCATTTTGCAGCAGATTGGAGATGAATGCATAGGCCTCAGGAGCAGTAGCAGAGATGTAATTACGTCTATCCTAGGTGGCTGAGAAGGAGTCATCCACAATCTTAAACCTATTCAAGATGCCGTTCCACAAATAATCGGCGAGAAATTGATCGGTCTCGTAGGAGAGTTCATAACTCCACGCAGCTGGCCTAAGCTGGGATGAGAGACCACCGATGAGATGGGTTTGGTACGTAGTGTGATTAAAACACAACAAGTCGTCAACAAAATCACAGTTCACATACTCAGAGTACGAGTTATAATAATTTAGCCAATACCTCTGGTCTTTGACCACAACAGGCTGACAGTCTTGAAACAGATTAGGTATGAGGAGAGACACGGGCATGACATCTAGCTCCGAAGGCACAACAACATTCCCCTGCGATACACACAAGTTAGACAAGTCCAGCGAGGCAGGCACATAACAGTTGAAAGGAGACAAAAACAAAGCACAACTAGTCTCCAATTGCGGTGTCAGTGTAGTAGAAAACACATTATGGTCCAACGGGACCGGAGTAGGGCGTAGGCACGGGAGAGATGGAGAAAAAACATAGTCAGAAGGCTGAAGATCGGGTAGATCTAAACAAACAACACTATCTTGACAGGAAGTCTTGTGTAAGGTCTCGTCCCGCCCTGGCCTCTCGTTACAGTTTCTGTAATGACGTCATTGGGGAAGCCCCCGGCCCTT